>CM038143.1:337844619-338155700 GCA_021437245.1 Aegilops speltoides
CTAAATCCGCCACAGCAAAAATAGAGATTAGGCACCGAGACAATAACACCTGGATAGTGCAGAAGACAACCCCCAAAGCAGGATTCAGCGGAGAGGGGCGGAGGAGCCAGCCCTCATGAGAGAGCGCGGCGAGCAGGAGAGGTAGAGGGCGATAATTATATGCCTCCCTCCGAAGACGAGGCAAGCCTCAACAACGACGAATTTGTCATGCCTGAGGATCCCGTCGAACAAGAGCGTTTCAAACGCAGGCTTATGGCCACGGCAAGCAGCCTCAAGAAAAAGCAGCAACAGCTTAGAGCTGACCAAGACTTGCTAGCCGACAGATGGACTGAAGTCCTTGCGGCCGAAGAGTATGAACTCGAACGCCCCTCCAAGAGCTACCCAAAACGCAGGCTGCTACCCCGATTAGAGGAGGAAGCACCTAAACCTACATCACCAGCGCATAATACCACCGACCGGCCACCTCGTGGCCGCGACAGAGAGGCCTCTCGGCCCTACACTCAAGCCGCACCCCGGCGTCGCTCAAAAAATATCAAGGCGCGGGAAAATGCGCCAGACCTACGGGATATACTCGAGGACAAGGCAAGGCAAACAAGATCGATCTACGGATCGCGTGGGCGCCCCACGATACGTGATGATAACCATCACGACGGATATGGCAATTCCGGCGGGGCCGAACATAGTAGACAAAGCTCATTTGAGCTACGTCGTGATATAGCCCAATACAGAGGCGCCGCACACCCACTATGCTTCACAGACGAAGTGATGGATCATCAAATCCCTGAGGGTTTCAAACCCGTAAACATTGAATCATATGATGGCACAACAGATCCGGCGGTCTGGATTGAGGACTATCTCCTCCATATCCACATGGCCCGCGGTGATGATCTACACGCCATCAAATACCTCCCACTCAAGCTTAAAGGACCGGCGCGACATTGGCTTAACAGCTTGCCAGCAGAGTCAATCAGTTGTCGGGAAGACCTGGAAGCCGCATTCCTCGACAACTTCCAGGGCACTTATGTGCGACCACGGGCGCCGATGACCTAAGCCACCTAATTCAGCAGCGGAAGAATCGGCGGACAATTACGGACACGGTTCCTAACCAAGAAAAATCAAATTGTCATTGTCCGGATCAGAGGCCCTTGCAGCCTTCAAACACAACATCATGACGAGTGGCTTGCCGGCACCTAGGACGGGAAAAGCGAAATCCATGGCAGCCCTCACAACACTCATGACCCGCTTCGCTGGAGAGGATAGCTGGCTAGCTCATAGTAACAACATGACCAAGAGCCCTGGTAATTCGGATACCAAGGACACCAAGGCAGGTCGCGTCGCAACAAGCACAAGCGCCGCATTAATGGCGACAATACTGAGGATACGGCAGTCAATGCCGGATTTAGAGGCTCTAAACCCGTCAGTGGAAAAAGGCATTCAAAAGAAATACTCCGGGCCCGTCCAATTTGGACCGAATATTTGATCGCTCGTGCCAGATACACGGCACCCCCGAAAAGCCAGCCAATCACACCAACAAGGATTGTTGGGTGTTCAAGCAGGCATGCAAATTAACTGCCGAAAACAATGACAAGGGGCTGCATAGCCATGACGAGGAGGAGACCCGGCCGCCGAACAATAGAGGATAGAAGGGTTTCCCCCCCACAAGTGCCAACGGTGAACATGATATACGCAACCCACATACCCAAAAGGGAGCGGAAGCGTGCACTCAGGGAGGTATATGCGATGGAGCCAGTCGCCCCAAAGTTCAATCCGTGGTCCTCCTGCCCGATCACTTTTGATCGAAGGAACCACCCCACTAGCATCCGCCATGGCGGATTCGCCGCATTGGTTCTAGATCCAATCGTCGACGGATTTCACCTCACTACTGATCGATGGGCGGCGGCGGCAGACTGAACTGCTTTATCGGATCTGAGGCGCAAGATGGGCATAGACCCTCAAAGATTAAACCCACAAAGGCGACCTTCAAAGCGTCATACCAGGTGTAGAGGCCAAGCTATGCACAGCTCGATTACACTTGAAGTGGTCTTGGATCCCGGATAACTTCAAGCGAGAGTTAATCTTGACATAGTCCCGTTCGCGGCGGCTATCATGCCTTTGCTTTCGGACGAACCGCATTTGCAAATTTCAATGCGGTGACGCACTATGCATACCTCAAGCTCAAGATGCCAGGCCCTCGAGGAGTCATTACGGTCAACGGAAACACCGAACGCTCTCTCCGGACGGAGGAGCATACGGCGGCTCTCGTGGCGGAAGTACAAAGCAGCCTCTTAAGGAAATTCTCGAGTCAGGCTGTTAAGCGGCCGGACACCGTCAAGCGTGCCCGGAGTAACCTACAACAAGACCGCCTGGCACGTTCCGAGCACGCGTAGCAATGCGGCCCCAACCCCAGCCCTCGCGAAATTTCGAAACTTGTACTACACGTACATAACTACGCTCTGGAGATACCATGGGCATAGGGGTAGGGGCACGACCACGGCATGCCCGGAGAGCGGCTCAACCGCACCAGGGGCTCCCAATTGTGTCATTCTTTTTTTCTTATTCGCAGGACTCCGTTTTCCAGAAGCCCTGTCCGGCAGTAGAATTGCCGAACTCACGATGCAACAGCCAGGGAAGCAGAAAAGCTACGTCGAGTGTCCAGGTGGTCTCTATTACGAGCAGTATACCTGTTTTACATACCATCCCACAACCAACCCCTGGAGGGGGACATGTTAAATAGTCCCATCCCTTGCCTATCGCACTATTTGTATCGTTCTGCTTTCATTGCAGTATTTTTTGAATAAACAATGCATCACTTTTTGCCTATTATTGCATTCCTTTTTCTATCTATACATGTTCACTTATGACATGTTGCATCCGTACGCTTTGGTACGGCCAAATACACCAGGGGCTTAAGTTCCCCAAAATATGGTGTGATAAGTCCGAACACTTTCACAAGTGCGGCACCCCAAACTTATAGCATTATATGCATCGGCTCCGAATCATGTCTTGGGTCAATAGTTGGGTTTGCCCGGCTCCCATGTTTTGGTACCTTACGTTCCGTTATATCGGCTAAGGTAGCGCTGGGAGAACCACTGCGATTGTGCCCCGGTTGAGCTGGGTTGAGCACCTCAGTGGAGAAAGCTAAAACTGACCGTCATGATAGGGTGAGAGCCGGTCGCTGTTCGAGAGGTTTTTTGAGTCCCTAAAGACTTATGCCGCTTAGAGCGAGGAGCCGGCTTTGTCCGGCCCAGGCGTGGATAGCGCCCCGAATTCGGTCTTCCGAACACTAGGGGCTTCGCCAAAATTTAAAGTTATAGAATTCTATGGCAAAGTGGGAGTGTTCAAGCATTATAAGTCCGGTTGCCTCGTTCGTTGTGTTGAGCGCCTCCCTCGAAGGACCCAAAAATGGGAACAAGAGTGCTCAAGTTTATCCCGAACACCCCAACACTCGTAGCATGGGGGCTGAAGCCAACGACTTGCCATCTCTCAAATTTGATAAACGACCGCACAAAAGGTAATATTTTAAATTAACAAGCGTTGCTTAGCGCATATGAACAAAGTTTTCAGCGTACAGGATAACAAATGCGAGTCTACTCAAAAATTACATCTTTGGAGCACTCACCCGCTATAAGGCGGGCACCCTTCAGGACACCCTTATAGTACATCTCAGGCGTGCGATACTCCTTGCCCGGCGGTGGCGCGTCCGTCACAAGCTTCTCGGCGTCCATCTTGCCCCAGTGCACTTTAAGCGGGCAAGGCCCGACAGGCACCTTCAATGCATTTTAACGCTTGATGACTTCAACCCATGGACAGGCGTCCACCAGCCGTTGCACCAAACCGAAGTAGCTCCCAGGCATGGCTTCTTTAGGCCACAACCGAACTATGAGGCCTTTCATGGCCTGTTCGGCCACCTTGTGGAGCTCGACCAGCTGCTTCAGCTGGTCGCTCAGGGGCACCGGATGTCCGGCCTCAGCATATTGAGACCAGAACACCTTTTCCGTCGAGCTCCCTTCCTCGGCCCGGTAGAATGCGGCTGCGTCGGACACACTGTGGGGCAGATCTGCGAACGCTCCGGGAGAGCTCGGAATTCGGGTAAGTAACAGATAATTCACTTTTACATGCTTGCTTTGCATGAAGAATGCCTTACCCGCCGCTATCTTTTTTATCGCCTCAATCTCCTGGAGGGCCTTCTGGGCTTCAGCCTTAGCGGCTTTGGCACTCTCAAGAGCCAAGGCGAGCTCGGACTCTCGAGTCTTCGAGCCACGCTCCAAACTCTCGTGCTTTTCCACGAAAGCCTGGAGCTCTTGTCGCAGCTCCGCCACCCGCGCCTCCTGCTTCTCTCGCTCGGTGCGCTCTGCGGCCGCACTTTTTTTGGCCTTGGACACCACCTCCTTCAGGGTCGCCACCTCGTTCGTGGCCCCTGCAATACTCACGTTATTCCTGTCATTTTTTGCAACCAAATCCTTTCTATAAGGTATTACTTTAATAAGGTATTGCTTACCTTCCTTGTCCTCGAGCTGCTTCTTGGCACGACCGAGCTCATTCTCGGCCCGCTCGAGGCTCTGCTTCAAGACATTGACCTCCGCAGTCAGTGCGGCAGAGGTCAGCAGCGCAGCCTGCATTCCCATATTGACATGCTTATGTTAGACTCATGCATATATCTTTTTAGATCCTCAGTTCGGCTTTTCTTTCCGAACACCAAACTGAGCGTCAGGGGCTACTATCTATGCGGTACTATTTTTACATATCTTAATTACATACCTCAAAGCCTCGTTAGAAGGCTGGTGCGAGCTTCATCAGCCCGCTCTTGGCGGATGAACTTCGAATCACCGCACTCATAACAATGCGGTGCTCTCGTCGATGGAGGCGCCATTGGCGCCTCCAAAGAAATATCTGGTGCCTCCGGCTGGATGAAGGTCACCGGTGTCGCGGTCTCGCCCTTCTTACGAAGGGGCCGCCCGCCGGACTCCGGAACCACTAAAGGTTCCGATACGGAGTCCGGCCCAGGGCCGAACTCAAAACCCTTTGGGGGTTGATCCCCCTCGTGCCCAAAGTCCGGGAGGTTGCCTCGCGGAACCTCCGGGACCTCCTCCTCCTCCTCGCCAGGCCCCTTTCGGGATCCCACCTCGGCGTCATCAACAGCGCGAGGAGAGGAGGCGGCCGGAAGTGAAGAACTATTCACATCCGACGGAGCCAGGGAGCCGCTCGTTGAAATATTGAGCCCGTCCTTGGGCGGGCTGCAGGGTTGTATTCGGCGTTAGAAGACACTACGCGACAAAGGAAAAATCACGAGTCATTCTGGAATCCGGACACTTACGATCTCGCCAGGGGCTTGGCCCTCGGTGGCCACTCCTCTTCGCTGTCGTCGGCGTTGGCGCAGTAGTCCGGAGGAAGGGTCCTTCCCTTCTTGGACCCTCCAGCCTCCCCAGTTGGGGAGGCCTTCCTTTTCTTCTTTCCCCCCGCTGAGGGATAAGTCTCTTTTTCCTCATCCCCGTCTTTGCGGGAGGAGTCTGCCTCGGAGTCGTCGGACGATGAGTCCGACAACACCTGGCTCCGGTAACTCCTTCGAGTTCCCGTGGCCTTCTTCTTGGCCTTCTTCTCCAGCACCACGTAAGGCGCCGGAGCCAGCAGCCCCATTAATTGGGCGTCCGCTGGGTCTTCTGGCAAGGGAGCCGGACAGTTAACCTGCCCAGACGTCTTTTGCCAGGCCTGTCAAAGGTAAAGGGAGTTTAGATCCCGCATAGAGTCAAACTATGGAAAATAAGCGTCCTGTAAAGGGTAAAATAGCTTACCTCGCCGGCTTGACGCTGCAAGCTGAATCCGCGATCTTCGGTAGCGGATGCGGGAGCCTCGGCGCCCTTGAACAGCACCTTCCAGGCACCTTCGTTCATAGTGTCGAAGAGCCTGCTCAAAGATTGGTGTTGTGCCGGATCAAACTCCCACAAATTAAAGGCCCGTTTCTGGCACGGGAGGATCCGGCGGATGAGCATGACCTGGACTACGTTGACAAGCTTGAGCTTCTTGTTCACCAAGGTTTGGACGCAGGATTGGAGTCCGGTCAGCTCCTCCGAATCACCCCATGATAGGGCCTTCTCTTTCCAGGAGGTGAGCCATGTGGGGATGCCAGATCTGAATTCGGGGGCCGCTGCCCATTCAGGGTCATGCGGCTCGGTGATGTAGAACCACCCCGATTGCCACCCCTTTATGGTCTCCACAAAGGAGCCCTCGAGCCATAGGACGTTGGGCATCTTGCCCACCATGGCACCTCCGCACTCCGCTTGGCGGCCGCCCACTACGTTCGGCTTGACATTGAAGGTCTTCATCCATAAGCCGAAGTGGGGCTAGATGCAGAGGAAGGCCTCGCACACGACGATGAACGCCGAGATGTTGAGGATGAAATTCGGGGCCAAATCGTGGAAATCCAAGCCGTAGTAGAACATGAGCCTCCGAACAAATGGGTGAAGTGGAAAACCTAGTCCGTGGAGGAAATGGGGAAGGAACACCACCCTCTCATGGGGCCTGGGGGTGGGGATGAGCTGCCCTTAAATGCGGAAGGCAGTGCGCAATGTCGTTGCACGGTATCCGGCTTTCCTCAACTTTTGATGTGCCCCTCCGTGACGGAGGAGGCCATCCACCTGCCTCCCGCTCCGGACATGGCTGGGGAAGGTTGAGGCGAGATGTGCGGACTTGGGTCTTTGGAGCTCGAGCACGCGAAATGGATAAGCAAAGGAGGAAGAAGGCGAGGTAAAAGGTGGATCCTTATCCCCTTATATGGACGGACGAAACTATGCATCCCCACCGGCCTGGTAAAACTCGCTTATCTCCCAGGCGCCGTAATCAATGGCGTTGTTGGCTTACCCACGCCCGTATTGATGAGAATCCCGGAATAAGGGGACACGATCTCTGCTTTGACAAGACGTGCCAAGGAAGCCGCTTCACTAAACGCGCTGAGGTGGAACAGTAAAAACGATTCGAATAAAGGCCTGGCCATGGTGTGATGTCACGCCACAGAATACGTCAGCAGAGTGAACTTGTGTAAATGTTATTCTCTCTACGGTGGTATGTGGAACTTATTTTGCAGAGCCGGGCACTATCCTTGTGTTCAAAATCTTCTATGAAGTATTCGGAGGAGGAACCCGCCTTGCAATGCCAAAGACAATATCTTGGCACGGACTCGTCATCATTGAAGCCTGGTTCAGGGGCTACTCTTGAGGAGTCTGGATTAGGTGTGTCGGTTGGCGGACTATCACCGTTGGCGGACTCCTAGACTATGAAGATACACGATTGAAGACTTCGTCCCATGTCTGGATGGGACTTTCCTTGGCGTGGAAGGCAAGCTTGGCAATACGGATATGTAGATCTCCTACCATTGTAACCGACTCTGTGTAACCCTAGCCCTCTCTGGTATCTATATAAACCGGAGGGTTTTAGTCCGTAGGACGAACAACAATCATACCATAGGATAGCTTCTAGGGTTAGCCTCTCTGATCTCATGGTAGATCTACTCTTGTAATACCCATATCATCAATATTAATCAAGCAGGAGTAGGGTTTTACCTCCATCGAGAGGGCCCAAACCTGGGTAAAAACATCGTGTCCCTTGTCTCCTGTTACCATCCACCTAGACGCACAGTTCGGGACCCCCTACCCGAGATCCGCCGGTTTTGACACCGACACCCGTCCTACTAGCGCATAATGCAGCTGACCGACCACCACGCGGCCGGGACAAAGCGGCAATTCAAGCCGAACGCCAGCCCACACTACCTCGTCGTAAAAAAAGAGACACAACAGCTCGGGGATACACATATGACCTGCTGCATGACTTGGAAAACAGAGCAGGTCAGACCAGATCAATCGATGGCCATCCAGACGGACGTGACAAACATAACCACGCCCGGGCCGAAGACCATAGACGAACTCCATCCGAACTACGTCGCGATGTGGCCCGACATAGAGGCACCGCACACCCCATTTGCTTTACTAATGAAGTAATGGAACACGAATTCCCGGAAGGGTTTAAACCCATGAATATCCAATCATACAATGGAACAGCAGACCCCGCAGTATGGATTGAAGATTTCCTCCTCCATATCCACTTGGCCCGCGGTGATGACATCCATGCCATCAAATACCTCCCACTAAAACTAAAGGGGCCAGCGCTACACTGGCTGAACAGCCTCCCTGAGAACGCCATCGGCAGCTGGGAAGACTTGGAAGACGCCTTCTGTGATAACTTCCAAGGTACATATGTTCGGCCTCCAGACACCGATGACCTAAGTCACATCATCCAGCAGCCCGGGGAGTCGGCCGGGAAACTTTGAACTAGATTCTTAATCAAAAAGAATCAAATTGTCAATTGTCCGGACGCCGAAGCCCTTGCGGCCTTTAAACATAGAGTCCGAGATGAGTGGCTCGCCCGCCACCTTGGTCAAGAAAAAACAAGATCCATGGCCACCCTTACCACTCTAATGACCCGTTTTTGCGCGGGAGAAGATAGCTGGCTCGCTCATAGAAGCAATAGCACCGATGATCCTGGTACCTCCAAAGTTCGAGATGGCAATGGCAAGCCACGACACAATAAGCACAAGCGTCACAATAACAATGAAGGAATGCAAGACATGGCGGTCAACGCCGAATTCAGTGGTTCCAAACCCGGTCAGTGGAAAAAGCCAATCAAGGCAAACAGAGACGGACCGTCCAATTTAGACAAGATACTGGACCGGCCATGCCAGATTCATGGCACCCCCATTAAACCAGCCAATCATACCAACAGGAGTTGTTGGGTTTTTAAACAAGTTGGCAAGCTTAATGCCAAACACAAGGTGAAGGGGCCGCCCAGTGACAGCGACGACGAAGAGACTCGCCAACCGAACACCGGAGGTCAGAAGCAATTCCCCCGAAGTAAAGACAGTAAACATGGTATACATGACGCACATCCCTATAGGGGACTGCAAGCGCGCGCCCAAGGACGTCTACGCAATGGAGCCAGTCGCCCCAAAATTCAACCCATGGTCATCCTGCCTGATCACTTTCGATCGCAGGGACCATCCGACCAGTATCCATCATGGCGGTTCAGTCGCACTAGTCCTCGACCCAATCATTGATGGATTCCATCTTACGCGAGTCCTCATGGACGGTGGCAGCAGCCTGAACCTGCTCTATCAGGATACAATGCGCAAAATGGGTATGGATCCCTCAAGGATCAAGCCCACAAAAACCACCTTTAAAGGTGTCATACTAGGTGTAGAGGCCCGCTATACGGGCTCAATCACACTGGAGGTGGTCTTCGGATCCCCGGACAACTTCCGAAGTAAAGAGTTGGTCTTTGATATCGTACCCTTCCGCAGCGGCTATCACGCACTATTTGGACGAACCGCATTCGCTCACTTTAATGCGGTCCCACATTACACCTATCTCCAACTTAAGATGCCCGGTCCATGCGGCACCATCACGATAAACGGAAGTACGAAATGCTCCCTCCTTACAGAGGAGCATACTACGGCTACTACGGCCAAAGTACAAAGCGGCCTTATCATGCCACACATTCTGTCGGCCATCAAGCCACCGGTCTCCATTAGACGGGACCAATCAATCTCATATCTGAATTAGCAGTTCGGCCTCCGCTGTCTGCCCCATATAGCCGCGAAGTCTGTCCCACGTGCATAATTATACACTTAAAATACCCTATCACTGGCGGATGCACAATGCGGACAGACATATAATACTATCCGCACTCTCATAGTCTTTTTTCTTTTTCTAACCATTTTTTATCTTTTACCATAGATAATTATATTTGCTGAGAAGTCCTTTAACCAAGACAAGGCACCACAGACGTGCGACGGGAGGTCCAAAAGCTTTTTTGTAGACTGCACTCTTTATTTCCATCCTGTAAAGTTCCCCTGTTTCTCAGCTTTCAAGTCCGAACAGCTTTATAGCACACCACGGCGTCACGAGTTTGGCCTTATATGCATCAGCTCCGAATCATGTCTTTGGTCAATAGTTGGGTTGCCTGGCTCCTGTGCTTACTACATTACGTTCCGCTCTATCAGCTAGGGTAGTAAAGGGAGAACTACTGCGATTGTGTCCTGGTTCGTCCGGATGAGCACCTCAGTAGAGAAAGCCAAAAACTGACTGTCATGATGCGGCGAGAGCTGGTCAACCACTCGATGACTCACCAGAATCTTCACGATTCCATCCGTATTACACGAAGGACCGTTCTTCTGGTCATGTATGCAAATGCATCGTATTTGGATAACCGCGTACATACCAGGGGCTATATCGTAGCCCCACCGTCAAACTCCTATGGCTAAGTGAAAGTGTTAAAGCCCTATAGTCCGATTGCATGGTTCGCCGCATTGGCACCTCCTTAATGGACCAAGATGTTGGGTCAAGAGTGATCAAATGCTTTTCCGAACACCCCCGCATTATACGCGAGGGGGCTGAAGCCGACGACTGGTAAACTTTCAAATTATATTAAAAACAGCAGCACATGAGGCACCAAAAAACTTTTTGGGCAAAAAGTATAAAAACTTAGCCTTAAATATATCAATAATTGTTTTTGCAGTTTTGGTCCACTTCACTCGAACATAATATTTTTCGAGCACTGACCCTCTATCAAGCGGGCGCCCTCTACGACGTCCTCAAAATAATGCTTGAGCGTGTGATGGTCCTTGCCCTCGGGTGGACTTCTCACTGCAATATCAATGGCCTTCATCTTTGCCCAGTACGTCTTGACATGGGCAAGGGCCATCCGTGCACCTTCTATGCACGATGATGGCTTAACAGCGTCGATACGCGGCACCGCATCAACAAGTCAATGCACCAAACCGAAATAACTATTCGGAATTGGCTCAGTCGGCCACAGCCGGACCACGACGTCCTTCATGGCAGACCCGGATATCTTGTGGAGCTCGGCCCACTGGGCCATCTATTCGTTCAGCAACAACGGACGCTTTGGCATGCTGAATTGCGACCAGAAAAGCTTTTTCGTCACATGTCTTTCTTGGGCTTGGAAAAACCGCGTCGCATCGGAGACACTCTTCGGCAAGTCCAAAAATGCGTCTGGAGAACTCCACATTTGATTAAGCGGGGCATACTTCGGGTCGCGGAATTAAGTTTGTAATAAGAAGGGCTTACCAGCCGCGATCTCCCCAGCTTGTCGGATCTCCTCCGGAGTTGCTCTAGATTTGGTCCATTCTTCCCTCGCCTCTTGTAAGGCCTTGTCAAGATCGACCGCCTTGGTTTTGTTATCTTTCTTGAGAAATTTGCATCGGTTGTTCGCATCCTTTAGCTCAAGCGCCATAGTGGATATTCTCTCCTCACACTAGTGCCGAGCAGCCTGTTCGGCCTTTAATTCAGTAGCTGCCTTTTTGGCAGTCGCATTACTTATCCTGGCTCGCTCCTTGGCTCGGGCAAGCTCATCCCGAAGGGTCTCAACTGCGGTGGCACTATCTGCAGTTATGCATATCTCAGTATACAATTCTTGGCGTCATGCTCATATTATAGTACTCGCAAATACTGAGTGCCCCAAAAACATACCTTGTGCCTCGTCGAGCCGCCTGTTAATCATCATGATGTCATCATCCGCCACATCAAGTCTCCGCTTCAGATCTGCAACCTCTGCAGCTTGGTCAGTCACCAGGGATGTAATAGCATGTGTTCCAATTAGTCAGATTATTTCCTGGGCATATCTTTCTTGATCCTCTGATCACCCCCCTTTGGACGCCAACCAGAGTCTCAGGGGCTACTATCTATACACAGGCGCATTTTGCTTTTACAGCATAATTGAAAAAATTACATTACATACCTCGAAGCCTCTTAGCAGGCCTGTGAAGGCTTCATTCAATCCGCTTTTCGCGGACAGAACCCTCTCAACCACCGTACCCATCAAGGTACGATGTTCCTCTGAGACAGGCGTGTGTCGCAATATGTCCATCAATGTGTCCGGCGCCTCCAAATCCCTGGAAGCAACTGTAGAGGTACGGACTTCCTTCAAAGGAATATTTTTACTCGACCTTAGAGTCGTCTCTAGCTGTAAATCGGATAGTCTGGGGCCTTTATTGTTGGTCCCCGTAGTAGCCGCACACCCCGGACCCTGGACAAACGAAGTGTTACCTTCGGGCCTAGTCTTCATTGTCCCTCGCACTGCTTGTTGATCGGGAGAGATCCTCCGGGACGACACCTCGAAGTTGTCTGCCCTATTGGGCGAGGAAGTCGGTGGAGGCGACTCGCTCTCCATCATCTCCGAAAGAAGATCCCCCGAGGAGGAGGGCTGTTGAGGAAGGCTGCGTGCCGGACTGCAAGACGTACATTTTAAATATTACCCTGGCAACCAGGAAAGAATGGGATATGTGTAAAACACCCTTGTTCACTTACAATTCAGCTAAGGGCTTGTCGTTATGGAGGAACTGCGTGTCAACATCGTCTCCCGAACCATAACCCCCTGACAGGGATATCTTCCCCCACTTAGAAGCCTTTATGTCTAAGTCTTCGGAGGCAGTCCTCTTCTTTCCATGGGGAGAAGGGATGTCAGTTTCTCCTTCCCTTTCATCTTCGGAAGGGGGAATCCCAATCTCCGACGGCACCTAATATGGCGCCGGAGCCAGCATCCTTGTTAACACCGGATCAGCTGAGTCTTCGGGAAGAGGGGCCGAACACCTAATTCTCTCCGCCTTCTTTGTCCAGCCCTAGACAAGTATGGTTTTCTCAATCTATTGTTATGAGAAGTTTAATTAAGTTGTGTTTGGAAGTCGAGTGCTTACC
The DNA here is from genome assembly GCA_021437245.1 of Aegilops speltoides. Classification (NCBI taxonomy): domain Eukaryota; kingdom Viridiplantae; phylum Streptophyta; class Magnoliopsida; order Poales; family Poaceae; genus Aegilops; species Aegilops speltoides. Next base: position 337,857,378 of record CM038143.1, read on the forward strand.
GGGGTATCCAGATGGTTGCAGTCAAGGCTGATGTCCTCTATAGTATCTGGCCACTATTTCCGTGTCCCGAAGAATAACTTCCACATTCCTCTGAGCATCATGCCAGAGAAGTGCTGAAGGGTTCGTGGTCCTTCCGGATTGAACTCCCACATACGGAGAGGCAGTCGCTAGCACGGTAGGACCCGACGGACAAGCATTACTTGGATTACATTGATGAGACCGGTGTCCTTTTCAATGAGGCTCTGAATGCGGCTTTGCAGCGCCTTCACTTCATCAACGGATCCTCAGTCTAGCCCCTTATTAATCCATGATGCAAGGTGTAACGGAGGTCCAGATTGGAACGCAGGTGTAGCTGTCCACTTGGTACCACGGGGTTCAGTGATGTAAAACCACACCCGCTGCCACAGGTAGGAAGTTTCTATGAAGGAGCCCTTTGGCCAAGTAGTATTGGCGAGTTTGCTCACTGCAGCACCACCGCACTCCGCCTGTTTCCCGTCGACCACCTTCAGCTTCACATTGAAGGTCTTGAGCCACAAGCCGAAGTGTGGGGGGATTCGGAGGAAGGCCTCGCACGTAATAATGAACGCCGAGACGTGAAGAAAGAAGTCTGGAGCTAGATAGTGAAAATCTAGCCCGTAATAAAACATGAGCCCTCGAACACAGGGATGAAGAGCGAACCCTATCCCTCGGAGGAAGTGGCAGATGAATACAACCCTCCCGCCGGATCTGGGGGTAGGAATAACCTGCCCCTGAGCAAGAAGCCTGTGGAGGATTTCCGCGGTCAGGTATCTTGCCTCCCAGAGCTTCGTTATATCCTCCTCTGTGACAGAAGAAGCCACCCACCGGCCTTGAGGGCTGGGTCCGGACATGACTGGGAAGCACGAAGCGATTAACTTGAACCTTAGGTGCTGGAACTCGAGGTGGGAGAGGTTGAAGGTGAAGGAAATATGCCCTAGAGGCAATAATAAAATTATTATTTATTTCCTTATTTCATGATAAATGTTTATCATTCATGCTAGAATTGTATTAACCGGAAACATGATACATGTGTGAATGCATAGACAAACAGTATGTCACTAGTATGCCTCTACTAGACTAGCTTGTTAATCAAAGATGGTTATGTTTCCTAACCATGAACAAAGGGTTGTTATTTGATTAACAAGGTCACATCATTAGGTGAATGATCTGATTGACATGACCCATTCCATTAGCTTAGCACACGATCGTTTAGTATGTTGCTCTGCTTTTATCCATGACATATACATGTTCCTATAACTATGAGATTATGCAACTCCGTTTACGGAGGAACACTTTGGTGCTACCAAGCGCCTGGCGTAATCGGGTGATTATAAAGGAGTACTACAGGTGTCTCCAAAGGCAGATGTTGGGTTGGCGTATTTCGAGATTAGGTTTTGTCACTCCGATTGTCGGAGAGGTATCTCTGGGCCCTCTTGGTAATACACATCACTTAAGCCTTGCAAGCATTACAACTAATGAGTTAGCTGTGAGATGATGTATTACGGAACGAGTAAAGAGACTTGCGTAACGAGATTGAACTAGGTATTGGATACCGACGATCGAATCTCGGGCAAGTAACATACCGATGACAAAGGAACAACGTATGTTGTTATGCGATCGACCGATAAAGATCTTCGTAGAATATGTAGGATCCAATATGGGCATCCAGGTCCCGCTATTGGTTATTGACGGAGACGTGTCTCGGTCATGTCTACATTGTTCTCGAACCGTAGGGTCCGCACGCTTAAGGTTTCGATGGCGGTTATATTATGAGTTTGTGTATTTTGATGTACCGAAGAAGTTCGAGTCCGGATGTGATCACGGACATGACGAGGAGTCTCGAAATGTTCGAGACATAAAGATTGATATATTGGAAGCCTATGTTTGGAGTTCGAATGGTTCGGGTGAAATCGGGATTTCTTAGGAACACCGGGTTACAGAACCCTCCCGGGGTTAATGGGCCTTAGTGGGCCATGAGGGAGAAGAGGAAGGGCGGCGCAGGGGCAGGCGCGCCTCCCCTAGTCCGAATAGGACAAGAGAGAGGCGGCGCCCCCTTCCCTCTTTCCCTCCCCAAGTCCTAATCCAACTAGGGGGGGAGTCCTACTCCGGTGGGAGTAGGACTCCTCCCGCGCCTCCTCCTAGGGCCGGCCGCACCCCCCTTGCTCCTTTATATACGGGGAGGGGCACCCTAGAGCACAAGTTGATCCTTGAGATCGTTCCTTAGCCGTGTCGGTGCCCCCTCCACCATAATCCACCTCGGTCATATCGTGGCGGTGCTTAGGCGAAGCCTGCGTCGTAGAACATCAAGATCGTCACCACGCCGTCGTCTTGTGAACTCTCCTCCCGAAGCTCTCTTGGATTGGAGCCCGAGGGGCGTCATCGAGCTGTACGTGTGTCAAGAACTCGGGCGCCGGAGTGCTGTATGCGCTGGGATCGGTTGGATCGCGAGGAGAACGTCGACTACTTCCTCTACGTTGTGATCGCTTCGCTTGGTCTCACGAGGGTGCGTAGACAACACTCTTCCCTCTCGTTGCTATGCATCACCATGATCTTGCATGTGCGTAGGAAATTTTTGAAATTACTCGTTCCCCAACAATGGCATCCGAGCCTAGATTTTATGCGTTGATGTTATATGCACGAGTAGAACACAAGTGAGTTGTGGACGATATAAGTCATACTGCCTACCAAAGCATGTCATACTTTGGTTCAGCGGTATTGTGAGATGAAGTGGCCGGACCGACATTACGCAGCGACGCTTACGCGAGACTGGTTTCACCGCCTCGAGCACTCGTTGCTTAAAGGTATTGGCGGGTGTATGTCTCTCTCACTTTAGTTGAACCAAGTGTGGCTCGCCGGTCCTTGTGAAGGTTAAACGAGTCTATTTGACAAACTATCGTTGTGGTTTTGATGCGTAGGTAAGAACGGTTCTTGCTAAGCCCGTAGCAGCCACGTAAAATTTGCAACAACAAAGTAGAGGACGTCTAACTTGTTTTTGCAGGGCATGTTGTGATGTGATATGGTCAAGGCGTGATGCTATATTTTGTTGTATGAGATGATCATGTTTTGTAACGAAGTTATCGCAATGGCTGGAGCCATATGGTTGTCGCTTTATTGTATGAAATGCAAGCATACTGTAATTGCTTTACTTTGTCACTAAGCGGTAGCGATAGTCGAGAAGCAATAGATGGCGTGAGCGACAACGATGCTACGATGAAGATCAAGGTGTCGCGCCGGTGGCGATGGTGATCACGACGGTGCTTCGGAGATGGAGATCACAAGCACAAGATGATGATGGCCATATCATATCACTTATATTGATTGCATGTGATGTTTATCCTTTATGCATCTTATCTTGCTTTGATTGACGGTAGCATTTTAAGATGATCTCTCACTAAAATTATCAAGTAGTGTTCTCCCGAGTATGCACCAAAGCCAAAGTTCGTCGTGCCGAGACACCACGTGATGATCGGGTGTGATAAGCTCTCGTCCATCTACAACGGGTGCAAGCCAGTTTTGCACACGCAGAATACTCAGTTATACTTGACGAGCCTAGCATATGCAGATATGGCCTCGGAACACGGAGACCGAAAGGTCGGCGTGAATCATATAGTAGATATGATCAACATAAGATGTTCACCATTGAAAACTACTCCATTTCACGTGATGATCGGTTATGGTTTAGTTGATTTGGATCATGTGATCACTTAGATGACTAGAGATGTCGACTAAGTGGGAGTTCTTAAGTAATATGATTAATTGAACTTTAATTTATCATGAACTTAGTACTGATAGTATCTTGCTTGTCTATGTTTGTTTGTAGATAGATGGCGCGTCTTTGTTGTTCCGTTGAATTTTAATCGTTCCTTGAGAAAGCAAAGTTGAAATATGATGGTAGCAATTACACGGATTGGGTCCGTAACGAGGATTATCCTCATTGCTGCACGGAAGAGTTATGTCTGGATGCACCGCTAGGTGCAGAGCTCTTCTTGATGCAACCGACGGCGTTAAGAATGTCCGCGAGCAAAGCTGATGACTACTCTATAGTTCGATGTGCCATGCTTTACGGCTTAGAACCGGGACTTCAACGACGTTTTGAGCGTCATGGAGCATATGAGATGTTCCAGAGTTGAAGTTGATATTCCAATGAATGCCCGGATTGAGAGATATGAAGTCTCCAATAAGTTCTATAGCTGCAAGATGGAGGAGAATAGTTACGTCGGTGAGCACATACTCAAAATGTCCGGGTATTACAATCACTTGACTCAAGCGGGAGTTAATCTTCCGGATGATTGTGTCATTGATGAATTCTTCAATCACGCCACCAAGCTATAAAGGCTTCATGATGAACTATAATATGCAAGGGTTAGTAAAGACTATACGAGCTCTTCGCAATGCTAAAGGCTGCGGAGGTAGAAATCAAGAAGGAGCATCAAGTGTTGATGGTCAATAAGACCACTAGTTTCAAGAAGAAAGGCAAAGGGAAGAAGAAGGAACTTCAAGAAGAACAGCAAGCAAGTTGTCGCTCGGGAGAAGAAACCCAAGTCGGCCCTAAACCTGAAGCCGAGTGCTTCTCCGCAAGCGACTGGTCCTTTGGAAGCGGAACTGCCCCAAGTATTTGGCGGATAAGAAGGATGGCAAGGTGAACAAAGGTATATGTGATATACATGTTATTGATGTGTACCTTACTAGAGCTCGCATGAGCACTGGTATTTGATCTTGGTTCATTGCTAATATTTGCAACTCGAAGCAGGGACTACGGATTGCGAACACGGCAAAGGGCGAGGTGACGATCGCGTGGGAAATGGTTCCAAAGTCGATGTGATCGCGGTCGGCACGCTACCTCTACATCTACCTTCGGGATTAGTTTTAGACCTAAATAATTGTTATTTGGTGCTGCGTTGAGCATGAACATTATATCTGGATCTTGTTTGATGCGAGACGGTTATTCATTTAAATCAGAGAATAATGGTTGTTCTATTTATATGAGTAATATCTTTTATGGTCATGCACCCTTGAAGAGTGGTCTATTTTGATGAATCTCGATAGTAGTGATACACATATTCATAATGTTGAAACCAAAAGATGCAGAGTTGATAATGATAGTGCAACTTATTTGTGGCCTTCGCCGTTTAGGTCATATCGGTATAAAACGCATGAAGAAACTCCATCTTGATGGACTTTTGGAGTCACTTGATTATGAATCACTTGGCACTTGCGAACCGTGCCTCATGGGCAAGATGACTAAAACCCGTTCTCGGCACTATGGAGAGAGCAACAGATTTGTTGGAAATCATACATACTGAGATGTATGTGGTCCGATGAATGTTGAGGCTCGTGGCGGATATCGTTATTTTCTCACCTTCACAGATGATTTAAGCAGATATGGGTATATCTACTTAATGAAACATAAGTCTAAAACATTTGAAAAGTTCAAAGAATTTGAGTGAAGTTGAAAATCATCGTAATAAGAAAATTAAGTTTCTACGATCGATCGTGGAGGTGAATATTTGAGTTCTGAGTTTGGTCTACATTTGAAACAATGCGGAATAGTTTAGCAACTCACGCCACCGGAACACCACAGCGTAATGGTGTGTCCGAGCGTCGAATCGCACTTTACTAGATATGGTGCGATCTATGATGTCTCTTACAGATTTACCGCTATCCTTTTGGGGTTATGCTCTTGAGGCGGCCGCATTCACACTGAATAGAACACCGTCAAAATCCGTTGAGACGACACCTTATGAACTATGGTTTAGCAAGAAACCAAAGTTGTCGTTTCTTAAAGTTTGGGGATGCGATGCTTATGTGAAAAAGCTTCAACCTCGATAAGCTCGAACCCAAATCGAATGTGTCTTCATAGGATACCCAAAGGAGACAGTTGGGTACACCTTCTATCACAGATCCGAAGGCAAGACATTTGTTGCTAAGAATGGATCCTTTCTAGAGAAGGAGTTTCTCTCGAAAGAAGTGAGTGGGAGGAAAGTAGAACTTGATGAGGTAATTGTACCTTCTCCCTTACTTGAAAGTAGTTTGTCAGAAGCGGTTTACGAGACATCTACACCAAATAGTGAGGAAGTTGATGATGTTGATCATGAAACTTCAGATCAAGTTACTCTGAGAACCTCGTAGATCAACCAGAGTAAGATCCGCACTGAGTGGTACGGTAATCCTGTCTTGGAAGTCATGCTACTAGATCATGATGAACCTACGAACTATGAAGAAGCGATGGTGAGCCCAGATTCCGCAAAATGGCTTGAGGCCATGAAATCGAGATGGGATCCATGTATGAAAACAAAGTATGGACTTTGGTTGACTTGCCCGAGGGTCGGCAAGCAATAGAAAACAAGTGGATCTTCAAGAAGAAGGACGGCGACGGTAATGTTATCGTCTACAAAGCTCGACTTGTCGCAAAGGGTTTCGACAAGTTCAAGGGATTGACTACGATGAGACCTTCTCACCCGAAGCGATGCTTAAGTCTGTCCGAATCATGTTAGCAATTGCCGCATTTTATGATTATGAAATTTGGCAAATGGATGTAAAGAATGCATTCTGAATGGATTTACGGAAGAAGAGTTGTATATGATGCAACCGAAGGTTTTATCGATCCAAAGGAGCTAACAAAGTGTGCAAGCTCCAATGATCCATTTATGGACTGGTGCAAGCATCTCGGAGTTGGAATAAGCGCTTTGATAGTGTGATCAAAGCATTTGGGTTCATCTGAGACTTTTGGAGAAGCCTGTATTTACAAGAAAGTGAGTGGGAGCTCTGTAGCATTTCGATATTATATGTAGATGACATATTACTAATCGGAAATGATATAGAATTCTGGATAGCATAAAGGGATACTTGAATAAGAGTTTTTCAATGAAAGACCTCGGTGAAGCTGCTTACATATTAGGCATCAAAATCTATAGAGATAGATCAAGGCGCTTAATTGGACTTTCACAAAGCACATACCTTGACAAAATTTTGAAGAAGTTCAAAATGGATCAAGCAAAGAAAGGGTTCTTGCTGCGTTACAAGGTGTGAAGTTGAGTAAGACTCAATGCCCGACCACTGCAGAAGATAGAGAGAAAATGAAAGATGTTCCTATGCTTCACCATAGGCTCTATCATGTATGCAATCTTGTGTACGGACCTGATGTGTGCCTTGATATAAGCTTAGCAGGAGGTACCAAAGTAATCCGAGTGGATCATTGGACAGCGGTCAAGAACATCTGAATATACGAAAAGGACTAAGGATATGTTTTCGTATATGGAGGTGACAAAGAGCTCATAAAAGCAGTTACGTTGATGCAAGCTTTGACATCGATCGAGACGATTCTAAATCGCAGACCGGATCGTATTTACACTAAGCGGAGGCTGTCGGTTGGTGCAGTTCTAAACAAAGCGTCGTGGCGGGATCTACATGTGAAGCGGAGTACATAGCAGCTTCGAAGCAGCTAATGAAGGAGTCGGATGAAGGAGTTCATATCCGATCTAGGTGTCATACCTAGTGCATCGGGTCCAATGAAAATCTTACGTGACAATATGGAGCAATTGCATTAGCAAAGGAATCCAGATTTCACAAGAGGACCAAGCACATCAAGAGGCGCTTCAATTCCATCCGGATTTAGTCGGTGGGAGACATAGAGATTTGCAAGATACATACGGATCTGAATGTAGCGAGACCGTTGACTAAGCCTCTTCCACGAGCAAAACATGATCAACACCAAGACTCCATGGGTGTTAGAATCATTACTATGTAATCTAGATTATTGACTCTAGTGCAAGTGGGAGGCTGAAGGAAATATGCCCTAGAGGCAATAATAAAGTTATTATTTATTTCCTTATTTCATGATAAATGTTTATCATTCATGCTAGAATTGTATTAACCGGAAACATGATACATGTGTGAATGCATAGACAAACAAGTATGTCACTAGTATGCCTCTACTAGACTAGCTTGTTAATCAAAGATGGTTATGATTCCTAACCATGAACAAAGGGTTGTTATTTGATTAACAAGGTCACATCATTAGTGAATGATCGATTGACATGACCCATTCCATTAGCTTAGCACACGATCGTTTAGTATGTTGCTCTTGCTTTTATCCATGACATATACATGTTCCTATAACTATGAGATTATGCAACTCCGTTTACGGAGGAACACTTTGGTGCTACCAAGCGTCACAACGAATCGGGTGATTATAAAGGAGTACTACAGGTGTCTCCAAAGGCGATGTTGGGTTGGCGATTTGAGATTAGGTTTTGTCACTCCGATTGTCGGAGAGGTATCTCTGGGCCCTCTCGGTAATACACATCACTTAAGCCTTGCAAGCATTACAACTAATGAGTTAGCTGTGAGATGATGTATTACGGAACGAGTAAAGAGACTTGCGTAGCGAGATTGAACTAGGTATTGGATACCGACGATCGAATCTCGGGCAAGTAACATACCGATGACAAAGGAACAACGTATGTTGTTATGCGGATCGACCGATAAAGATCTTCGTAGAATATGTAGGAGCCAATATGGGCATCCAGGTCCCGCTATTGGTTATTGACCGGAGACGTGTCTCGGTCATGTCTACATTGTTCTCGAACCGTAGGGTCCATGCACGCTTAAGGTTTCGATGGCGGTTATATTATGAGTTTGTGTATTTTGATGTACCGAAGAAGTTGAGTCCGGATGTGATCACGGACATGACGAGGAGTCTCGAAATGTTCGAGACATAAAGATTGATATATTGGAAGCCTATGTTTGGAGTTGAATGGTTCGGGTGAAATCGGATTTTTAGGAACAGGGGTTACTGGAACCCTCCCGGGGTTAATGGGCCTTAGTGGGCCATGAGGGAGAAGAGGAAGGGCGGCCGGGGCAGGCGCGCGCCTCCCCTAATCCGAATAGGACAAGGAGAGGGGGCGCCCCCTTCCCTCTTCCCTCCCCCAAGTCCTAATCCAACTAGGAAGGGGGAGTCCTACTCCGGTGGGAGTAGGACTCCTCCGCCGCCTCCTCCTAGGGCCGGCCGCACCCCCCTTGCTCCTTTATATACGGGGAGGGGGCACCCTAGAACACACAAGTTGATCCTTGAGATTGTTCCTTAGCCGTGTGCGGTGCCCCCTCCACCATAATCCACCTCGGTCATATCGTAGCGAGTGCTTAGGCGAAGCCTGCGTCGATAGAACATCAAGATCGTCACCACGCCGTCGTCTTGTGAGAACTCTCCTCCCGAAGCTCTTGGATTGGAGCCGAGGAGCGTCATCGAGCTGTCGTGTGTCAAGAACTCGGAGGCGCCGGAGTAACGGCGCTGGGATCGGTTGGATCGCGAGGAGAACGTCGACTACTTCCTCTACGTTGTGATCGCTTCCGCGGTCTCACGAGGGTGCGTAGACAACACTCTTCCTCTCGTTGCTATGCATCACCATGATCTTGCGTGTGCGTAGGAAATTTTTGAAATTACTCGTTCCCCAACAGTGGCATCCGAGCCTAGATTTTATGCGTTGATGTTATATGCACGAGTAGAACACAAGTGAGTTGTGGACGATATAAGTCATACTGCCTACCAGCATGTCATACTTTGGTTCAGCGGTATTGTGAGATGAAGTGGCCCGGACCGACATTACGCGTACGCTTACGCGAGACTGGTTTCACCGCTACGAGCACTCGTTGCTTAAAGGTGACTGGCGGGTGTATGTCTCTCTCACTTTAGTTGAACCAAGTGTGGCTACGCCCGGTCCTTGTGAAGGTTAAAACGGAGTCTATTTGACAAACTATCGTTGTGGTTTTGATGCGTAGGTAAGAACGGTTCTTGCTAAGCCCGTAGCAGCCACGTAAAATTTGCAACAACAAAGTAGAGGACGTCTAACTTGTTTTTGCAGGGCATGTTGTGATGTGATATGGTCAAGACGTGATGCTATATTTTGTTGTATGAGATGATCATGTTTTGTAACGAAGTTATCGCAATCGGCTGGAGCCATATGGTTGTCGCTTTATTGTATGAAATGCAAGCATACTGTAATTGCTTTACTTTGTCACTAAGCGGTAGCGATAGTCGTAGAAGCAATAGATGGCGTGAGCGACAACGATGCTACGATGAAGATCAAGGTGTCGGCGCGGTGGCGATGGTGATCACGACGGTGCCGGAGATGGAGATCACAAGCACAAGATGATGATGGCCATATCATATCACTTATATTGATTGCATGTGATGTTTATCCTTTATGCATCTTATCTTGCTTTGATTGACGGTAGCATTTTAAGATGATCTCTCACTAAAATTATCAAGTAGTGTTCTCCCGAGTATGCACCGTTGCCAAAGTTCGTCGTGTCGAGACACCACGTGATGATCGGGTGTGATAAGCTCCACGTCCATCTACAACGGGTGCAAGCCAGTTTTGCACACGCAGAATACTCGAGTTATACTTGACGAGCCTAGCATATGCGAGATATGGCCTCGGAACACGGAGACCGAAGGTCGGCGTGAATCATATAGTAGATATGATCAACATAAGATGTTCACCATTGAAAACTACTCCATTTCACGTGATGATCGGTTATGGTTTAGTTGATTTGGATCATGTGATCACTTAGATGACTAGAGATGTCGACTAAGTGGGAGTTCTTAAGTAATATGATTAATTGAACTTTAATTTATCATGAACTTAGTACTGATAGTATCTTGCTTGTCTATGTTTGTTTGTAGATAGATGGCGCGTCTTTGTTGTTCCGTTGAATTTTAATCGTTCCTTGAGAAAGCAAAGTTGAAATATGATGGTAGCAATTACGGATCGGGTCCGTAACTCGAGGATTATCCTCATTCTTTGCCTGTAAGAGTTATGTCTGGATGCACCGCTAGGTGCAGAACTCTTCTTGATGCAACCGACGGCGTTAAGAATGTGCGCGAGCAAAGCGATGACTACTCTATAGTTCGATGTGCCATGCTTTACGGCTTAGAACCGGGACTTCAACGACGTTTTGAGCGTCATGGAGCATATGAGATGTTCCAGAGTTGAAGTTGATATTCAACAGAATGCCCGGATTGAGAGATATGAAGTCTCCAATAAGTTCTATAGCTGCAAGATGGAGGAGAATAGTTACGTCGGTGAGCACATACTCAAAATGTGCAGGTATTACAATCACTTGACTCAAGCGGGAGTTAATCTTCCGGATGATTGTGTCATTGATGAATTCTTCAATCACGCCACCAAGCTATAAAGGCTTCATGATGAACTATAATATGCAAGGGTTAGTAAAGACTATACCGAGCTCTTCGCAATGCTAAAGGCTGCGGAGGTAGAAATCAGAAGGAGCATCAAGTGTTGATGGTCAATAAGACCACTAGTTTCAAGAAGAAAGGCAAAGGGAAGAAGAAGGGAACTTCAAGAAGAACAGCAAGCAAGTTCTTTGCTCAGAGAAGAAACCCAAGTCGGCCCTAAACACTGAAATCGAGTGCTTCTACCGCAAGCGATCGTCTTTGGAAGCGGAACTGCCCCAAGTATTTGGCGGATAAGAAGGATGGCAAGGTGAACAAAGGTATATGTGATATACATGTTATTGATGTGTACCTTACTAGAGCTCGCAGAGCACTGGTATTTGATCTTGGTTACATTGCTAATATTTGCAACTCGAAGCAGGACTACGGATTAGCGAACACGGCAAAGGACGAGGTGACGATCTGGCGTGGGAAATGGTTCCAAAGTCGATGTGATCGCGGTCGGCACGCTACCTCTACATCTACCTTGGGATTAGTTTTAGACCTAAATAATTGTTATTTGGTGCTGCGTTGAGCATGAACATTATATCTGGATCTTGTTTGATGCGAGGCGGTTATTCATTTAAATCGAGAATAATGGTTGTTCTATTTATATGAGTAATATCTTTTATGGTCATGCACCCTTGAAGAGTGGTCTATTTTGATGAATCTCGATAGTAGTGATACACATATTCATAATGTTGAAACCAAAAGATGCAGAGTTGATAATGATAGTGCAACTTATTTGTGGCACTCGCCGTTTAGGTCATATCGGTATAAAACGCATGAAGAAACTCCATCTTGATGGACTTTTGGAGTCACTTGATTATGAATCACTTGGCACTTGCGAACCGTGCCTCATGGGCAAGATGACTAAAACCCGTTCTCGGCACTATGGAGAGAGCAACAGATTTGTTGGAAATCATACATCTGAGATGTATGTGGTCCGATGAATGTTGAGGCTCGTGGCGGATATCGTTATTTTCTCACCTTCACAGATGATTTAAGCAGATATGGGTATATCTACTTAATGAAACATAAGTCTAAAACATTTGAAAAGTTCAAAGAATTTCAGAGTGAAGTTGAAAATCATCGTAATAAGAAAATTAAGTTTCTACGATCTGATCGTGGAGGTGAATATTTGAGTTACGAGTTTGGTCTACATTTGAAACAATGCGGAATAGTTTAGCAACTCACGCCACCGGAACACCACAGCGTAATGGTGTGTCGAGCGTCGTGTCGCACTTTACTAGATATGGTGCGATCTATGATGTCTCTTCTGATTTACCGCTATCCTTTTGGGTTATGCTCTTGAGGCGGCGCATTCACACTGAATAGAACACCGTCAAAATCCGTTGAGGCGACACCTTATGAACTATGGTTTAGCAAGAAACCAAAGTTGTCGTTTCTTAAAGTTTGGGGATGCGATGCTTATGTGAAAAAGCTTCAACTGATAAGCTCGAACCCAAATCGAGAATGTGTCTTCATAGGATACCCAAAGGAGACAGTTGGGTACACCTTCTATCACAGATCCGAAGGCAAGACATTTGTTGCTAAGAATGGATCCTTTCTAGAGAAGGAGTTTCTCTCGAAAGAAGTGAGTGGGAGGAAAGTAGAACTTGATGAGGTAATTGTACCTTCTCCCTTACTTGAAAGTAGTTTGTCGCAGAAGCGGTTTACGAGACATCTACACCAAATAGTGAGGAAGTTGATGATGTTGATCATGAAACTTCAGATCAAGTTACTCTGAACCTCGTAGATCAACGAGTAAGATCCGCACTGAGTGGTACGGTAATCCTGTCTTGGAAGTCATGCTACTAGATCATGATGAACCTACGAACTATGAAGAAGCGATGGTGAGCCCAGATTCCATAAAATGGCTTGAGGCCATGAAATCGAGATGGGATCCATGTATGAAAACAAAGTATGGACTTTGGTTGACTTGCCGAGGGTCGGCAAGCAATAGAAAACAAGTGGATCTTCAAGAAGAAGACCGACGCCGACGGTAATATTATCGTCTACAAAGCTCGACTTATCGCAAAGGGTTTCGACAAGTTCAAGGGATTGACTACGATGAGACCTTCTCACCGTAGCGATGCTTAAGTCTGTCCGAATCATGTTAGCAATTGCCGCATTTTATGATTATGAAATTTGGCAAATGGATGTAAAGAATGCATTCTGAATGGATTTACGGAAGAAGAGTTGTATATGATGCAACCGAAGGTTTTATCGATCCAAAGGAGCTAACAAAGTGTGCAAGCTCCAGCGATCCATTTATGGACTGGTGCAAGCATCTCGGAGTTGGAATAAGCGCTTTGATAGTGTGATCAAAGCATTTGGGTTCATCTGACTTTTGGAGAAGCTTTGTATTTACAAGAAAGTGAGTGGGAGCTCTGTAGCATTTCGATATTATATGTAGATGACATATTACTAATCGGAAATGATATAGAATTCTGGATAGCATAAAGGGATACTTGAATAAGAGTTTTTCAATGAAAGACCTCGGTGAAGCTGCTTACATATTAGGCATCAAAATCTATAGAGATAGATCAAGGCGCTTAATTGGACTTTCACAAAGCACATACCTTGACAAAATTTTGAAGAAGTTCAAAATGGATCAAGCAAAGAAAGGGTTCTTGCTGCGTTACAAGGTGTGAAGTTGAGTAAGACTCAATGCCCGACCACTGCAGAAGATAGAGAAAATGAAAGATGTTCCTATGCTTCACCATAGGCTCTATCATGTATGCAATCTTGTGTACGGACTGATGTGTGCCTTGATATAAGCTTAGCAGGAGGTACCAAAGTAATCCAGAGTGGATCAACTGGACAGCGGTCAAGAACATCTGAAATACGAAAAGGACTAAGGATATGTTTTCGTATATGGAGGTGACAAAGAGCTCATAAATGGCAGTTACGTTGATGCAAGCTTTGACACCGATCCGGACGATTCTAAATCGCAGACCGGATCGTATTTACACTAAGCGGAGGAGCTGTCGGTTGGTGCAGTTCTAAACAAAGCGTCGTGGCGGGATCTACATGTGAAGCGGAGTACATAGCAGCTTCGAAGCAGCTAATGAAGGAGTCGGATGAAGGAGTTCATATCCGATCTAGGTGTCATACCTAGTGCATCGGGTCCAATGAAAATCTTTCGTGACAATCTTGGAGCAATTGCATTAGCAAAGGAATCCAGATTTCACAAGAGGACCAAGCACATCAAGAGGCGCTTCAATTCCATCCGGATTTAGTCCGGTGGGAGACATAGAGATTTGCAAGATACATACGGATCTGAATGTAGCGACCGTTGACTAAGCCTCTTCCACGAGCAAAACATGATCAACACCAAGACTCCATGGGTGTTAGAATCATTACTATGTAATCTAGATTATTGACTCTAGTGCAAGTGGGAGGATCAAGGAAATATGCCCTAGAGGCAATAATAAAGTTATTATTTATTTCCTTATTTCATGATAAATGTTTATCATTCATGCTAGAATTGTATTAACCGGAAACATGATACATGTGTGAATGCATAGACAAACAAGTATGTCACTAGTATGCCTCTACTAGACTAGCTTGTTAATCAAAGATGGTTATGATTCCTAACCATGAACAAAGGGTTGTTATTTGATTAACAAGGTCACATCATTAGGTGAATGATCGATTGACATGACCCATTCCATTAGCTTAGCACACGATCGTTTAGTATGTTGCTCTTGCTTTTATCCATGACATATACATGTTCCTATAACTATGAGATTATGCAACTCCGTTTACGGAGGAACACTTTGGGTGCTACCAAGCGTCCCACAACGAATCGGGTGATTATAAAGGAGTACTACAGGTGTCTCCAAAGGCGGATGTTGGGTTGGCGTATTTGAGATTAGGTTTTGTCACTCCGATTGTCGGAGAGGTATCTCTGGGCCCTCTCGGTAATACACATCACTTAAGCCTTGCAAGCATTACAACTAATGAGTTAGCTGTGAGATGATGTATTACTGAGCGAGTAAAGAGACTTGCCGTAACGAGATTGAACTAGGTATTGGATACCGACGATCGAATCTCGGGCAAGTAACATACCGATGACAAAGGAACAACGTATGTTGTTATGCGGTCGACCGATAAAGATCTTCGTAGAATATGTAGGAGCCAATATGGGCATCCAGGTCCGCTATTGGTTATTGACCGGAGACGTGTCTCGGTCATGTCTACATTGTTCTCGAACCGTAGGGTCCGCACGCTTAAGGTTTCGATGGCGGTTATATTATGAGTTTGTGTATTTTGATGTACCGAAGAAGTTGAGTCCGGATGTGATCACGGACATGACGAGGAGTCTCGAAATGTTCGAGACATAAAGATTGATATATTGGAAGCCTATGTTTGGAGTTCGAATGGTTCGGGTGAAATCGATTTTCTTAACACCAGGGGTTACGGAACCCTCCGGGGTTAATGGGCCTTAGTGGGCCATGAGGGAGAAGAGGAAGGCCGGCCAGGGCAGGCGCGCGCCTCCCCTAATCCGAATAGGACAAGGAGAGGGGGCGCCCCTTCCCTCTTCCCTCCCCCAAGTCCTAATCCAACTAGGAAGGGGGAGTCCTACTCCGGTGGGAGTAGGACTCCTCCGCCGCCTCCTCCTAGGGCCGGCCGCACCCCTTGCTCCTTTATATACGGGGGGGGGCACCCTAGAACACGAAGTTGATCCTTGAGATTGTTCCTTAGCCGTGTGCGGTGCCCCTCCACCATAATCCACCTCGGTCATATCGTAGCAAGTGCTTAGGCGAAGCCTGCGTCGGTAGAACATCAAGATCGCCACCACGCCGTCGTCTTGTGAACTCTCCTCCCCGGCTCTCTTGGATTGGAGCCGAGGGCGTCATCGAGCTGTACGTGTGTCAAGAACTCGGAGGCGCCGAGTAACGGCGCTGGGATCGGTTGGATCGCGAGGAGAACGACGACTACTTCCTCTACGTTGTGATCGCTTCGCCGGTCTCACGAGGGTGCGTAGACAACACTCTTCCTCTCGTTGCTATGCATCACCATGATCTTGCGTGTGCGTAGGAATTTTTTTGAAATTACTACGTTCCCCAACAGAAGGAAGGGTTGGCGTAAGGAAGAAAAGACAGGTCATAGCCCCCTTATAAAGGCGATGAATATTGAATGCCCCTCCTAGGCCTTAAAACATGCCTATTTCCAAGGAATCATGCCAATAGAACGGTTGGGTTATCCACGCCCATATTGATGAGAATACCGCAATAAGGGGACACGATCTCTTCTTTGACATGACGTGCCAATGAAGCCGCATCTCGAAATATGGAGCGGCAGGCTAAAAATGGTTTGAATAATGGCCATGCGGCAACGTGATGTCACGCTACAAAAAGTTGTTAGCGGATTGGACTCGTGAAATATTATTCTCTCTACGGTTGTGTGTGGTATTTGTTTTGCAGAGCTAGACACGTTTTCTATGTTTGAAGGATGCTTTGGAGTATTCAGAGGAGGAACCTGCCTTACAATGTCGAAGACAATCTGCGCGTCGGACACCTCGTCATTGAAGCCTGGTTCAGGGGCTACTAAGGGAGTCCTGGATTAAGGGGTCCTCGGATGGCCGGACTATTAACATGGGCCGGACTATTGGGCCATGAAGATACAAGACAAAAGATTCTCTCCCGTGTCCGGATGGGACTCTCCTTGGCGTGGAAGGCAAGCTTGGCGTTCGGATATGAAGATTCCCTTCTCTGTAACCGACTTTGTACAACCCTAGTCCCATCCGGTGTCTATATAAACCAGAGGGCTTAGTCCGTAGAGATAATGACAATCATAATCATAGGATAGACTTCTAGGGTTTAGCCATTACGATCTCGTGGTAGATCCACTCTTGTAACACTCATATTCATCAAGATCAATCAAGCAGGAAGTAGGGTATTACCTCCATAGAGTTGGCCCGAACCTGGGTAAACATCATGTTCCCCGCCTCCTGTTACCATCGACCTTATATGCACAGTTCAGGACCCCCTACCCAAGATCCACCGGTTTTGACACCGACAACTGCATCTACTACTATTACTCCACACATCGACCGCTATCCAACATGCATCTAGAGTATTAAGTTCATAAAGATTGGAGTAACGCCTTAAGCAAGATGACATGATGTAGACAAAGTAAACTCAATCAATATGAATAAACCCCATCGTTTTACCCTTAATGGCAATGATACAAATACGTGGCATGTCCCCTTCTGTCACTGGAATTGAGCACCGCAAGATTGAACCCATTGCAAAGCACCTCTCCAATTGCAAGATAAATTAATCTAGTTGGCCAAACTAAAAGGATAAATCGGAGAGAAATACAAAGATATAATAATCATGAATAATAGAGTTCAACAAAGACTCAAATAATATTCATGGATAATCTGATCATAAACTTACAATTCATTGGATCCCAACAAATACGCCATAAAAAAGATAGGAAATACACCATAAAAAAGATTGCATCTAATATAACTCCAAGAATATCGAGGAGAACATTGTATTGAAGATTAAAGAGAGAGAAGAAGCCATCTAGCTACTAGCTATGGACCCGTAGGTCTATGGTAAACTACAAACACATCATCGAAAGGGCAGCAAGGTTGATGTAGAGCCCCTCCGAGATCAATTCTCCCTCCAGTAGAGTGCCAAAAAAGGCCTCCATATGGAATCCCGTGAGAACAGAAGCTTGCGGCGGCGGAAAAAGTGTTTTGTGTGGCTCTGTGTTGGTTTCCTAATTTTTGAGAATTTATAGATTTGGAAGTAGGTCAAACGGAGCAACAAGGGGCCCATGAGGCACCAAGGCGCACCCTGGTGGCTCGTGGCCACCCCCTTCATCTTCTGGCCTCCTCTCGAAGCTTCTAGTGTCTCTTATGTCTAGAAAAAAATTGTCAATAAGTTTCGTGGCATTTGGACTTCGTTTGGTACTGATTTCCGGGAAAACCAAAAACATGCAAAATAAAATCAGCAACCGGCACTTGGCACTAAGTTAATAGGTTAGTCCCCAAAAAATGATATATAATTGCATATAAAACATCCAAAATTGATAATATAATAGCATGGAATAATAAAAATTATAGATACACTGGAGACATATCAAGCATCCCCAAGCTTAATTCATGATCATCCTCGAGTAGCTAAATGATAAGAACATAATTTTTTATGTGGAATGCTACCTATCATATTCAGCATGTAAACTTTCTTTTGTGGCATGAATATTGAGATCCGAATCATTCAAAGCAATAGTCTATAATTTGACATAAAGACATAAATACCCAGGCATACTAACAAACAATCATGTCTTTCAAAATATCAACACTAAAGAAAGTTATCCCTAGCCCGTCATGCTCAATCATTGATCCATTCATGAAACACACTCAATATTAATTACACCCGATGCACAAGTATGACAATAGTGCTCCCCAGTTGGTGATTATAAGATAAGGCAAAGACTCAAAATAAAAATAAAAGTAAATAAAAATACCATAGACAGGCCCTTCGTAGAGGGAAGCAAAGATTGCAGAGGTGCCCGAGCTCAAAGCTTAAAACAAAGATAAAATTTTTTAGAGGCATGCTTTTCCTGTCAACGTAACGACCGAAAGTTTCCAATATCTTCCATGCTAGACACATTATAGGTGGTTGCCAAACAGAAAATAAAGTTTTACTCCACCTCCACCATTCTTTCACAATCCATTGCTAGTTGTATCCATGGGTGCCTTCCAAACTTTAACCTTTCCAAGGGGAAGTTTATTTAATTTTTTATTTATTTTGATTCATTATGGGACTGGGCATCTCTATTACCTACCACTTTCTCGTGCAATGACAAGTGAATAAACACTCATCGCGAGAATAACCCATCTAGCATGGAAGATATTGGCCACCCCCTGTCTCTCCATGAGCGGTATGAGCACACAAGATGGATAATTATTTGAATGATTAGAGTTGGCACATGCAAATTTACTTGGAACGGCATGTGAGTACCGCATATAGGTAGGTATAGTGGAATCATATGGAACAACTTTAGGTTTAAGGAATTGGTTGCACAAGCAGCATTCCCACTTAGTACAACTGAAGGCTAGCAAATAGATTGAGAAGCGGCCAACTAGAAAATGAAAACGGTCATAAACATGCATTGAGAATAGCTAACACTGAATAACGAACCATAAGTAGGATATAACTTTGTTGCATAACTATTGACTTCAAATGCATGCATAGGGAATCACAAACCTTAACACCAATATTCTTACTGAACCACAATTACTCACTAGCACAACCCACATATCATCATCTTCATATTGCAAAACTATTGCAAGGAATCACACTTATCATATTCAGTGATCTACATGGAAGTTTTTATTATATCCCTCTTGAATATCTATCACATTAGGACCAAATTCATAGCTTGTGCATATTGTCATTACTATTATCAACTCTCAAAATAATATAAGTGAAGCATGAGAGTACATGTATTTTCTTTAAAATATAACCACCGTCGTGCTCAAAATGATATAAGTGAAGTACTAGAGCAACTGTCAAGCTCAAAAGATATAAGTGAAGCACATAACAAATCATGATTAATGTGTGTCCCTCTCAAAAAGGTGTGTCCAGCAAAGATGTGTGGCAAACTAAAATGTAAACAAAGCAAAATGTCATATATTACATAACTCTCCAAGCAAAACTCATATCATGTGATGAATAAAAATATAGCTCCAAGTAATATTACCGATAGTTGGTAGAAGAAAGAGGGGATGCCTTTCTAGGCATACCCAAGCCTAGATGCTTGGGAGTCCTTGAATATTACCTTGGGGTGCTGAGACATCTCCAACGTATCTATAATTTTTGATTGTTCCATGCTATTATGTTATCTATTTTGGATGTTTAATGAGCTTTAATATGCTCCTTTATATTTTTTTGGGACTAACCTATTAACCGAAGGCCCAGTGCCAATTCCTGCTTTTGCCTATTCTAGTGTTTTGCAGAAAAGGAATACCAAACGGAATCCAGACGGAATGAAACCTTCGCGACAATCTTTCTTGGAACAAACGGAGTTGAATTCTGGAACTCCGCAAGGCGGCCATGAGGCAGGAGGGTGCGCCCAGGGGGGTAGGCGCGCCCCCCACCCTCGTAGGCCTCACGAAGCTCCACCGACGTACTTCTTCAGCCTATATATACTCTTATACCCTAAAAACATCAGGGGGAGCCATGAAACCACTTTTCCACCGCCGCAACCTTCTGTACCTATGAGATCCCATCTTGGGGCCTTTTCCGGCGCTCCGTCGGAGGGGGAATCGATCACGGAGGGCTTCTACATCAACACCATAGCCTACCCGATGATGTGTGGAGTAATATTAGTAGATGCAGAATCATTTTGGTCTACTTGACACGGACGTGATGCCTATATTCATGATCATTGCCTAGATATTCTCATAACTATGCGCTTTTCTATCAATTGGTCGGCAGTAATTTGCTCACCCAGCGTAATATATGCTATCTTGAGAGAAGCCACTAGTGAAACCTATGGCACCCGGGTCTATTTTCCATCATATAAGTTTTCGATCTACAAGTCTAGTTTCCTATTTATTTTATTTTGCAATCTTTAATTTCCAATCTATACAACAAAAATACCAAAAAAATATCTTATTATCTTTATCATATCTCACTTTTGCGAGTGACCGTGAAGGGATTGACAACCTCTTCATCATGTTGGTTGCAAGGTTCTTGATTGTTTGTGCAGGTACTAGGTGACTTGCGTTTTATCCCCTACTAGATTGATACCTTGGTTCTAAAAAGCTGAGGGAAATACTTACGCTACTTTGCTGCATCACCCTTTCCTCTTCAAGGGAAAACCAACGCATGCTCAAGAGGTAGCAAGAAGGATTTTTGGCGCCGTTGCTGGGGAGATCTACGCTCAAGTCAAGACATACCAAGTACCCATCACAAACTCTTCACCCTAGCATTACATTATTTGCCATTCACCTCTCATTTTCCTCTCCCCCACTTCTAAAATGATTTTCGAAAACCTTTGTCTTTTCTTCGCCCTCCTTCCGTTCGATCTTGTGTTACCATGTGCCTTCTTTTTGCTTGCATCTTCGCTTGCTAAAAGTTTATGGATCCTCATCCACTTGCTAATCTTTTTAAGAGATCCAATTATGATGAACCAATTGCTATTGAGTTTTGTGCACTAGATTATCTTTATGAAGTTTTGCTTGAAATTCATGAATCTGAAAATTGTGATGAAGTACTTTATGAAGTGATTCATGATAGATCTTTGAATAAAAGCATGATTGCAATGATGTTATTATAAATTCTATTAATGTCAATTATGCTTAAATATTCAAAACCCTAAGCTTGGGGATGCTAGTTTTGCTATGTCTACTACTTGTTGCAATGATCATGATTGGGGTGACTCTTCTTATGATCTTGAAAATTTATTTAAGCCCCATGATGAATATGAGATTGATAATATGTTTGCAATAATATTGAAAGTGGGTTTGGAAGAGTGTCAACTTTAGATCCCACATATTTGGATAATGTTCAATCTTATGGTATTTTTGATAAAAGTGGGTTTGGAGAGGTCATGACTTTAGTTGATGATAATCCCACTATTTTGGAAGAGCGTCAACTTCGCATGCATGTGGATCATGTTGAGAATATGTTATGTGATAGCTATATTGTTGAATTTGCCTATGATCCTACATGTAATTATTATGAGAGAGGAAAATATGGTTGTAGAAATTTTCATGCACTAAATTACCTCTCTTCATGTTGAGATTGCTATCGTCTCTTTCTTCTTCCTTGCATATGCTACTTTTTGCTTGTTATGATAATTTGTTTTCTTATAAAATTCCTATGCATAGGAAGTATTTTAGACTTGGAAGTGTTTATCACATGTTTTATGATGCTCTTTTTGTGCTTTAATTCTTGTCTTTGATGTGAGCATCATTAAAATTATCAATGCCTAGCTAGGGGCGTTAAACAATAGCGCTTGTTGGGAGGCACCCAATTTTATTTTTGTTCTTTGATTTTGTTCCTGTTTAGTAATAAATAATTCATCTAGCCTCTGGTTATATGTGGTTTTATGTTTTGATTAGTGTTTGTGCCAAGTAATACCTTTAGGATAGCCTAGGTGATAATTAATTTGATCTTGCTGAAAAACAGAAACTTTTGCGCGCAAAAAAATAATTTTAATAAATCACAGGAACGTAATTTTCAGTTTATTGTTTTTGCAGAAGATTAATAAACAAATTTCTTAGCACTTCCTAATTGATCATAAGTTTTGGAGTTACAGAAGTATGCGTATGAATCAGATTGCTACATACTGTTCTGTTTTTGACAGATTCTATTTTTCGTGTGTTGTTTGCTTATTTTTGATGAATCTATTAATAGTATCGGGGGGGTATGAACCATAGAGAAGTTGGAATACAGAAGGTTTAACACCAACAAGAATGAAGAATGGGTTCATTACATTACCTTAAAGTGGTGGTTTGTTTTCTTATACTAACGGAGCTCATGAGATTTTCTGTTAAGTTTTGTGTTGTGAAGTTTTCAAGTTTTTGGGTAAAGATTTGATGGATTTTGGAATAAGGAGTGGCAAGAGCCTAAGCTTGGGGATACCCAAGGCACCCCAAGGTAAAATTCAAGGACAACCAAAAGCCTAAGCTTGGGGATGCCCCGGAAGGCATCCCCTCTTTCGTCTTCGTCTATCTGTAACTTTACTTGAGGCTATATTTTTATTCACCACATGATATGTGTTTTGCTTGGAGCGTCTTGTATGATTTGAGTCTTTGCTTTTTAGTTTACCACAATCATCCTTGCTTGACACACCTTTTGGGAGAGACACACATGAATCATGATTTATTAAAATACTCTATGTGCTTCACTTATACCTTTTGAGCTAGATAATTTTGCTCTAGTGCTTCACTTATATCTTTTTAGAGCACGGTGGTGGTTTTATTTTATAGAAATTATTGATCTCTCATGCTTCACTTATATTATTTTGAGAGTCTTTTATAATAGCATGGTAATTTGCTTTGGTTATAAAGTTAGTCTTAATATGATGGGCATCCAAGATGGGTATAATAAAAACTTTCATATAAAGTGTGTCGAATACTATGAGAAGTTTGATGCTTGATGATTGTTTTGAGATATGAGGATGGTGATATTAGAGTCATGGTAATGGACTAGTTGTGAATTTGAGAGATATTTGTGTTAAAGTTTGTGATTCCCGTAGCATGCACGTATGGTGTACTGTTATGCGATGAAGTTGGAGCATGATTTATTTATTGATTGTCTTCCTTATGTGTGGAGGTCGGGATCACACGATGGTTAACTCCTACCAACCCTTCCCCGAGGAGCATGCGTGTAGTACTTTGTTTTGATGACTTGTAGATTTTTGCAATAAGTATGTGAGTTCTTTATTACTAATGTTGAGTCGATGGATTATACGCACTCTCACCCTTCCACCATTGCTAGCCTCCCTAGTATCGTGCAACTTTCGTCGGTACCACAAACCCATCATTTATCTTCCTCAAAACAGCCACCATACCTACCTATTATGGCATTTCATAGCCATTCCGAGATATATTGCCATGACTCTTCCACCGTTCCGTTTATTATGACACGCTTCATCATTGTCATATTGCTTTGCATGATCATGTAGTTGACATCGTATTTGTGGCATGGCCACCATTCATAATTTTTCATACATGTCACTCCTGATTCATTGCACATCCCGATACACCACCGGAGGCATTCACATAGAGTCATATTTTGTTCTAAGTATCGAGTTGTAATTCTTGAGTTGTAAGTAAATAAAAGTGTGATGATGTTCATTATTAGAGAATTGTCCCATGTGAGGAAAGGATGATGGAGACTATGATTCCCCCACAAGTCGGGATGAGACTCCGGACGAAAAATAAAAGAGGCCAAAGAGGCCCCCCCCCCAAAAAAAGAGGCCAAAGAAGCCCAAATAAAAAAATGAGAGAAAAAGAGAGAAGGGACAATGTTACTATCCTTTTTCCACACTTGTGCTTCAAAGTAGCACCATGATCTTCGTGATAGAGAGTCTCTTATGTTGTCACTTTCATATACTAGTGGGAATTTTTCATTATAGAACTTGGCCTGTATATTCCAATGATGGGCTTCCTCAAAATTGCCCTAGGTCTTCGTGAGCAAGCAAGTTGGATGCACACACACTTAGTTTCCTTTTGAGCTTTCATACACTTATAGCTCTAGTGCACCCGTTGCATGGCAATCCCTACTCATTCACATTGATATCTATTAATGGGCATCTCCCTAGCCTGTTGATATGCCTAGTTGATGTGAGACTATCTTCTCCTTTTTGTCTTCTCCACAACCACCATATTCTATTCCACCTATAGTGTTATGTCCATGGCTCACGCTCATGTATTGCGTAAAAGTTGAAAAAGTTTAAGAATACTAAAGTATGAAACAATTGCTTGGCTGAAACCGGGGTTGTGCATGATTTAAATATTTTGTGTGATGAAGATAGAGCATAGCCACACTATATGATTTTATAGGGATAGCTTTCTTTGGCCATGTTATTTTGAGAAGACATAATTGCTTTGTTAGTATGCTTGAAGTATTATTATTTTTATGTCAATACTTTTATCTCAAATCTTTTGGATCTGAATATTCATGTCACAATAAAGAAAATTACATTGAAAAATATGTTAGGTAGCATTCCACATCAAAAAATTTGTTTTAATCATTTACCTACTCGAGGATGAGCAGGAATTAAGCTTGGGGATGCTTGATACGTCTCCAACGTATCTATAATTTTTGATTGTTCCATGCTATTATATTATCTGTTTTGGATGTTTAATGGGCTTTAATATACTCTTTTATATTATTTTTGGGACTAACCTATTAACCGAAGGCACGGTGCCAATTCCTATTTTTTGCCTATTTCAGTGTTTTGCAGAAAAGGAATACCAAACGGAATCCAAACGGAATGAAATGAACAAACGCAATCCAGAAGACTTGGAGTTGAAGTCTGGAACTCCACAAGGCGGCCACGAGGCAGGAGGGCCCACCCTCGTGGCCCTACGGAGCTCCACCGACATACTTCTTCAGCCTATATATACTCTTATACCCTAAAAACATCAAGGGGAGCCACGAAACCACTTTTCCACCTCCGCAACCTTTTGTACCCGTGAGATCTTATCTTGGTGCCTTTTACGGCACTCCGCCGGAGGGGGAATCGATCATGGAGGGCTTCTACATCAACACCATAGCCTACCCGATGATGTGTGGAGTAATAGTAGTAGATGCAGGATCATTTCGGTCTACTTGACACGGACGGGATGCCTATATTCATGATCATTGCCTAGATATTCTCATAACCATGCGCTTTTCTATCAATTGCTCGGCAGTAATTTGTTCACCCACCGTAATATATGCCATGTTGAGAGAAGCCACTAGTGAAACCTATGGCCCCCGGGTCTATTTTCCATCATATAAATTTCCAATCTACAAGTCTAGTTTCCTATTTATTTTATTTTGCAATCTTTACTTTCCAATCTATACAACAAAAATACCAAAAAAAATATCTTATTATCTTTATCAGATCTCACTTTTGCGAGTGACTGTGAAGGGATTGACAACCCCTTTATCGCGTTGGTTGCAAGGTTCTTGATTGTTTGTGCAGGTACTAGGTGACTTGCGTGTTATCTCCTACTGGATTGATACCTTGGTTCTCAAAAACTGAGGGAAATACTTATACTACTTTGCTGCATCACCCTTTCCTCTTCAAGGGAAAACCAATGCATGCTCAAGAGGTAGCAGGTACCTAGGATATCCCCAAGTTTAGGCTCTTGCCACTCCCTATTCCTTCATCCATCGTGATCTCACTCAAAACTTGAAAACTCCAGCACACAAAACTCAACAAAAACCTTTGTGAGATCTGTTAGTATAATAACCAAATCACAAACTTTAGGTACCGTTGTAAACCCATTCATATTTTATTGTTGAATTACAACTAATATATTCTAACTTCACCATGGCTTATACCCCCCGATATAATCCATAGATTCATCAAAACAAGCAAACAATGCAACGAAAACAGAATTTGTCAAAAACAGAACAGCCTGTGGTAATCTGAATTATGTCTATACTTATGTAACTCCAATTTTTTGAACAATTAAGACAACATGGGAAGTTTTTATATCAATCACGTGTACCAAATTCAGAAGTTTTCCACGTTCCAGTGAATTTAGAGAATTCCGGTACTGGGTGCAAAAGTTTCTGTTTTTTCACAGAATCAAATCAACTATCATCCAAATCATCCCAAAGGCTTTACTTTGCACAAACACTAATTTAAACACAGAAACACAACAATAATGGTAGCATAATTGTGTGGACACCAAAAAACAGAAAAACAAACAAGAAAAACTAAGATAACTTTTGGGTTGCCTCCCAACTAGCGCTATAGTTTTACGCCCCTAGCTTGGCGTAATGCATAGTTTCAAGTGTTGTAATCTTTAGTTCTCAACTCCTCAATCACACATCCATACTTCCTAGGAGTTCTAACATACATATTTAACAATTACACTCCTAGGAACAGACTTGAGGAATTTATTCTCATTGATGGGTTCCTTTCTCAAGTCAACGAAATTGGGGTGAACACTAATAATTTCAAGATCTTCACTACCATGGCTAGATGCGGCACCCTTGTTTTTAGGAACATACATAAACTTGAAATTCTTACTAGGACGAGTCTTTTCAATAGTTTTGACGGAGGAAAAAGCGGAAGCCAAATTATTAATAATTTCTTCCAACTTATCAATCCAAGAGCCCTTTCATTAATTATTGGATCTTTTTCTTAAGCATCTTGAAAGTATTTCCTACCTTTGACCCAAATTGAGTGTGATTATGAATCTTTTTATTCAAATTTTCAATGTCCTCTAAGGTAGGCATTTTATTCTCAATAGCTTCTAACCTTTGCATAACATGCTCCAAAGTCAGTGCAGTTTCATTAATAGTAATAGGTGGTGACCACACTAAATTCCCATATCACTAAAAGAGTCCATAGGGTGATTACTCAAGAAATTCCCCCCGGTAATAGTATCAAGCACAAATCTATATGAAGTAGTAATACCCACATAAAAATTGAGAAAGAGAATAGTAGTGGACTGCTTACGAGTTGGTCTATTACGAGCATCACAAATCCTATGCCAATCATCTTCTAAATTTTCTCCTCCCCTTTGTTTAAAATTTAGAACTTCATTATCAGGGGTACAAAATAACAAGAGAAGAACTAGCCATAATGATGAAGCAAGCAGACGAGCAAACAAGCAAAAGACAAACGGAAAATGTTTTTGTGTTTTTGTGAAAACGTTTTTAGAAGTGGGGAGATGAAAATGAGAGGAAAAAGGCAAATAATGTAAATGCAAGGAGATGAAAGTTTATGCATTGGTACTTGATAGATGTTGATGATGTCTCCCTGGCAACAGCGCCCGAAATTCTTCCTGCTACTTGTGAGTTGCGTTGGGATTTCCCCGAAGAGGAGGGATGATGTAGTATAGTAAAGATAAGTATTTCCCTCAGTTAAGAACCAAGGTTATCAATCCACTAGGAGAACCATGCTGCACCTCGTTAGCAGTACCTACAGACAAAACAAAAAATACTTGCACCCAACATAAACAAGGGGTTTAATCCATTACCGGTTAATTGCAAGGATCAAATCTTGTAGTGCTACATAGATAAACAAAAACACAAAATAAAATAAAGTAAATAAAATTGCAGCAAGGTACATTTGGATTTTAATATATGATAAAAATAAGACCAGGGGGCATAGTTTTCACTATAGACGTCTCTCTTGAAAATAGCATACGATGGGTAAACAAATTACTGTTGGGTAATTGATAGAAAAGTGAATAATCATGACGAAATCCAAGGCAATGATCATGTATTTAGGCATCGTCTGAGACAAGTAGACCGACTCCTGCATGCATCTAATACTATTACTCCACACGTCAACCGCTACCCAACATGCATCTAGAGTATTAAGTTCATAAAGAACATAGTAACGCCTTAAGCAAGATGATAAGATGTAGACAAACTAAACTCAATCAAAATGAATAAACCCCATCATTTTACCCTTAATGGCAACAATAAAAATATGTGTCATGTCCCCTTCTGGCACTGGGATTGAGCACCGCAAGATCGAACCCATCACAAGGCATCTCTCCCATTGCAAGATAAATCAATCTAGTTGTCCAAACCAAATAGATAGATCGGAGAGAAATAAAAAGCTATAATAATCATGCATAAAATAGTTGAATAAAGACTCAAATAATATTCATGGATAATCTGATCATAAACTCACAATTTATCGGATCCCAACAAACACACTGCAAAAAAGATTACATCAAATAGAACTCCAAGAACATAGAGGAAAACATTTTATTGAAGATCAAAGAGAGAGAAGAAGTCATCTAGCTACTAGCTATGGACCCGTAGGTTTGTGGTAAACTACTCACACATCATCGGAAGGGCAACAAGGTTGATGTAGAGCCCCTCCATGATTGATTCCCCCCTCCGGCAGAGTGCAGAAAAAGGCCTCCAGATGGGATCTCGCGAGAACAGAAGCTTGTGGCACGGAAAACTTATTTTCTGTGGCTCTATGTTGGTTTCCTGATTTTTAGAGAATTTAGAGAGCTGGAATTAGGTCAAACGGAGCAACGAGGGGCCCACGAGGCACCATGGCATGCCTGCCCCCTAGGCGCGCCCTGGTCACTCGGGTGGCCACCCCCTTCGTCTTATGGACTCCTCCTGGAGCTTTTAGTGTCTCTTATGTCTCGAAAAAAATCGTCAAGAAATTTCGTTGCATTTGGACTTCGTTTGGTACTGATTTCCTAGAAAACCAAAAACACGCAAAAAACATCAACTGGCACTTGGCACTGAGTTAATAGGTTAGTCCCCAAAAATGATATATAATTGCATATATAACATCCAAGACTGTTACTATAATAGCATGGAACAATCAAAATTATAGATATGTTGGAGATGTATCAATGGGCGACTTGGAAATTTATAATATCCGGTTATAGAGAACTTGACACTAAATTAAATTAAAATACACCAACCGCATGTGTAACCCTGATCGTCTCTTTTCGACGAAGTTCGAGAAGAGAACACGATGGGGTTATGATTTAATCGTAAGTAGTATTCAGGATCACCTCTTGATCATATTAATTTGCGACTGACATGCGTAGATCACTCATCTTATTCCCGTACACGTAAGTTAGCCACTTAAACATGCTTAGTGCTTGCTGCAACCTCATCACTTATCCATACCTCACCCATAAGCTTTGTTAGTTTTGATACTTGGGGTAATGAGATTGCTGAGTCCCCGTGGCTGACAGATTACTACAAACACAGGTACATAGCTCTAGTGGGAGTATGACGAGGGTCGTGGTCGTATATACATTTTATTTTCGGATGATCATTAGTCGCTTCTAGCCAGATCGATCGGGATTATAACATGGGTGGTTATGTCTTTTGTTGTTTGATTTCGTCCCTAGCCGAACCATGTCTCTTTTGTATGAATGATTGAATATTATGCTGTAGACATGTGGCGAGTGTAAGCCTCTATCTAGTATTCTCTCTTGTTCATTACATGGTATGTGTGAAGATATAGCCATCCTTGCGATGGGCCTAATATGTGCTTATGACCTTAAGTCGTGCTTCGACACGTTTGGGATATAATCGCATATTGGGTGTTACGAGTTGGTAATCAGAGCCATACCGACTTAGGAGCCTTTGCTTGACCGAACCATTGTCATTGTCGAGTCTAGAAAGAAAAATGTTTTGAGTCCTAGTTATATATATCAGAGAGTAGGAATCCTTTTGCTCCTCATACCCTTGATCGTTCTGCTGACGATTTGTGACATAGGTGTTTTGGTTCTATTACTCCTCTCACTAAAAAAATTAGGGTCACGCGGGTATTTTGGAATTGTTGCGATATCGGTGTGACAAATTTCTGTCTTGGTGCCTCCTATCTAGGGTGGTGTCCGACAAAGTTGAGCTCCGAGGTTGTCCTGTCATAGTGCTTATCATTTCAGTTTCGGAATACCAGAGGACGCCAACATCGAAGGCGCTTCTATGCTACTGGTGGTGAGATAACCTTCATGCCACCCAGTACTGGGGAGGGGGTTCGGGAGTATTGCCACAACTAGTATAGAAATTGTTTTTTTTGAAGGTCTGAGATACATGAGTTTTCGAGATTTTGGCTATGTGTTGATGGAGGCGGTACAATTGGAGCGTAGAATTCTTCTAGGAGTCGTGTGATTATATTTTTCTCATTGTACTCGTTGCACCAGATTGCATAACCGTAAGTTTAGGAGTTCCTAGGTGTGAATTGAAGTAGTTGTCTATGATATCTTTCCAACAGATACATGATATCAGATTTGTGAATCTCTATCATATATTTGTTCCAAACGTTACCTTGTTTGTTAATCATGTCATTCTTCCAAGTGGCTTCTCATTCAAGTGACGTATCATCTTACCTTCGTAATGCATTCGTTCAAAATTTTCTGTTTGGATGCTAATTGTGAAGACTTATGTTGCACCTGTCTAGCCTTTGATTTAGCTTTTCAATTATCCGATAATGGTTCTAATGGTTGTCATCATCCCCAGGATGGCTCCCACAACTCGCGCTAACCCGGATCGAGGTGAAGAAGGCGAAGGAGAACGCCCACCCTCCCCACCTCCACCTCCGGAGGCATGGAGAGCTTTGATGGTGGCCACCAACGCCAATACTCAGATATTGCTTCAGCTCACGCAAGGGTATTGGGCAAACCAAGGCAACCAAGGAAATCAAGGCCAGGGGAATTTCAACAATAAGCCTCAATTTGCTTCTCTTAATCAGTTCCTCACAAATTAGTCGAAGATGTTCAGTGCTTGTGTCGAGCCGATGGATGCCGAAGATTGGCTCGTTGACATCAACAAGCATTTTTAGTGCAGCAATGTCAGATCTGAGGACTACGTCAAGTTTGCTTCCTTACAACTCAAGAACCAGGCAACTGATTGGCGGCAGAAGTTCAAAGACTCCAGAGGGGGTCGAGTGGTCAGCTGGACCGACTTCTGCTGGGATTTTCAAGCTCATCATATTCCAACAAGTGTTACCGAGGGCATGTGTGACCAATTCCGCAATATGAAGCAAGGCAGCATGTATGTGTATTAATACAACATCAAGTTCCAGAATCTTGCTCGATATGCCAAGCAAGATATCCCAGATGAGAAGAGCATGATCTATCAGTTCAGGGGTGGTCTCAGAGAGGACCTTCAGCTCACTCTCGTCCTTGCAGAGCCGACTCAGGTTGATCAGTCCTATAACATGGCTCTCAAGCAAGAAGCAACTCAGATCAAGTGTGCAGCTTGTAAGAAGGGACTCGGGGATGCAGTCCACTCTTCTTACTCCTCTCAAGTGGTCGCAAAGAAGCAGAAGTTTTGGCTCCCACCTCCTCTACCGTTCTGTCTGCCTTATCAGGAGAAGCAGTCTGGCGGTCGTGGTTCTCCCCACCCACCCAAACCCAGCGTACCAGCAGAAGCCTCAGGCTTCGAGGATAGGCGATCCTCCTCCTCGCCCACTTTCAGAGGTCACTTGTCACAAATGCGGTCTAAAAGGTCGCTGTTCTAATAAGTGCACTCACAGGCGCTTTCCGCCTCCTCCTCCTGGCAAATATCCAAGCAATGCAATGGTTAGACACAACCACAAATCAGCAAGAGTGAACATGGTGAACTCAGCTCAAGCAGATGAGTCTTCTGAAGTAATCATGGGTACTCTCTCAGTTAACTCTATTCCTGTAAAGTGTTACTCGATTCATGTGCATCACATTGCTTCATGTCAAAACCTTCTGTGTCCAAGCATGATTTGCCTACAGAGTTTTTGCAAGATCCTTTTCGTGTGGTTCTCCGGTAATGCGCATGAGCTCTCATATTATAGTTCCCGAAGTTGGGGTCAAGATGGGAAATTATTCATTTATGGCTTCTGCAATTGCTCTCGGCAATTCTAATATTTATGGTTTCCAAGCACAAGGCTTCTATTGTGCTGCTAAGGAAGTTAAATTGACCCATCCTTCTGAAGAGGTGATTATCTTTGCGGCTCATGATAACACCATTCGGTTATTCTCTCTCAATGAGCAAGGCGTGATTAATACCATATTTCAAATTCCAGTGGTCCGTGAATATGAGGATGTATTTCCAGAAGAATTGCCAGGAATGCTCCTAACTGAGTTGTTGAGTTCGTCACTGAACTCGAGCCCGGCACAGAACCCGCTTGTAGACATCCTTATAAGCTTGGGCCAGCAAAGCTGAAGGAGTTGAAGAAACAGCTTGATGAACAAGAGCGTTTGGGTCTGATCAGACCAAGTTCATCTCCTTGGGGATGTGGTATTCTCTTTGTCAAGAAAAGGGACGGCTCATAAGACTTTGTGTTGACTACCGCCCTTTGAATAAGAAGACAATCAAGAATAAATATCCACTTCCCGATATCAATGAATTATTCGAGCAACTCAAAGGTGCAAAGGTGTTTTTCAAGCTCGATCTCCATATGGGGTATCATCAAATCCGAATTCACAAAGAAGACATTCCAAAAACTGCTTTCAGGACAAGTTTTGGTTCATATGAGTACATAGTGATGTCCTTCGATCTTGCAAATGCCCCTCCAACTTTCTCGAGAATGATGAACTATGTATTTAGCCCATACACAAATAATTTTGTTCTTGTCTACCTCGATGATATCCCGATTTTCTCCCAGACTGAAGAATAACATGTAGAGCATCTGCGCTTGGTGCTTGACAAGCTCAGGGAGCATCGGTTTTATGCTAAGTTCTCCAAGTGTGAATTCTGGCTCAAGGAGGTACTCTACCTTGGGCACATCATCTCTGCTGAGGGCATCTCAGTTAATCCTGAAAAGGTTGAATCCATTGTCAACTGGCAGCCTCCTCGGAATGTCAAGCAACTTCAAAGCTTTCTTGGGCTTGCAAGCTATTGTAGAAGATTCGTGGAGAACTTCTCCAAAATTGCCAAGCCTCTATCTAACCTCCTCCGGAAGAATGTCAAATATTCTTGGACTCCTGAGTGTGATGTTGCATTCAAAAAACTTGATACATCTTTGTCGTATCTATAATTTTTGGTTGTTTCATGCCAATACTCTACGATTTTCATATACGCTTGGCAGCAATTTATATTGTTTTTGGGACTAACATATTGATCCAGTGCCCAGTGCCAGTTCCTATTTTTTGCATGTTTTTTTGCAGAATATCCATATCAAACGAAGCCCAAACATTATAAAATTTTGCTGAGAATTATTTCGGAACATATGTGATTTTTGCAAAGAAGAATCAACGCAAGACGGTGCCCGAGGTGGCCACAAGCCACCAGGGCGCGTCCATGGGGTATGGGCGCGCCATGGCGGCTTGTGAGAACCTCGTAAGTCAGTTGGTCCCCTTATTTTGCCGCAATAAAGATAATATTGGGGAAAAATCGTGTTAAAATTTCAGCCCGATCGGAGTTACGAATCTCCGAAAATATAAGAAACGGTTTTCGGCTAGAAAACAAAAATGTGAAACAGAAGAGAATATAGAGAGAGTGAGATCCAATCTCGGAGGGGCTCCTGCCCTCCGGGAGCCATGAAAACCATGGACCAAAGGGGAAACTCTCCTCTCGTCTAGGGGGGAGGCCAAGCCAGAAGAACAAGGAGGGGGGCTCTCTCCCCCTCTCTCCCGGTGGCACCGGAACACCGCCGGGGCAACCATCGTGACGGCGATCTACACCAACAACTTCGTCGCCATCAACACCAACTCTCTACCCCTCTATGCAGTGGTGTAACCTCTCTTCTAGCCCCTGTAATCTTTACTTAAACATGGTGCTTAATGCTACATATTATTATTTGTCGGTGCAACAAACCCTGGTGTATGTTGCCCTGACTGTACACAGGCTCAAGGGCATACAACATCCAAGATAAGGCCAAGCCTAGAGAAGAGCTCTTTGAGAGATCAAAGGGCGGATCAAGAAGACCAAGACCAACCAGAAGGACAAGTTTTCACCAAAGGAGAAACCTCCCTTGCCGGGCGGCGAGCTCGGCAGTCGAGGCCTCCCACGACGAAGCCAACATCGCCCGGCAGTTCGCCGGGGCGGCGAGATCTACTACCCCGCCAAGACTCCACCGCTCCACCGCATCGCAACGCAAGTCACCAATCGATGCGGTGTCGAGCCCTTAGGTGGTTAAGTGGCTGTCACTTAGCGCGTGGCAGTCATTTGGAGAATTATCCCTGTGTGACACCCGTCCTGACGCGTGTCACACAGACAGATTAAAGATGGTTGAAACGGCGCAGCAAGGCTTGCCGGGCTGCATCCAAGATGTGACGTACAGCGGCGCATTTAATGCGTTTGTCCTAACTGCCAGAGTTAGGTATGATAGCTCTGTTGGCTATCTAATCAGTAGATAATGACCACTTTGCCATTGTGGTAACCCCATGCCCTATAAAAGGAGGGCCATGGCGATCGTAGAAAGGATTGGGGACCCTTGTACACTCATACGCGCGTAGCTGCTCTCGTCCCGAGGCAACCTCACCGGGCTTGAGCGCACCGCAGCACTACGGTCCCTCCATCAATCCACCAAAGCAGGAGTAGGGTTTTACGCCTCGCGGCGGCCCGAAACTGGGTTATATCAAATTCAGATTTTACACACTTTTTGTTTTTAGATTATAATTCTAGTAAAAAATACTTGAAAATTTCAACTTGCTTTTCATTAGAATGATTTCTCTTCCAAATAAAATACATAAAAGTACTCTATATTATACATCAAATAGAATATATTTTTAAATAATTTAATATTATATAAATACCAATACTACAAAATTGTGATGGATTTTTGTTATTCATACATTTAATTCATTTTAATATTTAGAAGGTTGTGTGAATGCCAAATAATTTGTAGTTTGGTTTTGATTGCTATTCTATATTTTCTAAAACAAGTATTTACTCAATTTGGAGTTAAAATTAACAAGTGAGGCGGGATTTCTGAAGATTGAAGATAATTTTCATATTAGTTTTGTGAAGGGGCATCCTAGTCAGTTACGACATGGTCCTCATGTGGGGTTCAAGTTGTCTCTTCAAGGATTTTTTTAATGTGGTAGAACGTGGATACAAATATGGGGTAAAAGGAAGAAAGTTTGGTAAAAAAAACCACGTCCCTAAATGCCTTTTAAAATGTTTTTTGAAGGCTTTTCCAACTCCTCAAATATCATTTAACCATGAAAATTTACATGCTCCTAGCACACTAAAGCATGTCCAGTGCCAAAAAAATCATAGTTCTTTTAATGTACAGTTTGTTGACGGTTGCAACTGCACCTGGACACTAAAACGCCTTCTCCATCCTGTTATTATTGGATATACTGCTCAAGAACCTGGATGCTTCTTTAAAAAAATGATGTTGTTATTGTTTATTTAAAACATATGAAAATCCCTTAAATTAGTTAATTCCTGTAAAAGAAATGGTAAAAGAGGGGGTAAAATAGAATTTACTCTAATTCTAAATTAAATAGTAAGGTTTTTCCTAAATGTTTGATAGTTATAGTTTTGCTAAATCACCAATGGAACAGGTACGGTCTGATCCAATCGAATCTACTACTCCTACTACCATCACTGTTCCATTGGTGATTTAGAAAAGGCAAGGTGAGAGCATCTCCAGTCGCGCCCCCAACAGCCCCCCGGACAATTTTTTCCGCGCCGACGCCGAAAAAACATCCCAGTCATGCCTCCGAGACGCTGAAATCTGCTGACTCGGCCCGTTTTTGGACCTGGCGATCGCAGGCCGAACCCGGCGCACTGGGGGCGCTCGGGAAAGTCAGGCCTATCGTCCATGTTCGTCTCCCACCCCCCGCGAGCTCGTCCGCCACCCGGCCGCGACCCGGCTATCCCGACGCCGCACACCGCCCACTACCGCTAGATAGGTCATTCCCCGTCAGAAAAAGAGCAGAGGTTTCGTTGAGACAGCCTCTCCACCATCGTCTGGGCCATTTTTCCGGCGTTTCGGCCGCGCAGGGGCGGTGTACTGGGGATGCGTGCCCACCACGCCCGCAAGGTGTTCGGCGATTTGCCTGCCTCGGCAATGGACTTGGACGACGAGGAGGCGCTCGCCGCGCTGCTGGAGGAGGAAGCCGATACCGACATTCAGGAAGAGGAACATCTCTTGGTCCTCGCCGCCCTTGCCGGCCTGCTGGCGAGCAATGAAAAGCCGCGGCAAGGTGGCTCGGCGCCGGGGCGGATGAAAGCAAAGAACCGGCATCGTCTCGAAGGCTACTGCATGCTCTACTCCAACTACTTCACCAACGCTCCACTGCACGGCGACAAAGTATTTCGGCGCTGTTATCGGATGAGCCGAAAACTTTTCTTCAGGATTGTGAATTCCATCCGGGAGTTCGATAGCTACTTCATGTGCAAGTTGGATTGCACCGGCAAACTTGGATTCACCTCTATTCAGAAGTGCACGATAGCGATGAGGATGCTTGCATACGGAGCTCCCAGTGATTCACTCGACGACTATGGGCGCATGGCCAAGTCCACCACCATTGAGTATCTACAAGTTCTGCAGGGCAGTGGTGGCAGTGTTTGGACTGTAATACTTGCGAACACCCAATGCGGAAGACACTGCTCGGATCCTAGCATAGAATGCAACAATAGGATTTCCTGTGATGCTTGAAAATATCGACTGCATGCATTGGAAATGGAAGAACTGCCCATTTGCTTGGCAGGGGATGTACAAAGGCGCCAAAGGCGGCTGCATTGTGATACCTTAGGCGATGGCCACACAGGATCTTTGGATTTGGCCCTCCTTCTTTGGTATGCCAGGAACTCACAATGACATCAACGTGATGCAGTGCTCCCCTGTCTTTGCCAAGCTTGTAGAAGGTCATTCTCCTCCAGTGAACTTCGAGGTCAATGGGCGGCACTCAACAAGGGGTACTATCTAGCTAATGGCATCTATCTGAGATGGTCTACATTTGTGAAGACTATCTCAAACGTTGTGCCAGGAGGCAAGAAGTCCCACTTTGCCAAGGTTCAAGCGGGCATTTGGTGTGCTCCAATCTCGATTTACTGTTGTCTGGTACCCTGCTCAGACTTGGTCGAAAGATCAAATATGGGAGATCATGACTTGATGTGTCATCTTGCACAACATGATCATCGAGAGCGAGCAGGAAGAGCCAGTGTTTGACATTGAACCATACTACAGGCAGGCACTGGCGGAGCTAGACAAGATGTGTTGGGGGGGCCAAACACGAAATGAGGATGTTTGCAGGGGGCAGAAGCCATTATTTTTCTTAATCTAATCTTCCCTTAAAAAATCCCATGTAGTTTAACCAAAGCTGGGGGGCCCGGCACCTGCAGTAACCAACGTAGCTCCGTCGCTGCAGGCAGGGTCCTCTAGCCGAAGTTGATCACCAACTACCGGCAACCTGGACTGCCTACCTCAATACGCATCAGGAGATCCGAGACCCACAGGTGCATCATCAACTGCAGCAGGATCTGGTGAAGCACCTATGGAGGATCAAGGGCGACGCCTAGCTCGACGTGTGATGACATATGAGTTTTTACTTGTTGAACTACATAATTTGTATTGAACTATTTTTTGTTGCACTATTTTGTTGAACTATTTGATTTTCTGTGATAAAAAAATTATTTATATTGAAAATTCAACGCCGAACCACGCCGAATAT
This sequence comes from Aegilops speltoides, assembly GCA_021437245.1. Lineage (NCBI taxonomy): Eukaryota > Viridiplantae > Streptophyta > Magnoliopsida > Poales > Poaceae > Aegilops > Aegilops speltoides. The sequence goes on from CM038143.1 coordinate 337,895,384, forward strand.
GGGACGATTCTTGCCGATAAACGGGTCATTTTTTGTCAAAAATGACATGAAAAGCGGTCAGGATTGGGTTTATCGGCGTCTGGGGGCGACGGCTGGACGCCGAACCGCCCCTAGAGCCGATTCTATCGCCGGCTCACCCCAGACGGTGATTTTTATGCCTTCCGAGGGCCAGCGGCTGGAGATGCTCCATGGATCGTGTGTTGGCGGCCGCCCGCTCGCCGCGTGCGTACGTGAACCGCCAGTTCCCATCCATCAAGGTAGTGGCGTCCCATCCGGTGGAGTACGTAGGGCACTGTGCGCTCATGATACCGGCGGTCAGTACACAATCTTTCGGTGCGGCTTCAATACGCCTCGCACCTTTCTCTTTCCGCCATGGGTCACGACACGGCCCGCAATCGCCAACACCAACAGCTCGCTCGCCCGGCGCCGCTGGCCACCACCGGACCCGGAGCGCCCGTTGCTTCGGATGACCACCTGCCCACCCTTTCTGCTCCACTCGACAAATGTCGCCGTCGCATCCAATCCAAAGCTGGGTTAAGGTTGGGCTGGTCGCACTCACAGGCGGGCGCCCCACGCTCCCTCCGACTAGTAGTACATGCTGCTACCTGCCCCCGCTTTATCCCAGGCTCCTCTTCATCAGTCTAGCTAGCATAGCATTAGCTTGCTTAGAGTAGTGGTTAGCACTGGATCCCATCATGACCACCCTTGTTAATCATGGCGGTAAGTTGCAGTGCCATGCTACTTAGCCCCAAATGCAATGATAATATATTTTGATTGATGATAAAAAGGGGATAAAACAGTTGTTCATGGGGATGGGGCCCATACGTAGCTCGTTGCCTTTCTGGCTAGCCTAATCATCATCGCCAGGAAAAGAGAATTAGGCGCTGGAGGAGTTAGCATAATCCAGTCCAAGGATTGTTATCACTTCTAATATAGACTTTGTCCATCTGTTTGCATCACATGGTGGGTAGTAGTACTAGTATACGATAACGACACGTTCCTGTTCCCCCGTTTCCGTTATGGAAAATGTGCGCGGCACGGATTGCGGGAGCTGGCCACCCACACGCGGCTTTGTTTAGTTTGAAAAACCCACGACCGACGGAAATCACGAAATGGATTCCACACGCATAGAGGTGCGCGCAGTGCATCGACCGAGATAGCAAGGCGAGGCGACCAAAGCGATGTGTGGGCGACATGTCGCACGCGATCCGCCTACATCGTGTCTCGCACCTCCACGAATCTTGGCCTCGGGTTCACAGAAATCTGCCATTTGGACTCTCATTTACAGTGGACGTCACGGGACGGCCTCGAATCCATCGATTTGCTGCTTGCAGCACGGAACGGGTACATCCATCGACAACGTACCTCCAGAATGTGTATGCACGATGGTGAGCAGGAGGCTTATTTCCGCAGAATCTCAGTACAGACAGCTAGCCGGACCACAAATGTGATCTTCAGGTTTTCCCTTTTTCTTTTTATTATTAAGAAATAAACAGGATCTTTCATCTACTCCCTCCGTTCCTAAATAATTGTCTTTCTAGAGATTTCAACAAGTGACTACATGCGGAGCAAAATGAGTGAATCTACACTCTAAAACATGTCTACATACATCCATATATTGTACTCCATTTGAGATGGCTAGAAAGACAATTATTTAGGAACGGAGGGAGTAATTTTTTACTAGGCTTATCAGCTCTCAAACTAGTCAGCGGGCACATCTCACGCCGGTCATTGGCTAATTTTGCTGCATAGCCGACGCCAACGCATAATCTCCCTTAGTTTTAGTTTTATCATCTTGGTGGATCGTTAGCTTATCTGCCGACGGTTTAGCAAGTCTTCCCAAGCTACCGTTGTTTAGACAAAGAAAGACCATGACTAGCAAGCTGCAAGCAAGCCAAGTCAGGTTAGGTGCATGCTTGTTGAGAAATTTGAGGCCGATGGCACAACAATTTTAAAACAAGATAACATGTCGCCAGGCTAGGAAAAACAGTTTGCAGCCATTTGCTGACAGTTTCAGACTCCTAATTAATTAAAAAAGAGGGATGCATGGATGCTTTGTTTTATGCGGCAGAGCTCTTTTCCTGCATGTGCCGGGGGAATTTTGGATCGCTGCTGGGTCTTGCCTTGCAGCGCCATCTGAGAGTGATCGTCGATCTCTTCACATGCCCTGCACTAGTTAGTTGGAGTAGCATTTGTTTATGCGCCACTTGTCTTGATTCTACAGCTCCAGTAGATTACTAGCTGTTTAATCTTGGCGTGGAATTTACAACGGTATAACTGGGATAGCGTCTCTGTATCTACATATATCTATTACGGACGCTCTCGGCCGAATGAGTGCGGCTTCGAAAACAAAAGAATATTGCTCCTGTCACTCTGTCAAGAGGTTACAAGAGCATATCCAATTCGGACCAAACCATAGTATTTTCGGAGGAGGGAGCATATCAGTACTACTATATGTGCACAACGTGTTAAGCTATTTTTAGGGAATGTTACGTGTTTGAATCGTGCGTGTTTAACCCGAACCTATCCCCTTCTTTTGCGGGTGAAACCTATCCTATATATAACTAAAAAAAATCATCCCCATTAATTTATGGTTTCAACATGCAAGCATGCCATCTTACTATACAATTATGGATGAGATAAGGCACGCCTCAACATGCAATCATGCATGAAAAAACCCACTACATCACTCAACCGTGCATGAAAAAATGTTTCTCATTCAATTATTTTTCTTATATTCAATAAATATAATTATAATTATACACAATCAAATATAATAAGACATGTGTGTTCTAAATTTTGGTTCTCATGTTATCATCCTAAATTTTCATCAACTAATTGCTGCAACAACGTGCGCGTTATCCTCTAGCTATATAAATGCATCACGGGGTAACCAAAAGACTAGACAAAACTTACTAGGCTATAAACAAGATCATCAAAGGGATGGTTCTACGCATGTGAGAGGGGTAACCAGTCCGACGTGGTGTGATGGTCAAGATGTTTTGGTGGTCTTGGCGGGCTTCACGCCGGTTGTATTATGTTGACCTAATAATACATGGGGAGGAGCCCGGTAGTCATGCGGGGGCGGGGTAACGATGTTCGTTGAACCTCATTAACAAATCTTAGTGTTGTGTGTGATTGACTAGTCTTCGACGGATTGACATGGCCTTGAACTTCTAACATCATCGTGCTTGAAAAGAAGGGTTATAAACTTTGCTTGAAGTCAAGTCGGTGCAAAAGCTGACCAAGTCTAGTGAAATCTATCTAGAACTAAAATATTAAATTAGTACTCCGTACTAAAGTTATACTACTAAAGGACCATCAAATATTGATCATTTCATAGCTACCTAGTACTATTGTCATTGATAGTTTTTTTTTTGACAAATTTGGTCAAACTTTGTACCATTTGACTTCGAACAAAACTTACAATAAAACTTCTTTTCAAGCACAGTTCGCCTCAACATGTCAATCTTGGCCTTCTTCTCATAAAAAGTAGTAGGAGAATAATTTTTACAATATTGACCATGTTGTCTTGATCCTTGACTTTGGCAGTTTGCTCTTACATCTCCCGGGTGATCGTCGACGGCGCAAATGAACAATAGGCCTTCCTTGATTTGCTGGATCAGTGGTACTCCTTCCGATCTTGCACAACGTAACCTTTGGATTGTGGTTCAAAATTGTTAGAGAATCTTGCTGGCATTCATGGTTCTTTTGTCTAGTCTTTGTGGGCATAGAACTGAAAGCTGTACAGAGAAGACTAGATGCGGACATTGGCTATGTATGAGGCGCTCAATAAGCACTATTAGAAGGAAAACAACTAGCAGAAAGAACTCCTATTTCGATCCCGCTACTACGAGAATCACGTTTGCTTTCTTTTCCTCTGGCTACTAGGATGTTTCAGTTCCCCAAATTGTCTCTTGCTTGCTCGTGGAATCAGCAGGCAGTTTAAAAGATCTTCCTCATGTTGACTGAAAGGCACGAGACTTGGTCTATTGAGAAAAAGATCCTACGCTCTTAAGCTCTTTTCTTAAAAAAAGATCCTTAAGAGGTTCAGATGTTCGGGGAGAGGTGTTATGGGTGGTAGACTTCGCGTAGATCCAACAGCGGCGACGGTGTGGAGGTTGGCGGGAGGAGCGGCGTTGTATCTACCACGTCGATGACGACGAGTATTGGCGGCATGGTGCAGCTGGATCTCGACCGCGGATGTGGCTGGATAGACGAGCGTAGGGCGGTGGGCCTGTCTGGCGCCGTGGCGGCGTCGACGATAGCTAGACCGGGCAAGGTTGATGCAGCAGTACAACTCTGAAGATGGCTTGGTGGCAGGTGGTGGCGGCGGCCTCTGGGTGTGCGCCGGACCGGTGGGTGCCCCATACCCGGCAGACGTCCTGGTAGGCCCTCAGGTCTTAGATGTTAGGTTTTGGCTGCGAGCTCTATTTGGTATTAGGCCCAGACTATCAGCATCCCTTCATCAATTGGATAGGAGTAGCGACAGATGTTGCCTAGACGATGGATTCAGTCTTCCTGTCGTATTATTTTGTAAGGTCTTTTGTGCATAATTAATAAAGTGATTGTATGCATCATCCAGATGCAGAGGCCGGGGTCTTCCTCCTTTTCTAAAAAAAATGGTTCTTTGTTTAGTTTGTGTGGGCATAGAATTGGAAGCTGCACTAGTGTACAGAGAAGACTAGATATGAACACGTGCGGACATTAGCTATGTATGAGGCGCTCACTAAGCACTATTAGAAGGAAACAACTAGCCGAAAAAACTCCTATTTCGATCCCCGCTACTACGAGAATCGTGTTTGCTTTCCTTTCCTCCGGCTACTAGGATGTTTCAGTTCCCCAAATTGTCTCTTGCATGCTCGTGGAATCAGCCGACAGTTTAAAAGATCTTCCTCATGTTGACTAAAAGGCACGAGACTTGGTCTATTGAGAAGAAAGAGCTTAAGGATCTTTTTTTTTTGAGAAAAGAGCTTAAGAGCGTAGGATCTTTTTCTTAGGCAAAAGAGGTTAGGATCTTCTTCTTTTTTTGGAGGAAAAAGAGGTTAGGTCTGTGAAATACGAGCAACACTAAACACAAGGCCCATTCAGAAGCCCAGAACCCACGAACCACCTCGCCGCCACACTCGTGCGCACCGCGAGTGTCTCAAAAACAAACTCGTGTGCATCGCGGCCCGACCGAACCGCGAAGTCTCACCGCATCGGCGACCGTTACGCGCTCCGGACCGCGCAACCGGCGGCACGCCGCGCACGGATCATCCACTGATTCATGGCCGTTGCTCCAGTCCAGTAGTACAGACCTGTGCCCCCGCCGATATCGATCCATCCACTCACCGTCAAAATGCCAATCTCGCTCCGCCTCGCCGTCCCGCCGTCGGCGCAGGCGCCCACGCTACGCCGCCGGGCCCTGGACCCGAGAGCCGGCGGAAATGCCGTCGCCGTCTCCCCTGTCGTCTCACAGCCGCCGCGCGCGCTCAGGTCCGCGGTCCTATCGAGTATCTGTATGTATACCACACGGTGACACGGCTTTCGTCTTGTCGTGCGGCTCGCCAACAAATTAAGAAAAGCCGCATAGCTCGCCTCGCCCCGGGGTGGTGTCTTGCTGGATCACAAGAGCCCTGGTCTTACGGTTTCATGGGGTTTCTGGCGATCTGCAGGGGAGCTGCGCCCGGGCCGTCGGGCTTGTGGTGGCGCCGCCGGGGAGACGCCGCCGTGTGCTGCGCGACGGCGCACGTCAGCGCCGAGACGATGCGATGGGTGTCCGTTGGGGCCGCAGCGTGAGTAATCAAATAAAACAAATCGTAGCCTTTCTTTCTTCTTTCTATATGTGCATACCTAAGTATTTAACCAGTAGTGATTATACTACCATAACGTACTGAATTCGGGAGTAAATCTGTTTGCTAGTGCTAGCAGAGTTATACTAACTTATAAGAGCTGTTCATGTTAGGTTACGGGTTGGGATTATGTATTTACTGTAGATCATAACAAGGGTGAGTGAACAATGAAAAACGGTGGCAAGGATGCAATTCAAATGAAAATAGAGCGGATTTTTGTTTCAGTTGTAAGCATGCTTCCATTAATTCTGCCTGCAAAACTGTAATCTGTACAGCTCTATAAGTCTAAGACTAGGTATGTTATTTTTGTCATATGCAGTATATTGATGTTTGCAAAAGGCACAACCATACACAAATCTCTCCTTGTCCCTCTCGTTGCTCTACAAGCACCTCAAGGTGTCAGCTCATGGATAAAGTAAGATGCCAACATTTGGCATAAAGATAATAAGAACCATTTCACTTACACATACATCTATCTTGTATGTGTTTAATCCGTGACATCAACCTTCGTTGTCAGAGGTGATTATGGTCAGTGGACCGCTTTTCTCGGGCTTCTTCTGCGTCTGCTATCCTTCCTTCCAGGTAGAGTAACAAAGTTACTGGTGCATATATTATTCGACATTTCCTTTTCCCTCCTACGGTTAAATTCTCGTTTGTAACATTGTGATATGATGTTCTCTGAATGATACTGCCATTGGCTTTCATCAGCTTACTTAGACGAAATTCAGATACTGTATTTGACTTCGCTATACTACCTGCATCTGTACTATTGCAGGTGAACTCGAGCTTCCCTTGTCAACGATGCTGTTTGTTAGCATTGCTCCTTACCAATTTATGAACTTGAGGTACAATACAAACAACTACTCCCTCTGTTCCTAAATACTCCCTCCGTCCCAAAATTCTTGTCTTCGATTTGTCTAAATACGGATGTATCTAGTCACATTTTAGTGTTAGATACTTTCCTATCTAGATAAATCTAAGACAAAAATTTTGGGACGGAGGGAGTATAAGTCCTTTTAGAGATTTCAAATGTCACCATATACGGATGTATATAGACATATTTTAAAGTGTAGATTCACTTATTTTACTTTGTATGTAGTCATTTATTGAAATTTCTAGAAAGACCTATATTTAGGAACGGAGGGAGTACGATTGTACCTACTTCCAAAGTATTTTTTTGAAAGATGGTCGTTCTGGTTTCATGAGTTTATGACTTGTTTACAAAGAAATTCAGAGTCCTGATGCGTGGCATCATGGTTACCATTTTTCTGTATAATATAGTATACAGTACTACCTCTGTACCAAAATATAAGACGTTTTTGTAGTTTAAACTGTAAAAATGTCTTCTATTTTGGTACGGAGGGGGTACCAGTTAGAGCTACTTCTCGCTAACGAACACGCGGTTTCTCATATATTGTGTAATCTCTTCTCTGGACAGGGGCACTCAGGACTCTGTAATACTGTCATTGGCAATAGCAGCTTATCTCGCGTTTCAGCATTTCACCGAGGCCGGAGGCGTGAGGAAGGCCTTCGACCGAGGAGCGGTAGTTGCAACCTTGTGCATCATCTGCATCACGCTTATCCCCCTCCTGTTCTTGCTCTGATTCCGGTGAGGCGTATGATAAAGCCTTGCTCCTCTCCACTTGTGGAGGTGTGGAGATGAAGTGCAGGAGGCTGAGAAGCTGCAGAAACAAAGGAAGTTGCATGACCATGTGTTGCATGATCCTACAACAACTTGCAGCCTTTTCCTTATTGAAAGCAGCTTCTGATTCATCTACTGCTTTAAACCTTTAAGCATTTCATGTATTAGTATGTATGGCATGATGATGTGATATATGGTAAGTCAAGGTTTCCTCTCTATCATTCCAATATCGGTCGTTAGTCAAAGTTTTCTTGGGAAGATTCAGTAGCTCTTCATTTATGCATGGTGAGCAAAAAGAGCAAAGCTTCACGCACAGCTAACAGATGCCATCTTCCAAATTTCGGAAGTCATAGCAGCAGCTTGTGCGGAACGCGATCTTTTCAGATATTTGGAAGGGAACATGATACCGGGACGGCACAGACTGCAATAATAAAAGGTTGCAGTGCTTCAGAATCGATGTTCTTCTTCTAGTAGTGATCCCAAGAGTTAATTGTTTTTTTTAAAGGAAAAAGTTCATTTTAAACCTTGAATTTGTAGAGGTCGGGCGAAACAAACCCTCAAATCGAAATCCTGGTCGATTAGACCCTGAACTCTGCAATCCCGGTCTAAATCAAACCTTCGGGTCATTTTCCAAACAGGGATTGCAAAGAATGACCGGGATTGGGGAGGAAGCGCCCGCAGCGCCCGCGGGTGGGCCGGCCCAGTTCGTGGCAGCCCGTGCTGCGCGTCGTTGCTTCTGCTTTTTCGTTCGTTATTTGTTTTTTTTCGGTTTTCCTTTTCTGGTTCTTTTTTTCTTTTTATATTTATATTTATAATCTTTTATTTTTTTATTTTTACTGTTTATTTTCCCTATAGTGTTACAAAATGTCCATTGTATATTTAGGAATGTTCACGGTATATTACAAAAAAGTTCATCATGCATTATAAAATGTTCATTTTATATTAGTTTCATTGTATATTTAGGAATATTCACGATATATTACAAAAAGTTCATCATGCATTATAAAATTGCTCAAAGAATATAAATTGTTCAACGTATATTACAAATGTTCAATGCATATTTGAAAATTGTTCAACACATATATTTATAGTTTTCCCAAAATGTTCATTGTGTATAATTTAAAATGTTCATCGTGCATTAAGAAAATGTTCAATGGATATTACAAAATCCAATGTTCAATGGATATTACAAAATCCAGGCGCATGAAAAAATTTCGCCAGAAAATTGTTATTGTTACAATAGTAAAGCTCGAACTCGAGATCTGCCGCTAGTGGATACATCTTCCAAACCAATAGACATGACGTCTTCTAGTGTTAAATTTGAGGCGCTTGACTTTAAGAAGCAATTTACATCACCTGATAAGTAAAACTACTATGTACAATGGCAGATCCCTTTCTTTTTTCAAAATTTCTTGGGAAAAAATAATGATTTTCCTTAAAAAATGTTAAATACATACTGAACATTTTTAACGTTGAAAAATGTTAAATACATACTGAACATTTACATCACCTGATATATGTTGAACAGTTTTAAATACATACTGAACATTTTCCTAAAGATGTTGAACATTTTCTTAAATATATGCTGAACAGAAATATACGAGAAAGAAGAAAAAATAAAAAATAAGAAAATGATAAGAAAAGAAATAGAAACAAAAAAAGAAATGAAAAAAACAGGAAAAAGAAGAAAAAGCATCGCGACCGTGGGCTGGCCCAAATGAGGCGTCGGGTGTGCAGGCTTCAGGGAAGCCACGTCCTTTTGACGCCTGCGGGCGTCAAATAGGATCTGCCCCGCTGTGCGCCTTTGGAATTTTTGTTTTTGAACGAAAAAAACTGTAACGGGCCGGCCCACCAGACGAATCCCAGCTGAAACGATGTCAGGGTTTGATTTAGACCGGGATTGCAGAGTTCAGGGTCCAATCGACCGGGATTTCGACTTGAGGGTTCATTTCGTCCGACCTCTACAAGTTTAAGGTTTAAAATGGACTTTTTCCTTTTTTAAATGATCCCAAGAGATCTTTGGGGGAAAGGAAAAGGGAACTTACAAAAAAAAACACAGCAATAATGGTGATTTCTTATGCTTCGCGGATGATAATTTGCTTTATAGGTAAACCCAGCATCTGAAATCGCTGTAAATTCTAAAACGCAGCACAATTCATAACGAAGTTGCAGAAAAACTCCAACAAGTAGGATGTAAATCAAAATCCATTTGTATCTTGAAGAATTTCCACGAAGCTTCAAAAGAGCAACGCTAGCAGATCCATGTGTATTTGTTTCGTGCAAAACTCAGAAAACCATGACATTATGTGTACTCCCTCTGTTCTACAACGTCTTACAAAAGTGAGCGGAGGGAGTAGTAAGATCGTATATTCGTTTTCATTTCTAAGTTGTTAGATTGTTTTTGAGATAGAAGTTGTTAGATTGTTACTCCTAGTAGAATTAGAATTCACCCCTGTCGACCGATGGAAAGGCCAAGAAGAGAAATAGCTTTCCCGCAACGCGAGTATATAATAAAACAGGGGATTGATTCGCGCTGTCGTTTTTGTTCGGGGGCCGGAGCAGATGGGCAGAATGGCAGATCCGCACGCAGCGTATATCGAACTGCCACCACCTCCTTTGCCCAGCGCCCGCGGCTCTCCACTCTCCTTCCACTGCACCCTGGTGTTGGTGGCATCTCAGCTCCGATCGCCTGCGCCTCCCCTACCCGTCCCTCTCCACGCCGCCTCCCCGACCGGTATATCCCACGGCTCCCTCTTCATCCTCGTGCCTGTCGATTCGCCGTAGCTTCTACCTGCGGTGGTGCTGATTCTCTCATTCCCGCCCGGATAGGCGCCTCATTAAAGGCAGGCATACTGCGCAGGTGGAAGAGCAATGGCAGTTTATGATTTAATGATCCCGTGAAGCTTGAAACTTCTCCTTCTTGTTGTTGAAATAATAAGTACGTATTAGTCAAGTTCTTGCATGAGACTTTGCCTTTTTCTAACTAATAATCTGTCCATACTCTGACCCATACAAGTGTCTTTTCCTACAGAACTAATTTACACCTTCATATCATCTTCCCATAAAAAATACAACTTCTCCGATATAATTACTATAGAGTACTCCCTCTGTAAACTAATATAAGAGCGTTTAGATTACTAAAATAGTGATCTAAACGCTCTTATATTAGTTTACGGAGGGAGTACGTTATAATAATCTAGCATGTCCCAGCAAAAAAAAAAGTGGTGTACAAAAGGTTGATCAAGACCAGCTTACAACTTCTTCTTGCATTTGATGTATCAAGATCAGCGTAATACTTATTGAGATGCATGCCTATTCTTTCCTAAGCTCGTTCAATTGTAAGGGGCTCTGGTTTAGTTGTATGGAACTTCTTTCCTAAATAATTTATTGTTCTTTAACGTCATAAATAACCGCTCTGGTTTTTTTAGGGGAAAATAAATAACCTCTCTGTTTACCTGTGTGCTAACTGATTTTGTGTATAATTCAAATTTATGGCCCTCTTCTTTCATACTCCCTCCGTCCCAAAATTCTTGTCTTAAATTTGTCTACATGCGGATGTATGAAGTCGCGTTTTAGTGTTAGATACATCCGTATCTAGACAAATGTAAGACAAGAATTTTGGGATGGAGGGAGTATAATTAATCTATTGCTGTATACCATCATAACCTGTTAACCTATGCCTACACATATAGGTCAGCTAATTCTGCAGGACATGGAATTGTTAGTTTTCTGAATATTTGGGGGTTGTCTCTTTTTCTCTGAGTAATGTGGGAATTTGTAACGCGAAGGAGGTGCTTTGAATTCCATTTGCTGTTGATGATAGATATATAGTGCAAATGCTGCAATTCCCTTATCTGAATTAGGATTTAGGACAAAGCATCAACAAGGTGTGAACCATATAAGCTGTTTGGGCCTTGCAGTAACAATGAAGGCGTGAAAGTTTGAAAGAATATGACACATCGACTTTGCTCGTAAAACAGATATGTTCAGACTTTTTTTTTCCGATAAAGAGATATGTTCAGACTTACGCGGGTGGATCTTAAGTTGCTTTTGACTAAGTGTATTATTAAGCCATTTGATCTGATCAGTTTGCTGTGTGCATTTGAAATTCCCACCAACATAGCACAATAAATATTCATGGTGACGTATGAAGACACTTGTATGTTCTCTCCCTTTTGTTCATATGTTGTCCACTGTAAACAATTTAGGTTTGTACCATGAATGTGGATTATAATTCACGAAATTTAACTCCTCTCTGGCAGCTTAATTTCACTATGTCTGGAATGTCATCTGATGATGCAAGTGCTGAAGTGAGGCCTGAAGGAGAAGTTTCTGGTGAAAAGGTAAACTCAAGATCAGAATGAAGGCAGTGACATGCCCTCGCCACAAGAGGAGGTACTGTCTTTTCCTGGTACCCTTTCTTGGGGGTGGTCTTGCCTCTGGGGTGTATATTATTCATGTTATCTTTGTTCCAAACTTGTATGGGTACTCACAGGAGGCAGCAATCAAGAAAAAATATGGAGGAAAAATGCCCAAAAAGTCACCACTTATATCAAAGGTCAATGCAACCTTTATATAAAGTAACACAGGTGCGGAATTAACTTTTATTTTAAATTAAAATGTATAACCTTAATTTGAAATATCAGGACCATGAGCGGGCATTCTTTGATTCTGCTGATTGGGCTTTAGGAAAGGTAAGCCTTGAATCTTTTGAAAAGTTAATCTAGTGTGATATCTACATCTCAAAAAAACTATAAGAAATGCAATTGTAACAGTTTTACTTCTTCGTTTGTTTGCTGCAGCAAGGTGGAAGTCCCAACAAGCCTGAAGGGCCCCTTGACGCTCTTCGACCAAAACTACAGGTATCCATACTAATGCCCATTAGATGCAAACTTCAGCTTATGCTTTCAGTATTCTGTTTTTTACTTTTTAGTATAATAAGATGTATAGTTGAATGATCTGTGCTCCTTATACTGTAAAATAAGTGGATATCCTGATCATGCAGCTCTTAGCTCTACAAAGAATGTTGTCCCATTTTCATTGCTTGAAGCTTGACAACATGTCTTTCATTACTAAAGATGGCAATGTTGAAGTCAACTTGCAATGATATGTTTTGCCAAGTTCATCTCTTCACTCAATTAAACCAAAAGTTCATCTCTTCACTTGTGTTTCCTGACCTACTTTCAGCCTACTCAACAAAATGCTCGCGCCCGCCGATCTTCCTATGCATCTGCAGACAATGATGGTACTCCTTATCTGCGCATCCTAAGCATCTAAGTCCTTGTATTTTTGTGTTCAATGTAGTCCCAGTCTCACACAACATTATCTGTTCTCCCTTTTTCCTATAGAGAGTTTGAGTTTGCCTGCCGAGGAGCTGACCCAGAATGATGATCCAACTTAAGGCAAGAACAAGGAATAAGAAAGTGTTGTGTTAGCAATCTCACCGGGACATTGGCAATTGCACAAGACTTAATTGGTTAAGCAACTCAGGGAGAAACATGTTAGCCTGGCTAGAGTTTACAGCATTATCGGGAATTTCTTTGGGACCCTAGAGAATGCGCACCAAACGATCGCTTAAGACAGTATGCAGCAACCTAAGCCGTGAACAATCAGAGTTCACATATATCGTGCAAGTTGGTGATGAAAGCCTAAGACACTATGCTACGAAGACAACGGACATCTCTGATGACATGAGGGCTGCTGATCCAGTGTTACATACAGCGTGAAAGTTGATGCTGAAAGCAAAATAAAGATGCTCATCTGGACTACGGTGCGGCCAGGTTGATGTCAACTTGTAAAGGACTGCGGGGTAGGCTGTTGTTAGTTGAGCATCCAGGTATACTTGATTGAAGGTCTGTCTCAACTAGAGGCTGGTTCACCCGGATCTTCTTGTGATGTCCTACCCAAAAAAGAGCTGTCATGACTTGTGACCAAGAGATAAGGTAATTTGTATCCTATGTCATGTCTTAATAATGAAAATGGACCATTGTCTGAAATCTGCTGTGTACAAGCTCTACCTGCTCCAGTGGGCTCAGGTGCATCCCGTTTGTGAGAGAGTGAATTCTGCTCGGTTGAACTGTCTGGTACACCCAACGAGAAAAACAAATCAGTACCTTACCGTAATTGGGGGGGGGGGGGACTATAAGAACAATGGTAATGCATTAAAAGTTTAAAACCCTATGACTACATTGTGCCCCAGTAAAATCAGGATTCACGTGTGTGCGAACCGTGTTTCCTCGAGAAGCAAAAAATGTTGCTTGTTAGTTACGCAAGAGGGGGTGGAAACCCTGAAACAAAAAGGCTCTAGTGCTTCTCACCATGAATTGTGTGCGGCGACCTCAGTAAACAATCGGTTCGTCCCAGCGCTCTGCAGCAACAGCGGTTCTCAGATATATAGCCAAGAAGCTTGTCCGCCAGGGTAGACATCGCCACTTCGCAACTTCGCCTAATTTCAGATATATTTTCCATCATGTGTGCATTATGTTCTTCCAAAATGGTCATAAGCGGGTGGTCTGCCTGCGTTTGCACTGTAGTTACATAAACAGAAGGAGTGCAATTCGATGTAACATGAAGAAATCACAACTAACAATAAGAAATTAATGACTCACAAGTGACGGGTATTTCGATCGGAGATGGTTGGAGAAATCTTCTTGTCCAGTTTCAGTGAAGCTGCTTCGTAGCATGGGAGTAATTGGGTTGTGTTGGTGCTTTGTGCCAACAAAACCTGGGGCATGATGGGGCAGGTCAGAAGCTACATCTGCTCGGTGAGTGTGGCTTTCATAGTGGACTCTGGAGTAGCAAACATCTTGAGCGCGCCTAAACTGGCATGTAAAACAGGAAGGGATAAAATATATGAACGTGTGCATGACCACTGCATGTGTTCAACTACTGAACCGAACACTATTCTGTCATTCAGTGAAAGCACATACTGTCTGTATGCAAATTTAAATGGGAGAGGTCTCACACTAGCTCCAGCGAATGATGTATCTCCATCAATGTTGCTAGTAATCACTTCTATCATCTTCTTAACCGACTCGTAGTCAAAAAGACTAATCCTTGGTAGATGGTCTTTTGTCTTGGAAAGTGGACCAAGATCAAGATTGTCCAAGTAGAATACCTGCATGACATTTGCACATTCAAATATTATGGTCCGAGCTGAAGAGAATTATGAATATGATACACAAAAATAATAGGAAGAAACAAGGACCTGAAGAAACAGGTGGCAGCCAACAAGATGTACAGTGATGTTCCGGTTGCGGATATCAGTTTTCAACTTCCCAACAGCTCTGTTCAAATGCTCGAGTACATAAGCACACCAATTAAATTCTTTAATTTGCGAGATATCGTTGAGTGCGGCCCAGAAATCTATGGTGATGTAGTCATGTTTAGTTGATGGAGCCAACAGGTGCCCAACAACAAAAATAACAAAGGCTATCTTGAAGCAATCTATCTGGACCTTGCTGGAATCTGCATTGATGTCATCTCTCAGGAGATAAGCCTCCGCGGCCTTTAGACTATGCGCACCTTTGCTCAAATAGGCAGAAGCTCGCATGAACTCCTTGCAGGCTTCAGACGGCTCGGTTGTATCGGGGCATATCGATCTGGCGCCGCATGGCAGACTGAATACCTTCTGGACATCATGGTCCTGGATCTGCAGAACCCTTTGCTCGTCTATTTTCAGTGTAGTCGACTCGACGTCGACTCTTTCCATTAGCCACGCGCTGAACTTCAAATTCAACTTTGCCAGCATCTTGATCCCCAGCATCCCACCAAACCCTATCTCCTCCACCAAATCCCTCTTGAATTTGTTAAACTTGCCGACGAGGGAGCACACCTTCTGCACCGAAATCCTTGACGTGACAGAAGGTGCGGATCCAGGAGCGCCTATTGCTTCGCCTGGATCAGCATCTGCTATGTCGGCAGCTCCGTGATCCCTGCCGCTATTCTCTGTGGCTGTGGCGGCGTCTCGCTGGTCTTGTTCCAATGTGGCATGCGGTGCCGGCTGCTCCAGTGGCGCCACCATGTGATGAACTAACTAACAAGGCGCTGCAAAAAAAGGATTTACGAGTGGGCGTGTGATCGATCAATTGGTTTGAAGTTTAAACTAGCTGATAACGAAAGGAGGAACTCTGAACACATGGACAGAGAGCATTTCTCATACCCGGCAGTAAGAACCTACTTAGATTCGTAAGACCATGAGTACCTGAAGGGGACCGGGGACGTACCTGGCCAAGGCAGCAGATCGCGCTGGCGTCTCCAAATCACCACCTTCAGCCGGGCGACCACACCTCACTAAGTTCTCCGTAGCTCAAGTGCCATGGATTGCGAGCAGATGAGAGGGGTTTGCGAGCAGGGGTGTGTGGTGTGACGGAGGGTGGGTGGACAGATGGGGGTTGGAGAACCACCCTAATAAATGTTAGATGATACACTTGTGGGGGTTAAGCCCAAGGGCATCTCAAATGCTAATCTATGCTAATCTCTAGCAGATCCCGCAAACCGGATTACGGGATCGATTTCGTATATCCGTCCTGATTAGATTCTTCAGATCTGGTCGTTTTAGGAAAAAAAAATTGCCAGAATCCGCGAGCTCATTTCCTCCATATCTACGTGATTTCATTCGATTTTGCCGGGCCCCTTCCTGTTGGCCAAACTCACTTTCGCCGCCTCCACTCCCCGTCACCTCAAATTCCCACCCCTTTGTTGCTACCCGCGGCTGCCCCGCGCCGCCTGAAATCTCCGCCGCCCCGCGCCGCATCATTCCACCTCGTTTTGGCGCTCGGGGGTGCCTGTGTTCACCGCTCGCGGCCGCCGCCAGCGTCATGGATCCGCCCCGGAGCTCAGCGTGCGGGCTTGTAGCTTGCGGATCTGGTTGGTTCCGGTGCCTATGACCGGCGCACGTCTGAGGAAGAGGGCGACGCGACTTTGCTTTGGCCGGCGGGGAGAAGAAAGGGGCGGCGCGACGCGGTTTCGCTTCAGGCGGCGGGGAAGAAGAAAGGGGTGGCACGGCTTTGCTTCGGTCAGCAAGGGAGAAGAAAGGGGTGGTGTTGTGTGGCTTTGCTTCGGCCAAGGTATGTCCAACACCCGTGGTTCATGCTCAATTTGGCCCGGAGTAGGTTCGGGTGAAATTCATGGCCATTTTGTGTGCATTTTGTAGATGGATTGGAGTTCTCATCTTTGTCCGATGATTCGGACACAGAAGAGATATGATCCTCGACGCCGATGATGACAACCTAGTGTTGTTGCATCTCGTCGACGAATTTGAGGCGAGACCGAAGAAAAGGCGACGTGGATCGTCGAGGATGAGAGAGATTTGGACTTGGAGTAAAAGTATGGCAATGTTGTTAGTCGTGTGAAGCCTGCCAGGGATGCAAATGAGATCACTGCATTTCTTGAGACCTACCGGAACATCAAGAACCATGATTCGCATAACCAACTCCAGCATGATCTTAATGAACATCGGTGGCAACTCTATGGGGGGAGATTGTAGGATCGTTGAAGGCAAGAGTGTCTAGAGGGGGGGTGATTAGACAACTTGACAAGATAAAAGTTTAGCCTTTTGATTAGAGCAAGTTTTTAGCAAGTTCACAATGATGAGCAAGTCAAGTATCACCCTACACATGCAATTCTAGAGTTATGGCAGCGGAAAGTAAATTGCACATGTAGTAAGGGAGAGATTGTGAAGAGCAAACGCAATTTGGAGACACGGAGATTTTTCTCGTGGTTCCGATAGGTGGTGCTATCGTCAATCCACGTTGATGGAGACTTCAACCCACGGAGGGTAACGGCTGCGAGAGTCCACGGAGGGCTCCACCCACAAAGGGTCCACGAAGAAGCAACCTTGTCTATGCCATCATGGCTTACGCCCACGGAGGACTAGCCTTACTCGGGGTAGATCTTCACGAAGTAGGCGATCTCCTTGCCCTTACAAACTTCTTGGTTCAACTCCACATCTTGACGGAGGCTCCCAAGCGACACCTAACCAATCTAGGAGGCACCACCCTCCAAAAGGTAATAGATGGTGTTGGTGATGATGAACTCCTTGCTCTTGTGCTTCAAATGATAATCTCCCCAACACTCAACTCTCCTCACTGATTTGGCTGTGGTGGAAGAAAGGATTGAGTGGAAAGCAACTTGGGAAGGCTAGAAATCAAGTTTCATATGGTGGGAGTGGAGCAACTTGATCTCAACACAAGGGTAGGTAGTTCTCTTCTCAGAAATGTAAGGTAGGAGTGGTAGTTCTTTCTGATGGCTCTCTCCACGAATGAAGAGGAGGTGGAGGGGTATTTATAGCCTCCACACAAAATCCAACTGCTACACACATTTGACCAATCTCGGTCGGACGAAGTTGACAACTCGGTGAGACCGAAAGTTCAAATCTTGTGAGCGTTGGGATTTTCGGTGGGACCGAAAATACAATCTCGGTTAGTCCGATTCTTCCAAAGTCTAGGGTTTGCCAATCTCGGTGGGACCGACTTTCTCATCTCGGTGACACCGATTTGAGTCTGAAGGTTGCGAAGCTTGGCAACACCAATTTCGTATGACCGAGTTTGGAATCGGAAAATCCGAAATCATTAGGGTTTGGGTATATGGTGAGGTGGTTCATCTCGGTGTGGTGAGTTTATGGAATCGGTGGGACCGAGATTACTTATGGGTTTATGTTGGAATGAAAGATTTGCGATAGTTTGAGAGATAAATCACTAAGCACTTTGAGCAACCAGATCATCATCATAACCTCATCCCCTTTTAATAGTATTGGCTTTCCTATGGACTCAATGTGATCTTGGATCACTAAAACAAAATGGAGTCTTGAGCTTTTGCCAATCCTTTCCTTAGCATCCTAGGGGTTCACCTCTTCAGTCCTTTTGCCATACCAGAGTGGTTGACTTTCCTGAAACATACTTGATGAACGCATTAGTCCAACCACAAAGTATGTTGTCATTAATTACCAAAACCACCTAGGGAGCAAATGTGCTTTCAATCTCCCCCTTTTTGGTAATTGATGGCAACACACAAAATAAGATATCAAAGCTTACTAAAAGAAAGACAGGATTATCATTAAAGCTTTGACAAACATGTAGTACACAGGCTCCCCCTACAAGTGTGCAAGATTTTAGATTTTTGGTTTTGGACTACCACAAGCACACATGAGAGAAAAGCAAGATGTGCTACATGTAGCTTGGCTATATGCATCGGAGCAGATGAGGATAAGTGAGTGATGATGCATATGTGCATGGTGATTTCTTGCAAACACGTATTCACAAGCAAGTCACCATCATGCACATTCTGCAAGATGCATATACTTACCTTGAAGTTCCTTGGCATTGTACCTGAAGAAATAAGCTTGAGAAAACAAGGTTAGATAACACAAGAGTAGTTCTTCAACCAATAGCAAGAACATCAAGAGTACCAAGCCAGGGATGACATGTATAAAGAGTGTCTCATGTTGAGCACTAGCTTGAATCAGCAGACATGTCTCCCAAGACTGAAAGATTTTCAATGAGCTCTGAAAGATTTTGCTTTTCATAAGATACCAATTGTGCTTTTCATAAGATACCAATTGTGAGAGCAAGAGAAGCAAAACTCAAAAGAATAATGCCAAATGTGTTATCATAGTGAAATATGGCAAAGCTTTGATGTGATCCTCTCCCCCTTAAGGTAAGATTGTTTTTCTTCTCCCTTTAAATTTTCTTTTCTCCCCTTTATCCTCCAATCTCCCCCTAAGCTCCCCCTAAATCTTCTCCCCCTTTGACATCAAGTGCCGAAAAGGACAGTAAACCAGGAAGGGCAGGAAAGATGGAAGGAAAGAAGTGGGATCCTTGAGAATCACAACTTGTCCAATAAGAAACATGCAGAATAAATCATTTAGTGGAACTGCAGAAGATGATATCCAGGTGAATGTAAATCGGAGACACCGAATTGACATGGATCGGTGAGTCCGAAAGTCAGAGACTTAGGGCAGATCCTTTTTTGGTCAGACCGAAGTGATTGAATCGGTGACGCCGAGTTTAATTCCAAGGAAATGTAGAAATAATTCAGCTCACTTTGCAAGGAATGATTCAAAAGATTTGCAATGAATTTGTAAATGATTTTCAGGGAATTGATCAGAGCCAAAAAGATATACACAAGAACAAAAGAAATTGAAATAGAAGGATTGCTAGATGAAGGTTTTTTTTTTTGAAAATAAGCAAGAAAACTCAATGAGAAAAGTAGAGAAACTCCAAAACATATGTACTTCATCTAGACAGGGGTCGGCGACTAGGTCACCTATGTTTGAGTATATTGACTTAGGAGTCAAATGAGAACATTTGATCATAGGTCATACTCATCGTTTAAGCTCAAAATGGGGTTGCCATTTTTCGATTAAGCATTTGATGTGATCACATCTTTTGAAGCTGCTTGTACTCATGTCTTTGAGCAAAGCTCCTTCAAGATGTGAAAAACATACCTTGGGCTTGTTGTTGCTTGTGCTCATGTAGGTGAACTTGATGTTGATGCTCATAGAATGTGAAGTTGAAGCACCATTTCCAATTGTATAGTTCATCTTCCTACATGGGTTAGGCAAGCAAGGAAATACTCAAGAATATCCAAGATGACAAGAGTGAAGTACTAGACGTATAAGGTGTCAAAAAGGATATGTGGAATTTTGTTCCTTGAACTCAACATCCCAAAGAGCTAGATACTTGGTCAATGACAAGATTACTCATGATTTGAGTGTGTGGTAATCTTGTTGAATGTAGACCATCCAAGTACCTGCAAGGAGTTAGATGCAATACAAGGGGGCAAATGTGTCCAAGACATATGATCATCATCATAAGAGAAATATCATGGATTAGTCAAGTAGGCTCATGCCTTGCATGCATCAATGGAGTTTTCACTCCAAGTTTGAAGCATCAATGATGTTCAACTCACTCCTTAAGCGACAAAACACTTTCTCATCAAGTGGTTTTGTAAAGATATCTGCAAGCTGTTTGTCAGTACGAACATGCTTAAGATCAATGTCACCCTTAGCAATGTGATCACGAATAAAATGGTGACGAACTTCAATGTGTTTCGTGCGAGAGTGTTGCACGGGATTGTGTCCAATCTTAATCACACTCTCATTGTCACAAAGCAAAAGAACATGTCTCGCATGTATCCCATAATCCTTAAGCGTTTGTGTCATCCATAGCAACTGAGCACAACACGAACCAGCAGCAATATATTCCTTGGCAGAGATAATGATACGAATTTTGTTTCTTGGATGACCAAGATACAAGGGATCGACCGAGAAATTGACACGCACGAAGTTGACTTTCTATCAATCTTGTCTCCGGCATAGTCCGAGTCGGAATAGCCAACAAGATCGAAAGAGGCCCTCTTAGGATACCAAATGCCAAAGTTAGGTGTGTGTATCAAATATCTCACAATTCTTTTAACAGCTTTAAGATGACATTCCTTAGGGGCTGCTTGATATCGAGCACACATGCATACACTCAACATTATGTCAGGACGAGAAGCACAGAGATATAGTAGAGAACCAATCATGGATCGATAAACCTTTTGATCAACAGGTTCTCCATCTTTAGTCAAGTCATTATGTCCACTAGTAGGCATGGGGGTTCTCATACCTTTGCTCTCTTGCATGTTGAACTTCTTGAAGAGATCCTTAGTGTACTTTGTTTGTGAGACAAAAGTACCCTCCTTAGATTGCTTGATTTGCAACCCAAGGAAGAACTTGAGTTCACTCATCATGGACATCTCATACTTCTCCGACATAAGCTTTCCAAACTTCTCACTAAAATGAGGGTTAGTTGAACCAAAGATAATATCATCAACATATATTTGGCACACAAATAGTTCACCGTCAACCCTTTTCGTGAATAGCGTTGAGTCTATTTTTCCAATCTCAAATCCTTTTTCAAGAAGAAAGCTAGTCAAGCATTTGTACCAAGCTCTAGGGGCTTGTTTAAGACCATAAAGAGCTTTGTGCAATTTGTAAACATGATTAGGCTTTTTAGGATTCACAAATCCGGGAGGTTGTTTCACAAATACTTCCTCCTCAATTTCTCCATTTAGGAAAGCACTTTTAATGTCCATTTGATAGAGAGTAATGTCATGGTGGTTGGCATAAGCAAGAAGAATGCGAATGGACTCAAGTCTAGCAACGGGGGCATAGGTCTCACCATAGTCCATACCTTCAACTTGTGTGTAACCTTGTGCTACGAGACGAGCCTTGTTGCGGATGACTTGTCCGTCTTCATCTTGCTTGTTCCGAAACACCCATTTGGTTCCAATGACGTTTTGGTCATCATTGGGCTTCTCTACCAAAGTCCAAACGTTGTTCCTCTCGAAGTTGTGTAGCTCTTCATGCATAGCGTTCACCCAATCCGGGTCTTCAAGCGCTTCTTCTACCTTCATAGGTTCAAGACTGGAAATGAATGAGTAATGCTCACAAAAGTTAGCTAAACGAGTTTTAGAGCGAGTGATTCTCCCGGAGTCGATGTCATTCATCATTTGTTCCACGGGATGGTCCTTCTTGACTCTTGCTCGAACTCGGGATAGCTTTTGTCGTGGTCGTGGCTGAGCTTCCTCATCATCCTCATCTTCTTCTTCTTCTTCATTGTTGTTGGTGTTGTCTTGAGGTGGTGGAGAAGGAGGTTGTGGTGGATCTTCTTGTCGCACTTCCTCATCTTGGTGAGTTCCACTTGTGGAGGCCTCCATGTTGCCTTGAGGTTCATCTCTCCGTGAGGTAGGGGGCTCCACATATGTAGATGAGGTACTCTCCTTCACTTCCATTGGACGAATCTTTCCAATGGATAAATCTTGAATGGCTTCCGATGGGTCCTTGTCTCCTACATCAATAGGCATTTGCTCTACTTGCGAGCCATTAGATTCATCAAACTTCACATCTACCGTCTCTTCAACCTTTCGGGTGAAATTATTGTAGACACGGTAGGTGTGAGAGTTTGATCCATAACCGAGGAAAAAGCCTTCATGAGTCTTAGGAGCAAATTTAGACCGACGATGCTTATCAAGGATGTAGCATTTTGAACCAAAGACACGAAAATATCCCACTTGGGGTTTGTTACCGGTAAGGAGCTCGTATGAAGTCTTGCCGAGGAGCTTGTGAAGATAAAGCCTGTTGATAGCATGACAAGCTGTCTCGACTGCTTCACCCCAGAAGTGTTTCGGTGTCTTGTATTCATCGAGCATCGTTCTCGCCATCTCAATGAGCGTTCGGTTCTTCCTCTCAACAACTCCATTTTGTTGAGGTGTGTAAGTAGCCGAGAACTCATGTAGAATCCCTTCTTCATCGAGAAAAGAGTCCACATGGGCGTTCTTGAACTCCGTTCCATTGTCGCTCCGAACTTTCTTGATCTTCACCTCAAATTGATTTTGGGCCTTTCTAGCAAAGGTTTTGAAGATTTTCTGAACCTGTGATTTGTCATCAAGGAAAAATACCCACGAATCTGGAAAAATCATCAACAATAACTAGACCAAAGGAGTTACCACCAAGGCTTTTGTAAGCATTGGGACCGAAGAGATCCATATGAAGAAGCTCAAGCGGTCTCCTTGTGGTCATGATATTCTTCACGGGATGACTTCCACCTACTTGTTTTCCTGCTTGACATGCACTCTGAGTCTATCTTTGTCAAAGAAAACATCTTTAACACCAAGAATGTGATCACCTTTGATTAGCTTATCTAGATTACGCATACCAACATGTCCAAGCCTTCTATGCCAAAGCCAACCTTTAGCAGATTTAGCAATAAAGCAGGTTCTAGGTTGAGCTTTCTTAGTGAAATCGACAATGTATAGGTCACCTCTACGAATACCGGTAAAGACCATGTTATGATTGTCACGACGAAAAACTTGGCAATCTACTTTGGTGAATAGCACATTGAATCCAAAGTCAGCTAATCTAGACACGGAAAGTAAATTGTATCCAAGTGATTCAACAAGCATGACATTTTTAATGGAGCTATCATGAGATATGGCCACCTTACCAAGGCCAAGTACCTTACCCTTGGAGTTGTCTCCAAAAGTCACATACTTGCGTGGACCATCGTTCTTTGCAAGCTCTCGAAACATGTCTTCATCTCCGGTCATATGATCGGTGCATCCACTATCAAGAATCCACTCTTTTCCACCGGATATGTAGTCTCTCGATTTGCCATAAGATTGAGACTCTTCATGATCTTGTCTAGCTCGGTGTCCGAATCGGAGTAATCGTCATCATGCTCATGCTCATCATCATATTGACCCATAGATAATTCATCATCAATACCTAGGTCAATTTGACAATGACTTGCATCAGTTTTGTCAGAGTGACGATAATCATCGGAATGCAATACAAGAGCATTTCTAATTCGAACATTGATAAAACCAGGATCACCCTTCTTTTTCATAAGATCACGAAGCTCAAAGAGGCATTTATCAAAGTTGGGATCTTTGGGGCGCATCATATCAAATTCAACAGTCTTGTATAGAATTTCATCAAGACCTCTCAAAGAGTAGTCCGGATAAAGTTCTTCCAAGAACTTCCACATAGCATGGGCGCACTCAAAGTTTGTGACAAGCTCAAGCAAGTTATCGGGCAAACCTCTAATGATAAGATTGACAGTTCTAAGGTTACGAAGCAAATCAAGCTCTTCATCCATAGTAGGGTGCAAGGGGTCAAATGGTGGTACATATGGGGTTTCAACATATTTGCGCAAGTTGTACAACTTAAAGATAGCAAGCATTTCAATCCTCCACGAGTTATAGGACACTCCATCAAGAATAGGCACTCTATGACTAACACTCCCAAACGTAGACACGTCCATCTTCCTCCAATGGTGTGCAAACCAAAGCAATGGAGACCGAAGCTCTGATACCAATTGTAGGATCGTTGAAGGCAAGAGTGTCTAGAGGGGGGGTGATTAGACAACTTGACAAGATAAAAGTTTAGCCTTTTGATTAGAGCAAGTTTTTAGCAAGTTCACAATGATGAGCAAGTCAAGTATCACCCTACACATGCAATTCTAGAGTTATGGCAGCGGAAAGTAAATTGCACATGTAGTAAGGGAGAGATTGTGAAGAGCAAACGCAATTTGGAGACACGGAGATTTTTCTCGTGGTTCCGATAGGTGGTGCTATCGTCAATCCACGTTGATGGAGACTTCAACCCACGGAGGGTAACGGCTGCGAGAGTCCACGGAGGGCTCCACCCACAAAGGGTCCACGAAGAAGCAACCTTGTCTATGCCATCATGGCTTACGTCCACGGAGGACTAGCCTTACTGGGGTAGATCTTCACGAAGTAGGCGATCTCCTTGCCCTTACAAACTTCTTGGTTCAACTCCACATCTTGACGGAGGCTCCCAAGCGACACCTAACCAATCTAGGAGGCACCACCTCCAAAAGGTAATAGATGGTGTTGGTGATGATGAACTCCTTGCTCTTGTGCTTCAAATGATAATCTCCCCAACACTCAACTCTCCTCACCGATTTGGCTGTGGTGGAAGAAAGGATTGAGTGGAAAGCAACTTGGGAAGGCTAGAAATCAAGTTTCATATGGTGGGAGTGGAGCAACTTGATCTCAACACAAGGGTAGGTAGTTCTCTTCTCGAAATGTAAGGTAGGAGTGGTAGTTCTTTCGATGGCTCTCTCCACGAATGAAGAGGAGGTGGAGGGTATTTATAGCCTCCACACAAAATCCAACTGTTACACACATTTGACCAATCTCGGTCGGACCGAAGTTGACAACTCGGTGAGACCGAAAGTTCAAATCTTGTGAGCGTTGGGATTTTCGTGGGACCGAAAATACAATCTCGGTTAGTCCGATTCTTCCAAAGTCTAGGGTTTGCCAATCTCGGTGGGACCGACTTTCTCATCTCGGTGACACCGATTTGAGTACAGAAGGTTACAGAAGCTTGGCAACACCAATTTTGGTATGACCGAGTTTGGAATCGGAAAATCCGAAATCATTAGGGTTTGGGTATATGGCTGAGGTGGTTCATCTCGGTGTGACTGAGTTTATGGAATCGGTGGGACCGAGATTACTTATGGGTTTATGTTGGAATGAAAGATTGCTGATAGTTTGAGAGATAAATCACTATGCACTTTGAGCAACCAGATCATCATCATAACCTCATCCCCTTTTAATAGTATTGGCTTTCCTATGGACTCAATGTGATCTTGGATCACTAAAACAAAATGGAGTCTTGAGCTTTTGCCAATCCTTTCCTTAGCATCCTAGGGGTTCACCTCTTCAGTCCTTTTGCCATACCAGAGTGGTTGACTTTCCTGAAACATACTTGATGAACGCATTAGTCCAACCACAAAGTATGTTGTCATTAATTACCAAAACCACCTAGGGAGCAAATGTGCTTTCAGAGATAGATCCCCATTTTTATTCATTTCTATTTGTGTGAGATTTGAACAATTTGGTGTTGTAATAATTATTTCAATTTGAACATTTTTTATAATGAAAAGTATTGTTGTATTGTGAATTGCTTTTTGGACCATTTATATATTCATATGTTGAATTTATATTACGATTCCAGACGGTTCATATCATTGAAATGTGTAATTTGTTTGATGCTATGCAAAATTTACGATGCCACCAGCGCTCCGCCAGAACAGATCCCGCAAACGCGTCCCACAATTTGCGGGATCTGTTCTGCCAGAGTGCTCGCGCCACCATATAATTGCGGGCGTCCTTATATGCATTTTGCAGGCCGCCTGGTTGCGGGATCATCTAGAGATGCTCTAACCCGCAAAATGGACACAGTATCCGTCCGCGGACAGGGAGACCAGTCTGAAGACAGGAAGACCAGTTCGCGGACACAGATCCGACCATCCGACGTACATTTCAAACTCTGTGAAAGGATCGATATGGTTGACTTTCATGCCAATTTTTAATTTTTCTTAACAAATTAGGGTTAGCAACAAATAGTTTGTCTAGATATGCAACTAGGTGGGCAACCTATATGATGCTAACAACACAAGCAACACGAGCAAGAAAATGGTACAACACAAGTAAAGGTTGTACGAAGTAAAGGTAAGAGATAACCACAAGTGGAGACGGTGAAGACGACGATTCTTTACCAAAGTTCCTTCCCTTTGAGAGGAAGTACGTCTTTGTTTAGGTGGTGTGGAGGCACAATGCTCCCCAAGAAGCCACTAGGGCTGTTGTATTCTCCTCACGCACTCACACAATGCAAGAAGCCATGATTCCACTAGTGGTGCCCTTGAAGGCGGCAACCGAACCTTTACAAACAAGGTTAGGGCAATCTCCACAACTTAATTGGAGGCTCCCAACAACACCGCGAAGCTTCACCACAATGGAATGTGGCTCTGAGTTGACCTCAACCGTCTAGGGTGCTCAAACACCCAAGAGTAACAAGATCAGCAAGGGATTAGTGGGGGAAATCAAATTTCTCTTGGTGGAAGTGTAGATCTAGGCCTTCTCAACCAATCCCTAAAGAATCAACAAGTTTGAGTGGCTAGGGAGAGAGATCGGGCAGAAATGAGCTTGAGAGCAACAATGGAGCTTGGGGGAGGAAGAGGTAGTCAACTAGAAGAAAAATGACTCCTTTATATAGTGGGGGAAGGGATCCAACCGTTATGCTCCCACTGTCCGTGCATAAGCGATAGTACCGCTTGGGTGAGCAATACTTCCGCTGGCACAAAAGTTCTGGCCACACAGTTCAAACTGAACATGTCAAGGAGGCGGAAGTACTACCAAAGTAGTACTACCGCTCCCACCAATGGTACCGCGTGGTGTTGGACTGTAGTCGAAACTCGCGGTAGTAGGGGAGGGAAGGGCGGTAGAACCGCCCGGAGCAGTACTACCGTGGGGAACTGCCGCTCTACTACCGCCCGTGGAACAGACTAGACCAGAACAACAAAATTAAGCGGTACTCTCCACGGCACAAGCCAGCGGTAGTTCCACTAGAGCGGTACTACCGTGGCTTGGAGCGGTACTTCCACCTATTTGTAGAGGGTTCAGTAAACCCGCGGTAGTAGGGTGGTGGTTATGCCCGCAGTACCGCTGGAGCGGTACTATCATTCATAATTGTCGCTCTACTACCGCCCATTCACAGAACCATCAAAATAAGCGGAAGTGGGAGCCATACTGCACAACGACAGTACCGTAGGAGCGGTATTACCGTGGGGCAGAGCGGTGCTACCGCTTAGCCTATACTGACAAGGTCCAGACACAAAGGATGGACAAGCTTAAATGTCGGGAAAGAACAAGGGTGCAAAGAGATCACCCAAACCTTTCCGAAGCGGACCCCCTTTTAATAGTAGGGTGTACCTATGACTCAAGTCCACCGAAAAAGAAACGCAAGAAAAACACCGTCTTCATAAATATCCATAGGGGTTCCAATCGCCTTGTGCCATAACATAGATTATCTAAAATGCTCAATGCACACGATCAGTCCACAAAAGCATTGCCATCAATCACCAAAACCACCAAGGGAGAAATATGCCCTAACATTCTCCCTTTTTTTGGTGGACTGATGACAACACGGGATTTGCACAAGGATATGATAAGATAACATGCAATCCCAACATCTACAAAATATATACGGGCTCCCCCTAGATGTGTGCACTATTTGAGTATGCCTTTGGAATGCGAAGCACACTCACTAGGAATTTGCACTCCCCCTATATTTTATAAACTGTCAATACTTGCAACCATAATATAAGGTGAATAAGCAAGGATGCAAGTAAATAACATGTGAGTATAAAGATAGGGCACAAGATAGATAACATCTCACAACCTAATACATAGACATAAGATAAAGATAAGGTAGCATATGTCTTACACCATATGATAGGTACTAAAGGTTCCACACACGGACATAAAGAAAACCAAATGAAAGAGTTCACGAGAGAACGAAAGCAACAACAAAGAAGACACAATCGTGACTCGGCAAATCCCTAAGCTCTCTCCCCCCTTGGCATCGAGACACCAAAAGGGAAAAGAGCACTAGACACGACCAAGGTGATGGTGAAGCGCCAACTGATACGTCTCCAACGTATCTATAATTTTTGATTGTTCCATGCTATTATATTACCCGTTTTGGATGTTTATGGGCTTTACTACACACTTTTATATCATTTTTGGGACTAACCTACTAACTGGAGGCCCAGCCCAAATTACTGTTTTTTTTGCCTATTTCAGTGTTTCGAAGAAAAGGAATATCAAACGGAGTCCAAACAGAATGAAACCTTCGGGAGTGATCTTTTTGGAACATACGCAATCCAGGAGACTTGGAGTGGACGTCAAGCAGCAGCCGAGGCGGCCACAAGGCAGGAGGGCGCGTCCTAGGGGGGTGGGCGCTTTCCCCACCCTTGTGGGCCCCTCGTTGCTCCACCGACCTACTTCTTCCTCCTATATATACCTACGTACCCCGAAAACATCAAGGAGGACCACGAAACCCTATTTCCACCGCCGCAACCTTCTGTTCCCATGAGATCCCATATTGGAGCCTTTTTTGGCGCTCCGCCGGAGGGGGAATCTATCACGGAGGGCCTCTACATCATCGCCAAGGCCTCTCCTATGAGTTGTGAGTAGTTTACCACAGACCTTCGGGTCCATAGTTATTAGCTAGATGTCTTCTTCTCTCTCTTTGAATATCAATACAAAGATCTCCTCAATCTTCTTGGAGATCTATTCGATGTAACTCTTTTTGTGGTGTGTTTGTCGAGATCCGATGAATTGTGGGTTTATGATCAAGTTTATCTATGAGAAATATTTGAATCTCCTTTGAATTCTTTTATGTATGATTGGTTATCTTTGCAAGTCTCTTCGAATTATCAGTTTGGTTTGGCCTACTAGATTGATCTTTCTTGCAACAGGAGAAGTGCTTAGCTTTGGGTTCAATCTTGCGGTGTCCTTTCCCAAAGGATGTTAGGGCAGCAAGGCACGTATTGTATTGTTGCCATTGAGGATAAAAAGATGGGGTTTATATCATATTGCTTGAGTTTACCCCTCTACATCATGTCATCTTTCTTAATGCGTTACTCTGTTCTTATGAACTTAATACTCTAGATGCATGCTGGATAGCGGTCGATGTGTGGAGTAATAGTAGTAGATGCAGGTAGGAGTCGGTCTACTTGTTGTGGACGTGATACCTATATACATGATCATGCCTAGATATTCTCATAACTATGCACTTTTCTATCAATTGCTCGACAATAATTTGTTCACCCACCATAATACTGATAACCCACAAGTATAGGGGATCGCAACAATTTTCGAGGGTAGAGTATTCAACCCAAATTTATTGATTCGACACAAGGGGAGCCAAAGAATATTCTCAAGTATTAGCAGTTGAGTTGTCAATTCAACCACACCTGGATAACTTAGTATCTCCAGCAAATTATTTAGTAGCAAAGTAGTATGGAAGTGACGGTAACAGTAGCAAAAGTAACAGCAACAGTTTTGTACTAATTGTAACAGTCGCAACGATAAAGTAAATAAGCAAAGAGCAATATGTGAAAAGCTCGTAGGCATTGGATCAGTGATGGATAATTATGTCGGATGCAATTCCTCGTGTAATAATTATAACATAGGGTGACACAGAACTAGCTCCAGTTCATCAATGTAATGTAGGCATGTATTCCGAATATAGTCATACGTGCTTATGGAAAAGAACTTGCATGACATCTTTTGTCCTACCCTCCTGTGGCAGTGGGGTCCTAATGGAAACTAGGGGATATTAAGGCCTCCTTTTAATAGAGTACCAGACCAAAGCATTAACACTTAGTGAATACATGAACTCCTCAAACTACGGTCATCACCGGTAAGTATCCCGATTATTGTCACTTCGGGGTTAACGGATCATAACACGTAATAGGTGACTATAGACTTGCAAGATAGGATCAAGAACTCACATATATTCATGAAAACATAATAGGTTCAGATCTGAAATCATGGCACTCGGGCCCTGGTGACAAGCATTAAGCATAGCAAAGTCATAGCAACATGAATCTCAGAACATAGTGGATACTAGGGATCAAACCCTAAAAAAACTAACTTAATTACATGGTAAATCTCATCCAACCCATCACCGTCTAGCAAGCCTACGATGGAATTACTCACGCACGGCGGTGAGCATCATGAAGTTGGTGATGGAGGATGGTTGATGATGATGACGGCGACGGATTCCCCTCTCCGGAGCCCCGAACAGACTCCAGATCAGCCCTCCCGAGAGAGTTTAGGGCTTGGCGGCGGCTCCGTATCATAAAACGCGATGAATTCTTCTCTCTGATTTTTTTCTCCCCGAACGTGAATATATGGAGTTGGAGTTGAGGTCGGTTGAGCTTCAGGGGGCCCACGAGGCAGGGGGCGCGCCCTAGGGGGGCACCCCCACCCTCGTGGACAGGGTGTGGGCCCCCTGACGTTGATTCTTTTGCCAGTATTTTTTATTAATTCCAAAAAGTTGCTCTGTGGATTTTCAGGTCATTCCGAGAACTTTTATTTTTGCACAAAATAACACCATGGCGATTCTCTTTGAAAACAACGTCATCCGGGTTAGTTCCATTCAAATCATGCAAGTTAGGGTCTAAAACAAGGGCAAAAGTGTTTGAAAAAGTAGATCTGACGAGACGATCAACTCCCCAAAGCTTAAACCTTTGCTTGTCCTCAAGCAATTCAGTTGACAAACTGAAAGTGATAAAGAAAAACTTTTACAAACTCTGTTTGCTCTTGTTGTTGCAAATATGTAAAGCCAGCATTCAAGTTTTCAGCAAAGATTATGAACTAACCATATTCACAATAACACTTAGGTCTCATGTTCACTCATATCAATGGCATAATCAACTAGTGAGCAATAATAATAAATCTCGGATGACAACACTTTCTCAAAACATTCATAATATGATATAACAAGATGGTATCTCGCTAGCCCTGTCTGAGACCACAAAACATAAATGCAGAGCACCTCTGAAGATCAAGGACTGACTAAACATTGTAATTCATGGTAAAAGAGATCCAGTCATAGTCATACCCAATATAAATTAATAGTAATGCATGCAAATGACGGCGGTGCTCTCCAGCAGGTGCTTTTTAATAAGAGGATGATGACTCAACATAAAAGTAAATAGATAGGCCCTTCGCAGAGGGAAGCAGGGATTTGTAGAGGTGCCAGAGCTTGATTTTGAAATAGAGATAAATAATATTTTGAGCGGTATAATTTCATTGTCAACATAACAACCAAGAGAACTCGATATCTTCCATGCTACACACATTATAGGCGGTTCCCAAACAGAATGGTAAAGTTTATACTCCCCCACCACCAACAAGCATCAATCCATGGCTTGCCCGAAACAACGGGTGCCTCCAACGAACAACAATCCTGGGGGAGTTTTGTTTGTAATTATTTTGATTTGATTTGAGCATGGGACTGGGCATCCCGGTGACCAGCCATTTTCTCGTGAATGAGGAGTGGAGTCCACTCCTCTTGAGAATAACCCGCATAACATGTAAGATACAGACATCCCTAGTTGATACATGAGTTGTTCGAGCATACAAAACAGAATTTCATTTGAAGGTTTAGAGTTTGGCACATACAAATTTACTTGGAACGGCAGGTAGATACCGCATATAGGAAGGTATGGTGGACTCATATGGAATAACTTTGGTGTTTATGGAAGTGGATGCACAAGCAGTATTCCCGCTTAGTACAAGTGAAGGCTAGAAAGAGACTGGGAAACGACCAACTAGAGAGCGACAACAGTCATGAACATGCATTAAATTTAATCAACACTGAGTGCAAGCATGAGTAGGATATAACTCACCATGAACATAAATATCGTGAAGGCTATGTTGATTTTGTTTCAACTACATGCGTGAACATGTGCCGAGTCAAGTCACTCGAATCATTCAAAGGAGGATACCACCCTATCATACCACATCACAACCATTTTAATAGCATGTTGGCATGCAAGGTAAACCATTATAAACTCCTAGCTAATTAGGCATGGCATAAGCAACTATAATCTCTAATTGTCATTGCAAACATGTTTATTCATAATAGGCTGAATTAGGAACGATGAACTAATCATATTTACAAAAACAAGAGAGGTCGAGTTCATACCAGCTTCTCTCATCTCAATCATTTCATCATATATCGTCATTATTGCCTTTCAGTTGCACGACCAAACAGTGTGGATAATAATAATAGTGCACGTGCATTGGACTAAGCTGGAATCTGCAAGCATTCAATTCAAGGGAGAAGACAAGGTAATATGGGCTCTTAATTAAATCAACAATAATGCATATAAGAGCCACTTCAACATTTTCATCATGGTCTTCTCCTCTCGACCCCCAAAGAAAAGAAAAGAAATAAAACTATTTACACGGGAAAGCTCCCAACAAGCAAAAGAAGAACGAGAAATCTTTTTGGGTTTTCTTTTAATTACTACTACTACAGGCATGGAAAGTAAACTAGCTAAAAGCTATAACTAATTTTTTGGTTTTTCTTAAGGTTACTAAAACAGGCAAGAAGAAAGCGAGAAAAAGAAATTAAACTAGCATGGATATTACAATTGTAAGGGCATATTTATCCCCAAGAGGTTTTGGTGATTGATGACAATGCTTTTGCGGACTAATCGTGTGTGTCAAGTTCTTTCAGAGATTCATCCATTGGCACGAGACGATTTCCTCCCCTCGGTGTTTTATTCAAGACGGTGTAGCTCCTTCGTTTCGTTGTTGGTGGACTAGTTTCATAGGAGTCACCGTACTATCAAGAGGGGATCCGCTTTGGTAAGACTAGGTGGAATCAACACGCACACATCCCTATCACACCCGCCGCCTTCCTTTCGCATCTTTGAGCTGCCCTTCTCTCCGTACTGCTCCGATTACGTGCCGGTAGTACTGCATGATCTACAATGATAGTACCGTAAAGCTCTCAATGTAGTACCGCTCCACGAAGCGGTAGTACCGCTCTCAGCGATAGTACCGCTCCGCAGGGCGGTAGTACTGCTTGCGGGCTTTGGTCGTAGTACCGCAGCTGTTCCGCGCTACTACCGCCTCGATTCGAGATCGGTGTTTTCTCGTGTTGGGTTTTGCGGTACTAGAAGCGGTAGTAGAAGCGGTAGTACCGCTTCAAGCGGTAGTACCGCTTCAAGCGGTAGTACCGCTCTTCTCCCGCGGTAGTACCGCTATGGGGCCAGGGCCCTGTCTTCCTCGCCAGCGCGGTAGTACCGCTAGGTAGGGAGCGGTAGTACCGCTCTCAGTGGTAGTACCGCCCTACCCTAGTGGTAGTATCGCTCTGTGCGGGGCTGCTCAGTGGGGTAACGATTGGAATTGTTCCCCCACTATATAAAGGTGTCTTCTTCCTCCAAGTTGACCTACCTCTTCCCCCAAAAGCTCCATTGTTGCTCCAAGCTCCATTTTCGCCCGATCTCTCTCCCTAGCCAATCAAACTTGTTGATTTGCTCGGGATTGGTTGAGAAGGCCCAAATCTACACATCCACCAAGAGAAATTTGATTTCCCCCACTTATCCCTAGCGGATCTTGTTACTCTTGGGTGTTGAGCACCCTAGATGGTTGAGGTCACCTCGAAGCCATACTCCATTGTGGTGAAGCTTCGTGGTGTTGTTGGGAGCCTCCAAGTGTTGTGGAGATAGCCCCAATCTTGTTTGTAAAGGTTCAGTCGCCACCTTCAAGGGCACCAATAGTGGAATCACGGCATCTCGCATTGTGTGAGGGCGTGAGGAGAATACGGTGGCCCTAATGGCTTCTTGGGGAGCATTGTGCCTCCACACCGCTCTAACGGAGACGTACTTCCCCTTAAAAGGAAGGAACTCCGGTAACACATCCTCGTCTCCACCGGCTCCACTCTTGGTTATTTCGTGCCTTTACTTTTGCAAGCCTTCTTGTGTTACATCCATTGCTTGCATTTGTGCTAGTTGTTATTGCATCATATAGGTTGCTCACTTAGTTGCACATCTAGACAACCTATTTTGTTGCAAAGTTTAAATTGGTAAAGAAAAGGTTAAAAATTGTTAGTTGCCTATTCACCCCCCCTCTAGTCAACCATATCAATCCTTTCAATTGGTATCCGAGCCTTGTCTCTTTTTAAGGGCTTTACCGTCCTAAGAGTATGGTTGATGTCGTAGATGAGGTGGGAGAGCACTCCGGTGCGAATCCGATCTCATCTACGGGAGATGGGGGTAACTCGATCTCACGTGAGGAATTCAATGTGGCTTTGGAAACATTGAAATCCTCCATGACGACCGAGGTCAAGGACATGTTTAAGGAATTCATAGAAGGACTTAAACAATCTACCTCGCCGATGAAAGTGGGTGACCCCACCAACAAGGTGACGGATGCTACCTCCAACAAGGGGGAAGCTAACATTGAAAAGAGTCCTTCTATTAGTGGTAGAAATGGTACCGGCATCTTTGCCCATGTGGAACCTCCAATTTATGGAGGGCCAATCCCCTCCACTCATTTGAATCATGCCAGTCCACCTCCTAAATATAAGAAACATGAAGATTTTGATTCTTGGGTCTATCGCTTTAAGCGTCATTTAAAACATGTGAACACTAACCTTTGGAGAATCATTGAAGAAGGTTTCTATCCTCATGAACCAAGAAACTTCACCCCTCGAGAAGCCGTGGACAATCAATTCAATGAGAGTGACCTCTTCATCATCCAAGATGCAATCCTTCCCGAAGATCTCCCTCATCTTCGACCCCATGCCATGGCTAAAGAAGCATGGAAATGTGTCAAGGGTCTCTATCGAGCAAGCGCTAGCATTCAACGCTCCAACTATGAAGTGGTGCAAGATGAAGCCGATGAGTTTGCAATGAAAGAAGATGAAGAACCTCGTGAGCTCTTTCGAAGAGTGACCAAACTCGCAGTCGCACTTCGAGATCATGGAAGCAAGGACACGGATGACAATTGGATCAAGCGAAAGTTGCTCAAGGCCATGATGCCCTACAACAAGGCCATGTCCTCCATCATTCGTCAACGACCGGACTTCCACTCCATGACCTCAAGTGAAGTGTTGGATAAGTTTGTTGCAATGAGCATCTTGGACAAGACCGCCGACAATGCGGCGCTCCGTTCTCAAAGGGCAAAGAAGCCCAACCTTGCTTTGAAGGCCAAGGTTATTATGGAAGAAGAGGAAGAAGTGGAAGATGAGGAAAGCAACCCCGAAGACACCAAATTTGATTACCATGAGAACATGGCCCTTGCTTCAAGACAATTTTGGAGCAAGAAGAGTTCAAGACCCAACTTCAACAAGAATAACTCAAGTGGCGTCAAGGGCAAGCAACGAGTTAGAACTTGCTTCAACTGTGGCAATGTGAGCCATTTCGTTGCGGATTGTCCTTACGAGAAGCGGGAAGACAATGGCGGCAAGTTCATCCGAAAAGACAAAGCCAAGTCCTTCCCCAACAAGAACAACTTCACCAAGAAGACTCCCACTCGTGGGTTGGTGGTTCAAGAAGAATACCAAGAGGATAAAGATGATGATGAAAATGAAGAAGCTATGGCCATGGCATCCATTGCCATTGCTACTACTCCCCGGGTGTCTCTCTTTGATTCACCCAATGAAAACATCACCGCCAAATGCCTCATGGCTAAAGCTTCAAACAAGGTAACCCCCAACATTAAAACCACCATCATTACTAATCCCTCCATGGAGGAGTGCATTGATGAACATGATGGGTCTAATGAAGAAGTGAATGAGTTTGAGTCTTTTATGAGTAAGCTCAAGGGCAAGTCCAAGAAGCATTTTGTTGCTCTCTTGGAACAACTTGGTGAGGCCAATGACATGATCGAGGCTCACGAAGAAACCATCTCCAAGATGGAAGGTCATAGTCGTGACTATGCCGATGAGATATCGGATCTCTCTAATGCTCTTGAGGAAGAGCGTGTGCATCATTCGACTCTTGAGGAGTCACACAATGATGACCATGCTAAGTTAAAGAAAGATCTTGATCATGCTCTTGTCGTGCCTTGTGTGCTAACCTCCGAGAAGGCTAAACTTGGGGTTGATCATGCTAGACTCAAAGAGGAGTTTGAGATACTTGACAAGGCCCACAAGGTCTTGAAGGGTACTCATGCTAACCTCAAAGAGTCTCATGCTCAACTCCAAGTTAAGCTAATCAAGGAAAAGGCCACCTTTCCTCATATGGTATTAATTGATAATGCATGTGCTACTAACCCGTGTTGTGAGCATGTGCATCTTGTGGAGGAGAATGCCAAGTTGAAGGATCAACTTGAGAAAGGCCTTGTGACTTGCATTCAAGGTGAGAAGAACCTCAACAACCTTTTGAGCAATCAAAAGGAAGTTGTGGCCAAAGAAGGAATTGGGTTTGCACCCAAGTCCAAGAGCAAGAAGAAGAAGAACAACAAGACCAAACGTCCTCCTCCTCTCAAACAAACGTTTGTGAAAGAGGGAGAGGGTGCTCCTAAGGAGAAGAAGGAAAAAGTGAAGGGAGTTGATGTCCAAAAGGGCAAAAGCATTTCCTCAAACAAAGCCGGTGACTTTAACACGTCATATGTGTTGTGCCGTGCTAGTGATGGACATGTCTTTGCTAAATTTGTTGGTTCTCCTTATGAGTACATTGAATGGTCTATTTGGGTTCCCAAGACCCTTGTTACTAACATCAAAGGACCCATTACTAAATGGGTACCTAAAACCAAGCATTGATCTCTTGTAGGTGTTTGCTTCCGGTGGGGGATCATGGTTGCTCGATAGTGGAGCAACAAATCATATGACCAGGAGCAAGGACTTGGTGGTGGACATGCAAGAGATTCCATCTATGCCCACCAATGTCGAGTGGGGTGATGCATCACATTCTAAGGTATTGGGTCTCGGCAAGGTTGTTATTTCTCATGATCTAACGATCGAGAAAGTCATGCTTGTTGAGTCCCTTGCATACAATTTGCTTTCCGTTCGTCAACTTGCACTCATGGGTTTTGCTACATTCTTTGACATTGATACCGTGGCCCTCTTGTGGAGCAAGACTCTTAAAGTAGCCTTTGTTGGGCATGTCGAGAATGGTCTCTATGTGATTAACTTTTCGGAGCGACCCACTAAGACCGCGACATGCCTAATGGCTAAGTTGACGTGGGATGGCTTTGGCATCGCCGTTTAGCCCACGTCAATATGAGATCTTTGCAAAGTCTTCTCAAGGGGGACCATGTCCGTGGACTAACAAATGTTAGTTTTGCCAAAGATCATGCTTGCAGTGCTTGTATCGAAGGAAAGCTTCATGAAAAGGCTCACCCTCCATCAACCATCATCTACTCGAAGAGACCCTTGGAGCTCCTTCACATGGATCTCTTTGGGCCTCCATCTTTTGATAGTCTTGGAGGAAGAAAGTATTGTTTGGTGATTGTGGATGACTATTCAAGATACACTTGGGTATACTTCTTCAAGAGGAAGAGTGAGACTCAACAAACCGTCATCGACTTTGCAAATGAAGCTCAACGTCAACACAATGCAAAGATCTTGACAATAAGAAGCAACAACGGCACCGAGTTCAAGAACTACACCTTGGATGAGTTTCTTAGTGATGAGGGGATCAAGCACCAATATGCTGCTCCATACACCCCTTAACAAAATGGTGTTGCGGAGAGGAAGAACCGAACGTTGATGGATGCGGCTAGGACCATGATGGCGGAGTTCAAGTCTCCATACAACTTTTGGGCCGAAGCCATCAACACCGCATGTCATGCATCCAATCGGCTCTATCTTCGCAAAGGCTTGAATAAGACTCCTTATGAGATACTCACGGGCAACAAGCCCAACCTCAAGTACTTCCGGGTGTTCGGTTGTAAGTGTTTCATTCTCAAGAAAGGTGTTCATTTGTCTAAATTTGAGGCTAGAGCTCATGAGGGCATATTTGTTGGTTATGCTACAAACTCTCATGCTTACCGTGTCCTCAACAAGTCCACCGGACTCATTGAGGAGACGTGTAACATGGAGTTTGATGAAAATAACGGCTCCCAAGTGGAGCAAAGTGGTACTTGTGATGTAGGTGATGAAATTCCTCCCCAAGCCATAAGAAGAATGGGTATTTGTCAAATTCTACCCATTGAGGAACCCCTTGTGGCCGAAGGAGAAGGACAATACTCTACTCAAGTAGAGCCATCACCTCATCAAGACCCACACGCTTCCGAAGAACAAAGTGAAGGCCCTCAGCCTCGTGAACAAGACCAAGGGCAAGATCAACCTCAAGATGGTGGTGAACCTCTAAATGATGCCCAAGGTCAAGTTCTCCCCCTCGAGCAAGTTCAAGATCAAGAGCAAGCTCAAGATCAAGAACAAGCTCAAGACGGCGCTCAAGATGATCAAGTCAACCCTCATCCTTCCACATCCGAGGAGGAATTAGAGCGTCGTGCCGCGAAGATTGCTTCCAAGCTCACCACCCAAGGCCATCTCATGGAAAATGTGGTTGGAAGCCTAAGAAAGGGGGTAAGCACTCGTAGACAATTAACAAACTATTGTGAACATCACACGTTTGTCTCTTGTGTTGAACCCCAAAAGGTCTATGAGGCGCTCGAAGACTCGGATTGGCTCAATGCCATGCATGAAGAACTCAACAACTTTGAGTACAACAAAGTATGGAGATTGGTGCCAAGGCCATCGGAAGACCACAACGTCATTGGGACCAAATGGATCTTCAATAACAAGCAAGATGCTCATGGGAACATTGTTCGCAACAAGGCAAGATTGGTAGCACAAGGCTACTCCCAAGTTGAGGGTATCGACTACGATGAAACCTTTGCTCCCGTTGCTCGTCTTGAATCCATACGCTTGTTGATTGCCTATGCTTCCCATCACAACTTTAAGTTGCAACAAATGGATGTGAAAAGTGCTTTTCTTAATGGTCCTATTAATGAGTTGGTCTATGTCAAGCAACCCCCCGGGTTCGAGGATCCCTACTTTCCGGATCATGTGTATCAACTCGATAAGGCACTCTATGGCCTTAAACAAGCCCCACGTGCGTGGTATGACCACCTTACCGAGTTGTTACAAGATCGTGGATTTGAGGTGGGGCTAATCGACCCCACCCTTTTTACTAAGAAGGTCAAAGGGGAGTTGTTTGTATGCCAACTATATGTTGATGATATTATCTTTGGATCTCCTAACAAAGCTTTAAATGAGGAGTTTTCCGCTCTCATGACCTCCAAGTTCAAGATGTCTTCGATGGGAGAGTTGAAGTTCTTCCTTGGTTTTGACATCAAACAAAGAAGAGAAGGAACCTTCATCAACCAAGCCAAATACACTCAAGACATGCTTAAAAGATTCAAGCTAAGTGATGTCAAGCCGGCTACTACACCAATGCCTACCAAGTGCCAACTTGTCATCGATCCCAATGGTAAAGTGGTGGATCAAAAGGTATATCGCTCCATGATTGGCTCCTTGCTTTACCTTTGTGCATCTAGACCGGATATCATGTTGAGTGTGGGGATGTGTGCACGGTTTCAAGCCGCACCAAAGGAAAGTCACTATGTGGCGGTCAAGTTTAATCTTTCGATATTTGGCTCATACCCCAAACTTTGGCTTATGGTACCCAAGAGGAGCAAACTTCAAGCTTGAAGGATTTCTGATTTCTGATCAAGGGAGACAAAGTGGATAGGAAGTCCACTCCTGAGGGTGCCATTTCTTGGGTGCTCTTTGGTGAGTTGGTCTTCCAAGAAGCAAAGTTGTGTGTCTCTCTCGCTCACCAAGCGGAGTATGTGGCGGCGGTAGTTGTTGTGCACAACTCTTATGGATGAGGCAAACTTTAAAGGAATATGGTGTCATTTGTGACAAAGTGCCTCTTTGGTGTGACAACAAAAGTGCCATCAAGATTTCTCTCAACCCGGTGCAACATTTCAAGACGAAGCATATTGAGATTCGGTATCATTTCATCCGGGATCACATTAGGCGAGGGGAGATCAAGCTCAAGTATGTCAACACTCATGATAACCTTGCAGATATTTTCACGAAGCCCTTGGATGAAGCAAGATTTCGCGAGTTAAGGCATGAGCTAAATATCATTGATTCAAGCAATGTGACTTGAACCCTTGCACCCCCTAGCACACTCATCTTGTTGTCTAGTTTAGGTGTAGGCATGGACATAGGGGGAGTGTTGTTCTCTCAATGAACTCTCCCTCCCCCATTATGCATAAATCGATCAACTCTTTCACATTAGCCATTTTTGATGGTACTTGTGCTTCAAAGACGAGTTTTGGTCGTGGGCCCAAGGATAATTCTTCGCGGTGCCATACCAATTGACTCAAACATAGGTGGCTCCGGCCACCGCCCTCTCCTGAGAGAGGACAGAGCTCGCTCTGTTTCATGTGGTTGTTTTTTGTTTGAGTGGTTTCTGGTCCGTTGCGTGTGTGTGTGTTGCCTTGTTGGTCTTCTCTCTCTCTTGTTTTTCTTTTCGTCTTCTTGGAGTTTTAGCCGTTGGTCTAGAAGTCGTGAAGTTCTTGAGCGGTACTATCGCTGTCTGGCGAAGCAGTACTACCGCTCAAGCGGTACTACCACCCTCTAGCAGTACTACCCTGTGAGGTGCGAGCGGGGGTTATATCGAGGCGGGGAGTTTCTTCTCCCCATACCCATTCGCCGCCTCCCTCGCTCTGCTCTCTCTCTCAAAGACCGGCGCCGCTGGAGGGCTCCGCGGATCTCCCTCCGGGCGCTCCTATCCATTCCCTTGGTGGAGTCGATCCCCACCTTGTCCTCTTGCCATGGATGCCAGTATTGCCCCGTTCCTGTTTCTTTTTGTCTAGATTTCCAATCTAGCGTCTTAGGGGCAATAGCAGTTGCATCTCTAGATTTTTGGCCAGATCTAGGCTTGAGTAGGATGGAGAATGCTTCTAGACAGTGTGGATTAGTGTTTGGTTGGAGTATTTTTGAATTTGGTAGGACAGTAGTACCGGATCTGATCATGGCAGTTGGAACCGGCTGTTTCCCCGCCTCGAGCGGTACTACCGCTTGGAGCGGTACTACCGCTCGGAGGTCGCGGTACTACCGCCCTCTACCAATTTCCACCATATTCCTACCTTTCAGTGATCCTTTTGCTCGTGTTTTGTGGCTTATGCTCGTTCTTTCTGGTTGTTTGTGTGTTCTTGTGTGTGGTTCGGTGATGAGGTCCACGAGCATCGGGCTCGTCGTGTCAACCCCGGTCGTGCCACGCCCAAGCGCCACCGCACCACCGAGCCTCGCGGAGGTTCTTCAACCGCTCCACCTCCACCTCAACTCAAGAAGAAGCTCGGGGTCAAGCCAAAGCTGTGCAAACCGCGCGGAAATGCAGCCAAAGGAGTTCGGGCAAGGCGCCAAGAATCTCCGTATGAGGCAGACCAAGATCCCACTTTGGTCAACCATCCGTTCTGGAACAGGTTCCAGGTCGCCATCTTCTTCGATGTTCTCAAAGCCAAGAAGAACCTCTATGTCAACGTGCACTCCATCGACACCGACCATATAGAGAAAGATCCTGAATACTTTGGGGAAGCTCTTCAGATGTGCACTCAACTGAACATTCTTGGGATCATGAAATTCAACAAGGACTGTGATGCTGATATTGTGGCCCAATTCTATGCCACGATTCACCTTGGGACTGATGAGGACAGGACACTGACCTGGATGACCAATGGCAAGTTGCTTTCAGTCAAGTGGAAAGCGTTCATGGAGTTGATTGGGGTTGATCTCTCACGATGTCAAGCGTCTGAGGAAGAAGGATAACTGGGGCACTCAGGCCCCTAGGACTGGAGTTCCTTAAATCTCGCTTCGCCATGGAGACCGAGGAGGAGGCGGGGCTGATGATGATGATGATGACTACATGCCTTCTAAGGCAGAGCCCTCTTGGGCAAAGAAGCTCAAGCTCAAGATGAAGAAGTTGTTCTGCATGGAGTCTCACGGTCAGTACATGACTCATGTGGCTGAGAAGAAGGCCCAAGGTCGTCACAAGGAGCTCATGCGTCGCTTGGGTGCTACAGATTAACAGTGGGTGCGAGGACCAGCTTACCGAGGAGGAGGAGTGGATTCAGCCAGACCGCCTGTGGACCGATTCTCGATGCCGAGCACTTCCAGTCTGAGGACGGTGGCGCCGATGATCCCGATGTGCTCTGATGTGTGTGTCCCTCGTTTGCTCTCACCTGGAGCCGTAGCAAAACCCCCTCTCCTTTTTGGTGTCTCGATGCCAAAGGGGGAGAGAGTTTAGGGATTTGCGATTTGTGTCTTCCGTCTCTTGTGTTCGTGTTTTCCTCGCATTTGCTTTGGTTGGTTTGTCTGTGAGACCTAAGTTAGAGTCACATGGTGTGAGACATATGCTATCTTATCTTTCCAGTATCATTATCTATTATCTATGTCACTATCTAGCTTATGAGTTGCTTGCTTTTCTTGTTAAATCTTCTATGCTGCTCTCATATACCTTGCTTAGATTGTTGGTCTCTAAAATGTAGGGGGAGCGTTGATCCTAGTATGTGTGCCGTGCAGTCCAAAGCACTTATCTAGATAGCACACATCTAGGGGGAGCCCATCTACATTTTAGGATGGTGGGGTTTGTACGCTTACTCTATATCATGCTTGTGCAAATCCCGTATTGTCATCAATCCACCAAAAAAGGGGAGATTGTAAGGGCATATTTATCCCCAAGAGGTTTTGGTGATTGATGACAATGCTTTTGCGGACTAATCGTGTGCGTTAAGTTCTTTTAGAGATTCATCCATTGGAACGAGATGATTTCCTCCCCTCGGTGTTTTATTCAAGACGGTGTAGCTCCTTCGTTTCATTGTTGGTGGACTAGTTTCGTAGGAGTCACCGTACCATCAAGAGGGGATCCGCTTTGGTAAGACTAGGGTGGAATCAACACGTACACATCCCTATCACACCGCCATCTTCCTTCCGCATCTTTGAGCTGCCCTTCTCTTCCGTACTGCTCCGATTACGTGCGGCGGTAGTACCACGGTCATACGGTAGTAGTACCGAAAGCTCTCCCGGTAGTATTGCTCCACGAAGCGGTAGTACCGCTCTCAGCGGTAGTACCGCTCCGCAGGGCGGTAGTACCGCTTGCGGGCTTCGACCGTAGTACCGCAGCTGTTCCGCGCTACTACCGCCTCGATTCGAGACCGGTGTTTTCTCGTGTCAGGTTTTGCGGTACTAGAAGCGATAGTATCGCTTCAAGCGGTAGTACCGCTCTTCTCCCGCGGTAGTACCGCTCTGGGGCCAGGGCCCTATCTTCCTCGCCAGCGCGGTAGTACCGCTGGGTAGGGAGCGGTAGTACCGCTCTCAGCGGTAGTACCGCCCTGCCCTAGCGGTAGTACCGCTCTGTGCGGGGCTGCTCAGTGGGGTAACGGTTGGAATTGTTCCCCCACTATATAAAGGTGTCTTCTTCCTCCAAGTTGACCTACCTCTTCCCCCAAAAGCTCCATTGTTGCTCCAAGCTCCATTTTCGCCCGATCTCTCTCCCTAGCCAATCAAAATTGTTGATTTGCTCGGGATTGGTTGAGAAGGCCTAGATCTACACATCCACCAAGAGAAATTTGATTTCCCCCACTTATCCCTAGCGGATCTTGTTACTCTTGGGTGTTGAGCACCCTAGATGGTTGAGGTCACCTCGAAGCCATACTCCATTGTGGTGAAGCTTCGTGGTGTTGTTGGGAGCCTCCAAGTGTTCTGGAGATAGCCCCAATCTTGTTTGTAAAGGTTCGGTCGCCACCTTCAAGGGCACCAATAGTGGAATCACGACATCTCGCATTGTGTGAGGGCGTGAGGAGAATACGGTGGCCCTAGTGGCTTCTTGGGGAGCATTGTGCCTCCACACCGCCTAACGGAGACGTATTTCCCTTAAAAGGAAGGAACTCGTAACACATCCTCGTCTCCACCGCTCCACTCTTGGTTATTTCGTGCGTTTTACTTTTGCAAGCCTTCTTGTGTTACATCCATTGCTTGCATTTGTGCTAGTTGTTATTGCATCATATAGGTTGCTCACTTAGTTGCACATCTAGACAACCTATTTTGTTGCAAAGTTTAAATTGGTAAAGGAAAGGTTAAAAATTGTTAGTTGCCTATTCACCCCCCTCACCCCCCCTCTAGTCAACCATATCGATCCTTTCAACAATGAAAAAGTATGAGCACCAACAACTAAGATGAGTGTGTGAACATGAATGTAATGTCGGTGAGAAATACGTACTCCCCCAAGCTTAGGCTTTTGGTCTAAGTTGGTCTATGCCCATGGATCGCGGCTACTCTCTCTGGTGTAATGAGGAGTGTCGTCAGAGTACCACTGGCTGGCGATCTCCTTCGGATCCCATTGATAAAAGGATGGTCGATAAGGGTCAAGTGGTGGTTCCGGCTCAGGCTTTGGAGATGATGTCTGGCCCTGATACGTGTAAACGGACTCCGGCAAGATGAGGTACGTGCCTGCA
Organism: Aegilops speltoides; assembly: GCA_021437245.1. Classification (NCBI taxonomy): domain Eukaryota; kingdom Viridiplantae; phylum Streptophyta; class Magnoliopsida; order Poales; family Poaceae; genus Aegilops; species Aegilops speltoides. The sequence continues at coordinate 337,940,219 of CM038143.1, forward strand.
GATAAGTCAAACAAAGAGGGTGCAGGCAAGATAATAGTCTCACTATGAGTTTTATGGAATCTCAAATTATACTTAAGCATCTTCTCATCATTTTTAACAATAAACTCATGCACTACCATACTCTTATAATCTAGAGAAGTAGGGGGCAGCAGCTTTTCCTCTTTCTCATAATGCCTGGTAGGTATCCAAAATGTTGGGGATCGTTGCAGAAAATAAAAATTTTCTTTTCTACGCATCACCAAGATCAATCTATGGACTCATCTAGCAACGAGAGAGAGAGGAGTGCATCTACATACCCTTGTAGATCGCTAGCGGAAGCGTTCAAGAGAACGGGGTTGATGGAGTCGTACTCGTCGTGATCCAAATCACCGATGATCCTAGCACCGAACGGACGACACCTCTGCGTTCAACACACGTACGGAGCGGAGACATCTCCCGCACCTTGATCCAGCAAGGACGAGGGAGAGGTTGAGGAAGAGAGCTCCAACAGCAGCACGGCGACGTGGTGGTGGTGGAGAGGCAGTACTCCGGCAGGGCTTCGCCAAGCTCTTAACGGAGGAGGAGGGGTATTTGGGAGGGGAGGGGCTGCGCCTTGGATGTTGTGTGCAGCCCTCCCCTCACCCCTCTATTTATAGGGGAAGGGGAAAGGGGGCCGGCCCCCTCTAGATGAGATCTAGAGGGGGGGGGGGCGGCCAAGGGGAGGGGGCTTGCCCCCCAAGCAAGGGGGGTGCCCCCTCTAGGGTTCCCCCCCAAACCCTAGGCGCATGGGCCCAAGGGGGGGTGCGCCCAGCCCTCCAGGGGCTGGTTCCCTGCCCAATACGGCCCATGAGGTCCTCCGAGAGAGGTGGCCCCTCCCGATGGACCCCCGGAACCCCTCCGGTGGCCCCGGTACAATACCGATATGCCCCCGAACTTTTCCGGTGACCATATGACAACTTCCCACATATAAATCTTCACCTCCGGACCATTCCAGAACTCCTCGTGATGTCCGGGATCTCATCCGAGACTCCGAACAACATTCGGTAATCACTTACAAGTCTTCCTAATAACCCTAGCGTCACCGAACCTTAAGTGTGTAGACCCTACGGGTTCTGGAATCACGCAGACATGACCGAGACAGCTCTCCGGCCAATAACCAACAATGGGATCTAGATACCCATGTTGGCTCCCACATGTTCCACGATGATCTCATCGAATGAACCACGATGTCGAGGACTCAAGTAATCCCGTATACAATTCCCTTTGTCAACCGGTACGTTACTTGCCCGAGATTCGATCGTCGATATCCCAATACCTCGTTCAATCTCGTTACCGACAAGTCACTTTACTCATACCGTAATGCATGATCCCGTGACCAACCAATTGTTCACATTGAGCTCATTATGATGATGCATTACCGAGTGGGCCCAGAGATAGCTCTCCGTCATACGGAGTGACAAATCCCAGTCTCGATCCGTGTCAACCCAACAGACACTTTCGGAGATACCTGTAGTATACCTTTATAGCCACCTAGTTACGCTGTGACGTTTGGTACACCCAAAGTACTCCTATGGTATCCGGGAGTTACACGATCTCATGGTCTAAGGAAATGATACTTGACATTAGAAAAGCTCTAGCAAACGAACTACACGATCTTGTGCTATGCTTGGGATTGGGTCTTGTCCATCACATCATTCTCCCAATGATGTGATCCCGTTATCGACGACATCCAATGTCCATGGTCAGGAAACCCTAACCATCCATTGATCAATGAGCTAGTCAACTAGAGGCTCACCAGGGACATGTTGTGGTCTATGTATTCACACATGTATTACGATTTCCGGATAACACAATTATAGCATGAACAATAGACAATTATCATGAACAAGGAAATATAATAATAATCATTTTATTATTGCCTCTAGGGCATATTTCCAACAGTCTCCCACTTGCACTAGAGTCAATAATCCAGTTACATTGTGATGAATCGAACACCCATAGAGTTTTGGTGTTGATCATGTTTTGCTCGCGGAAGAGTTTTAGTCAACGGATCTGCGACATTCAGATCCGTATGCACTTTGCAAATATCTATGTCTCCATCTTGAACATTTTCACGAATGGAGTTGAAGCGACGCTTGATATGCCTGGTCTTCTTGTGAAACCTGGGCTCCTTGGCAAGGGCAATGGCTCCAGTGTTGTCACAGAAGAGAGTCATCAGCCCCGACGCATTGGGAATAACTCCTAGGTCGGTAATGAACTCCTTCATCCAGATTGCTTCATGTGCTGCCTCCGAGGCTGCCATGTATTCCGCTTCACATGTAGATCCCACCATGATGCTTTGCTTGCAACTGCACCAGCTTACTGGCCCACCATTCAAAATATACACGTATCCGGTTTGTGACTTAGAGTCATCCAGATCTGTGTCGAAGCTAGCGTCGATGTAACCCTTTACAACGATCTCTTCATCACCTCCATAAATGAGAAACATATCCTTAGTCCTTTTCAGGTACTTTAGGATATTCTTGACTGCTGTCCAGTGTTCCATGCTGGGATTACTTTGGTATCTTCCTACCAAACTTACGGCAAGGTTTACATCAGGTCTAGTACACAGCATGGCATACATAATAGACCCTATGGCCGAGGCATAGGGGATGACACTCATCTTTTCTCTATCTTCTGCCGTGGTCGGGCATTGAGCCAAGCTCAATTTCACACCTTGCAACACAGGCAAAACCCCCTTCTTGGACTAATCCATATTGAACTTCTTCAATATCTTATCAAGGTATGTGCTTTGTGAAAGACCTATGAGGCGTCTCGATCTATCTCTATAGATCTTGATGCCTAATATGTAAGCAGCTTCTCCAAGGTCCTTCATTGGAAAACACTTATTCAAGTAGGCCTTAATGCTGTCCAAAAGTTCTATATCATTTCCCATCAAAAGTATGCCATCTACATATAATATGAGAAATGCTACAGAGCTCCCACTCACTTTCTTGTAAACACAGGCTTCTCCATAAGTCTGCATAAACCCAAATCTTTGATCATTTCATCAAAGCGAATGTTCCAACTCCGAGATGCTTGCACCAGCCCATAGATGGAGCGCTGGAACTTGCATACCTTGTTAGCATTCTTAGGATCGACAAAACCTTCCAGCTGCATCATATACAATTCTTCCTTAAGGAAGCCGTTAAGGAATGCCATTTTGACGTCCATTTGCCATATCTCATAATTGTAGAATGCGGCAAATGCTAACATGATTCGGGCAGACCTTAGCTTCGCTACGGGTGAGAAGGTCTCATCGTAGTCAACCCCTTGAACTTGTCGATAAACCTTAGCGACAAGTCGAGCTTTATAGATGGTAACATTACCATCTGCGTCCGTCTTCTTCTTAAAGATCCATTTATTTTCTATCGCTCGCCGATCATCAGGCAAGTCTGTCAAAGTCCATACTTTGTTTTCATACATGGATCCTATCTCGGATTGCATGGCTTCTAGCCATTTGTTGGAATCTGGCCCGCCATCGCTTCTTCATAGTTTGAAGGTTCGTTGTCTAACAACATGATTTCTAGGACGGGGTTGCCATACCATTCTGGTGTGGAATGTGTCCTTGTGGACCTTCGAAGTTCAGTAGCAACTTGATCTGAAGTACCTTGATCATCATCATTAACTTCCTCTCTAGTCCGTGCAGGCACCACAGGAACATCTTCCTGAGCTGCGCTACTTTCCGGTTCAAGAGGCAGTACTTCATCAAGTTCTACTTTCCTCCCACTTATTTCTTTCGAGAGAAACTCTTTCTCCAGAAAGGACCCGTTCTTGGCAACAAAGATCTTGCCTTCGGATCTAAGGTAGAAGGTATACCCAATGGTTTCCTTAGGGTATCCTATGAAGACACATTTTTCCGACTTGGGTTCGAGCTTTTCAGGTTGAAGTTTTTTGACATAAGCATCGCATCCCCAAACTTTGAGAAACGACAGCTTAGGTTTCTTCCGAAACCATAATTCATACGGTGTCGTCTCAACGGATTTAGACGGTGCCCTATTTAAAGTGAATGTAGCTGTCTATAGAGTGTATCCCCAAAAAGATAGCGGTAAATCGGTGAGAGACATCATAGATCGCACCATATCCAATAGAGTGCGATTACGACGTTCAGACACACCGTTACGCTAAGGTGTTCCAGGCGTCGTTCCACATTTCCTTAAATGCGTACCAAATTTGTGACTTAAATATTCTCCCCCATGATCTGATCGTAAGAACTTTATCTTTCGGTCACGTTGATTCTCTACCTCATTTTGAAATTCCTTGAACTTTTCAAAGGTCTCAGACTTGTGCTTCATCAAGTAGACATAACCATATCTACTTAAGTTATCTGTGAGAGTGAGAACATAACGATAGCCTCCGCAAGCCTCAATGCTCATTGGACCGCACACATCAGTATGTATGATTTCCAATAAGTTGGTTGCTCGCTCCATTGTTCCGGAGAACGGAGTCTTGGTCATTTTGCCCATGAAGCATGGTTCGCATGTGTCAAATGATTCGTAATCAAGAGACTCCAAAAGTCAATCAGCATGGAGCTTCTTCATGCATTTGACACCAATGTGACCAAGGTTTAAAACTAATCCCGTAGGTAAATGTAGAGGTAGCGCGCCGACGGCGATCACATCGACCTTGGAACCATTCTCGACGCGCATCGTCACCTCGTCCTTCGGCAGTCTCCGCTTATTCCGCAGCTCCTGTTTTGAGTTACAAATATGAGCAACTGCACCGGTATCAAATACCCAGGAGCTACTAGGAGTACTGGTAAGGTACACATCAGTTACATGTATATCACATATACCTTTGATGTTGCCGGCCTTCTTGTCCGCTAAGTACTTGGGGCGATTCCGCTTCGATGTCCGCTTCCTTGCAATAAAAGCACTCAGTCTCAGGTTTGGGTCCATGCTTTGGCTTCTTCCCGGCAACTGTCTTACTGGGCGCAGCAACTCCCTTGCCGTCCTTCTTGAAGTTCTTCTTACCCTTGCCTTTCTTGAAACTAGTGGTTTTATTGACCATCGACACTTGATGTTCCTTTTTGATCTCCACCTCCGCTGGTTTCAGCATTGAAAATACCTCAGGAATGGTTTTCACCATCCCCTGCATATTGTAGTTCATCACAAAGCTCTTGTAGCTAGGTGGGAGCGACTGGAGGATTCTGTCAATGACCACGTCATCCGGGAGATTAACTCCCAGCTGAGACAACCGGTTGTGCAACCCAGACATTTTGAGTATGTCCTCGCTGACAGAACCATTCTCCTCCATCTTAAAACTGTAGAACTTGTCGGAGACTTCATATCTCTCGACCCGGGCATGAGCTTGGAAAACCATTTTCAGCTCTTGGAACGTCTCATATGCTCCGTGCTGCTCAAAACGCTTTCGGAGCCCCGGTTCTAAGCTGTAAAGCATGCCACACTGAACCAGGGAGTAATCATCACTACGCGACTGCCAGGCGTTCATAATGTCTTGAGTTGCTGGGAAAACGAGTGCTTCACCTAGCGGTGCATCTAGGACATATGCTTTCTTGGCAGCTATGAGGATGATCCTCAAGTTTCGGACCCAGTCCGTATAGTTGTTGCCATCGTCTTTCAGCTTGGTTTTCTCTAGGAATGCGTTGAAGTTGAGGGCAACATTAGCGTGGGCCATTTGATCTACAAGACATATTGCAAAGATTTTAGACTAAGTTCATGATAATTAAGTTCATCTAATCAAATTATATAATGAACTCCCACTCAGATAGACATCCCTCTTGTCATCTAAGTGATACATGATCCGAGTCAACTAGGCCGTGTCTGATCATCAGGTGAGACGGACTAGTCATCATCGGTGAACATCTTCATGTTGATCGTATCTTCTATACGACTCATGTTCGACCTTTCGGTCTCTTGTGTTCCGAGGCCATGTCTGTACATGCTAGACTCGTCAAGTCAACCTAAGTGTTTTGCATGTGTAAATCTGGCTTACACCCGTTGTATGTGAACGTTAGAATCTATCACACCCGATCATCACGTGGTGCTTCAAGACAACGAACTTTCGCAATGGCGCACAGTTAGGGGGAACACTTTCTTGAAATTATTATGAGGGATCATCTTATTTATGCTACCGTCGTTCTAAGCAAATAAGATGTAAAACATGATAAACATCACATGCAATCAAATAGTGACATGATATGGCCAATATCATTTTGCTCCTTTTGATCTCCAACTTCGGGGGGCCATGATCATCATCGTCACCGGCATGACACCATGATCTCCATCATCGTGTCTTCATGAAGTTGTCACGCCAACGATTACTTCTACTGCTATGGCTAACGGTTTAGCAATAAAGTAAAGTAATTACATGGCGTTATTCAATGACACGCAGGTCATACAAAAATAAAGACAACTCCTATGGCTCTCGCGGTTGTCATAGTCATCGACATGCAAGTCGTGATTCCTATTACAAGAACATGATCAATCTCATACATCACATATATTTCATTCATCACATCCTTTTGGCCATATCACATCACAAGGCATATGCTGCAAAAACAAGTTAGACGTCCTCTAAGTGTTGTTGCATGTTTTTACGTGGCTGCAATAGGGTTCTAGCAAGAACGTTTCTTACCTACAACAAAACCACAACGTGATATGCCAATTTCTATTTACCCTTCATAAGGACCCTTTTCATCGAATCCGATCCGACTAAAGTGGGAGAGACAGACACCCGCTAGCCACCTTATGCAACTAGTGCATGTCAGTCGGTGGAACCTGTCTCACGTAAGCGTACGTGTAAGGTCGGTCTGGGCTGCTTCATCCCACGATGCCGCCGAAACAAGATAAGACTAGTAGTGGCAAGTAAATTGACAAAATCTACGCCCACAACAAAATTGTGTTCTACTCGTGCATAGAAACTACGCATAGACCTAGCTCTGATGCCACTATTGGGGATCGTTGCAGAAAATAAAAAATTTCTACGCATCACTAAGATCAATCTATGGAGTCATCTAGCAACGAGAGAGAGAGGAGTGCATCTACATACCCTTGTAGATCGCTAGCGGAAGCGTTCAAGAGAACGGGGTTGATGGAGTCGTACTCGTCATGATCCAAATCACCGATGATCCTAGCACCGAACGGACAGCACCTCCGCGTTCAACACATGTACGGAGCAGAGATGTCTCCCGCACCTTGTTACAACAAGGACGCGGGAGAGTGTCGGTGTCAAAACCGGCGGATCTCGGGTAGGGGGTCCCGAACTGTGCGTCTAGGCGGATGGTAACAGGAGACAAGGGACACGAAGTTTTACCCAGGTTCGGGCCCTCTCGATGGTGGTAAAACCCTACGTCCTGCTTGATTAATATTGATGATATGGGTAGTACAAGAGTGGATCTACCACGAGATTGAGGAGGCTAAACCCTAAAGCTAGCCTATGGTATGATTGTTGTAATGTATGTTGTGTCCTACAGACTACAACCCTCCGGTTTATATAGACACCGGAGGAGGCTAGGGTTACAGTCGGTTACAATGGTAGGAGATCTACATATTCAGACGCCAAGCTTGCCTTCCACGCTAAGGAAAGTCCCATCCGGACACGGATGGAGTCTTCAATCTTGTATCTTCGTAGTCTTGGAGTCCGGCGGACGATGACATCCGGCTGTCCGGACACCCCTAGTCCAGACTCCTCGAGTAGCCTGAACCAGGCTTCAATGACGATAAGTCCGGCGTGCATAATGTTCGGCATTGCAAGGCGGGTTCCTCCTTGAATAATCCAGAGAAGATCATGAACACGAGGATAGTGTCCGCTCGCAAAATAAATTCCACATTCCACCGTAGAGAGAATAAAATGTACACCAGTCCAATCTGCTGACGTATTATGCGGCATGACATCACACCGCTACCAAGCCTTTATTTGAATCTTTTTTATTATACCACCTCAGCATGTTTAGCGAAGCGGTTTCCTTGGCACGTCCTGTCGAAACAGAGATCGTGTTCCCCTTATTCCGGGATTCTCATCAATACGGACGCGGGTAACCCAACCGCGCCATTGACGGGGGCGCTTGGGAGATAAGCGAGTTTTACTAGGCTGGTGGGGGACGCGTAGTCTCCGTCCGCCTATATATAAGGGATAAGGATTTACCTTCTCACCTACGCCTCCTTCCTCCTTTGCTTATCCATCTCCGCGCACTCAAGCTCCAACGCCCAAGCTCGCGCATCTCGCCTCGACCTTCTCCGATCATGTCCGGAGCGGGAGGCAAATGGTTGGCCTCCACCGTTAAGGAGGAGCACATCACCAAGCTGCGCACTGCCGGATACCTTTCCAGCGACATCGCGCATCGGCTGCCCGACGAGGGGCAGCTCATCCCCACCCCCGGGCCCCATGAGAGGGTTGTTTTCCTCCCCCACTTCCTCCACGGACTGGGCTTTCCACTCCACCCATTCGTCCCGGGGCTCATGTTCTACTACGGCCTGGATTTCCACGATCTGGCGCCGAACTTCATCCTCAACATCTCGGCGTTTATCGTCGTGTGTGAGGCCTTCCTCTGCATCCGCCCCACTTCGCCTGTGGCTCAAGACCTTCAACGTCAAGCGAAGGTTGTGAAGGGCATGCAAGCGGAATCTTGGGCGCCATGTCGGGCAAGTTGCCCAACGTCCTTTGGCTCGAAGGGGCCTTCGTGGACTCCGTTAAGGGTGGCAATCGGGGTGGTTCTACATCACCGAGCCGCAGAAACCCGTGGGGCGGCGGCCCCGAAGTTTAGATCTCGTATCCCCACGCAGCTCACCTCCCGGAAAGAGAAGGGCTTGTTGTGGGGCAATCCGGCGAGCCGACGGACTCGAGCACGTATCCGAAGCTGGTAAACAATCAGCTCAGCTCGCCGACGTGGTCCAAGTCATGCTCATCCATTTGGATTCTCCCATGCCAAGAACGGGCATTCAATCTGTGGGAGTTCAATCCAAACAGCACCGGGCGCTAAGCGGGCTCTTCGACACGCCGCATAAAGGCGCTGGAGGGTCTTTGTTTAAGGTGCCAAGCCCCGTGATCTGCGACGGAAGATCGCGGATTTTGCTCGCAGATCCAAACCGACGAGGTAAGTGTTTCAACCCCTTTACGGGACACTTGTGGTAAATAGATTGATTCTAAGAGGGTTTCAATCTCTCTCTTCCTTTGGTAGGAATGGATGGAGAAGGCCGAGCAGCTCATCCGTCGGCCCCATGCCGAAGACCAGTGGGCGCTTGGTTTTAGCGGGGCTGCTGGTTCCGGCACCGCACGTGGTGGGAGAAGAAGGCCAAGAAGGTGGCCACGGGACTCAAAGAGTTCCGTAATCAGTGTCCGACGACGAGGCGGAATCCTCCCTCAAGACAAGGAGGAGGAAGAAGACTCTCTCCTGGAGGAGGAGAGAAGAAGAGGAAGGCTTCCCGATAGGGGAGGCCAAGGGTCCAAGAGGGGAAGGACTATTCCCGTGACAGCTCTGCCAACATCGACGTCGGCGAGGAGGAGGGCCTTCAAGGGCCGGGCCTCGGCGAGATCGTAAGTATCCGGATCCACGATATGCAATTTCTTTTGTGTCACATAGTGTCCTGCTAATGCAGTATCTCGTCAAGTAGTCAGCCGATGATGATCTCCCGCTTCATCGAAAGGGTCGTTAGCCCCGTCGGATGTGGATTCACTTCCGACTGCCTCTACCCCCCGCGCCGACGAGGACGCCGAGGTGGGATCCCAGAGAGGGACCCATCAGGAGATTAACTCCTCGCTCCGGAAATTATCCGGGGATCCGAAGACCACTTCTAGTGTGACTGAGCCTGTACAACTGGCTTCCACACCTGGTATGACACCTTTAAAGGTTGTCTTTGTAGGTTTAATCCTTGAAGGGTCTATGCCCATCTTGCACATCGTATCTCGATAAAGCAGGTTCAGCTCGCCGCCGTCCATCGACTCTCGTGAGGTGAAATCCATCGATGATTGGGTCTAAAACCAACGCGCGAATCCGCCATGGCGTATGCTGGTCGGATGGTCTCTTCGATCGAAAGTGATCGGACAAGAGGACCATGGATTGAACTTCGGGGCGACTGGCTCCATCGCATAGACGTCCCTTAGTGCACGCTTCCGCTCCCTCTTGGGTATGTGGGTTGCGTAAATCATGTTCACCGTCCGTACTTGTGGGGGGAAACCCTTCTGTCCTCTATTGTTCGGCGGTCGGGTCTCTTCCTCGTCGTCACTGTTTAGCCCCTTGTCATTGTTTTCGGCAATTAACTTGCCTGCCTGCTTGAACACCCAGCAATCTCTGTTGGTGTGATTAGCTGGCTTTTCAGGGGTGCCATGTATCTAGCATAAGCGGTCGAGTATTCGGTCCAAATTGGACGGACCCAGAGTGGTTCTTTTGAATGGCTTCTTCCGTGAACTGGTTTAGAGCCTCGGAATCCAGCATTGACCGCCAGATCCTCCTTTGTCGCCGCCAAGCACGCGGCGTTTATTTTACTTCGACGGACTGTGTCGTGGTCTAGGGACGAGCACCTATGGGGCAAAGGGGGCCCCTTCTGGTCCGGCAGGGGCGGCGGGGGGGGGGGCGAGGGCCGCACGAAGAGCAGATCGAGGTCACACACGCGGGGGATTTTACCCAGCTTCGGAGCTCTCCGGAGAGATAAAACTCCTACTGCTGCTTTGTGTTGTATTTCTTCCTGCTCGAGAGCGCGAGCGTATTGTGGTGCTGGGTGTGTCGAATGGACCGAAAGGTGGAACCCTAGTGTGGAAAAGTTCCGAACCGCCCAACCCCTTCTACGTGCGCATGGGCCTCCCTTTTATAGTCCGAAGGGGGCACCAACAGGTGGCAGCGTAGGAAGAGAGGGTAAAAGAGTAAAAACGCAGGTTGGTACAACAGTGTTCAACAGTGTCCCCTACCTAACTCTGACGGCAGGGGACAAAGGCATTTAATGCCCATCCGGTCGCTAACAAAGGCAAGGAAACGAGATTAGGTGCGCCACCGCTCGCCATGATGGCCTCCTTGTCGGCTCCGCTTACACCTCGCACCAAGATGGCTTCACAAGCCGCCACGTGCCCCTGGGATGGCCACAGGGTGACACGTCGTTGGATGCGCTGGAGCTTGGGTGCAGGGTGGCAAGCCTTGCATGGCGAGTGCCTTGTCGCGCCCTTCTCTTGTTGCGGCACGGAAAGCTTGCGGTCGTCGGGCCTTGCCGGACGCTGCAGGCGCCGCGCAAGTCTTCGAACGCCTTGTTTTGGCCTTCCCGGCAAGCTCCTCTTGCCGGGTTTGTTCTTCGGCAAGCTTCTCTTGCCGGGCCTTGTCTACTTATCCGCACTTTGTTCTTGAATGGCAGCAAGTGGGAGTGACGGAGGGTCTTGGCGGGCGCCCGCCAGCCTTGCCGCTGGGGAGGGGGCTGTAACTGCCTGCAGACAAGTTCGGGTACTAAGGTACCCCTACTTTAGTACACCGACAGAGCCCCGGGCTGGGCATACGCTGTGCCGAAGGCTGTTGGGCCGTGCCCAAAACAAGGCACGGCACGCGCGGCCTGGAGTCTAAGCCGAATCCGTTCTGAATCCACTGCACCCTCCCGTAACGGCACGCGTCAATCGCGGCGCCGTGGGAGGCGTGGGTAGTGTGTGCGACTTTCAAGGCGCCCGCCCCTGTGATCACGGGGCAGGGTGAGGTCACTTCATCTGTCGCCCGGCCGCCTCCCGCCACGCTGCTCCCATGCGTGTTGGGTCGGGCGGTGAAGGTGGGAAACCGAGCCGCCACGGGCGGAGGTGGTGGGTCGGCCCTGCCTCCGCCCTCCCCCGCTCCGATTGGCTGGGCAGGGCCGAGCCCCCACCTCGCCTCCTAAAAGGGGCGGAAGGGGAGCGCAAAAATCCCGCACTTCCTCATCTTCTCCTTTCTCCAACTTCTGCTACCCTTCCTCTCATCCGCCATGGAGGGAGGGAATCCTGGTCCTTCATCGGTGGCGGCGAGGGTCGCCACCAGGCAGCGCGCCTCCCCCTATCCCGCGCCTGTGGTGGCGGAGCCAGCCACGAGGGGGAGAGGGAGGGGGCGAGGTCGTGGACGAGGTCGAGGACGTGGTCGGAGCGCTCGGGGAAGAGGCGGCCGGGGTGGCGCGCCACCCCCGTCTCCGCCGGCAGCTCCTCTCCTCGAGGCGGTTCACACCGGGGACGATCCTTGGGAGTTCTTCGTCAGGCTGTGCCGGGCACCTCGTCGTCGCCTCCGGCTTCCGGCTCCGTTTGCGAGCGCGATGGAGCCGGACCCGCCCGAGATGCTGGAATTGCGCATGAGGGGCTGTGGGATCAGCGGCACGCGAGTTAGTGTCGTATCCCCAGCCCCCGGCGTGATGTACTTCGATCGAGGGTGGAAGACGTTCGCCCGCATCCACAGCTTGACGGCGGGGTTCACCCTCCATTTTAAGTTAATGGAGGGCGACCTTCTCGCCGTCAAGGTCTTCGGGGACTCCGGCATCCGGGCGAGATGCTGCGTGGACAGCTCCTCCGATAGCGAAGACTCCCCCTCGAGCGAGAGTGACGAGGAGGAGAGCGACAGCGATGACGAGGACGGCGGTGGGCCCGACTAGGCGTCGGCCGTCGCCTCGCGCGCCACCGGCGACCCCATCATCCGGGTCACCGGCCTTCTGAACTCCCCGGGGTCGTCTCCTTGGGCGGCTGGCGTAGGGAGGCTGCGGAAGAGGAAGAGGGGTGGCGGCAAGGCCGTCAAGTCGGAGTACGAGGGCGTGGTGCCCTCGACAGCGTGCTGACGTCCTGCCGCCCCGTCTTAGAGCTCTGCTTCCGGCGCCTCCGTCTCCGCCAAGCCCCTGGTCGGCCCCCGGGATGTTCTCTTGGTGTCTTCTGGCACCCGTAGCTCACCTAGGTGCCCCTTTTGCCCTTCCCGGCAAACTTCTCTTGCCGGGGCCTCATTGACCTACCTCCTGAAGAGAGAAACAGGAGAGGGATTACGAGCATCTTATCTTTTCAATTTGTAAGCCTTCGGGCCTTAACTGCATTTAAAACTTGTAATCCTCTCTTTCAAGTTTTTCATCCTCTATGGACTTGTACTGGAATGGGATGTTTTTTAATGAAAAAGGGGAATGCTTTCTAGATTATATCCTTTACTTGATTCTGTGCCTTGTATGTTTTCACCCTACGTTTTGAGGGAACTTGCCGGCGTAAGCACACTTGCTGAGTGCGGAACATCAAGCTACCATTGGCGGTCTTTGTTTCCGCAAGAAACCTTGTCGGGTCGGGCTTGCAGCAAGACTTGTATTGTTGAGCGGACTCGAAAACAAATCAAGGGCACAACAGCATGCGATTCGCTCCTCTCAAGCACGGTTTTTCCATACAAGGCACGCTCGTTCAAGGACGCGGCCTCGCATTCCCCAGTCCATAAGAGGATGCATGATGAGGGATGAAAAACTTATCTGGTATCGCAGCCCCCGGCGACTCTGGCTTGCCGGGACCCAGGTGCCGGTGCTTCTTTCTTTGTCCTTGCCGCTGGCACCGCAGCCCCCGGCGACCCTGGTTTGCCGCGAAGGGATGTTGGCACTAGCGTGCCCTTCCGCTCTTTCCTTGTTGCTGTTATTTTAGTCGTGAGAACAACTTAGACAGTGCCGCAATAAGTCATTTTTGTAATATAACTTTATTCTGGGCAACGCTCGCCGTGTTACATCCTTTGTATGTTTTTACCCTATGCTTTTAGGGAACTTGCCGGTGCATACACGTTTGCTGAGTGCGGAACGTCAGCAGCCTGCTGGCGGTGTAGGCTCCGGCAAGAAACCTTGTCGGGGCTAGTTGCAGCGCGCTTTCATTGTTGAGCGGACTCGAAAACAAATCAAGGGCGCAATGTAGCCACGAGCTGGTTCCTCCACGCACAGGTTTTTCATACAAGGCGCGTCCCACGGCAAGGCTTGCTATGTTATATCCTCTACTCCGTCGCACCCCTTGTATGTTTTTACCCTACACTTTCAGGGAACTTGCCGGCGCATACACACTTCTTTGAAAAGGAACATCGACAGCCATTGGCGGTGTAGCCCCTGGTAAGAAACCTTGTCGGGCTAGTTGCAGCGCACTTGTATTGTTGAGCGGACTCGAAGCAAATCAAGAGCGCAACTTAGCCACGAGCCGGCTCCTTCCGCGCACGGGTTTCCCATACAAGGCACAGACTTTCAAGGAACATAACATAAAAATTAAAAACGGATGGTGCTCTGCACCTAAACTTCGGGCAACTTAGCTTTTTCTGTCTTCCGTGCTCCGGCAGGATTGCACTTCTTCCTTGACTCTCTCCCTTGTATGTTTTCACCCTCACACTTTTAGGGAACTCGCCGGTGCAAGCACACTCGCTGAGTGCGGAACATCAGCAGCCCGCTGGCGGTGTTGCCTCCGGCGAGAAACCTCGTCGGGCTAGTTGCGGCGCACCTTCATTGTTGAGCGGACTCGAAACAGATCAAGGGCGCAACTTAGCCACGATTCGATCCCTTCATGCACAAGTTTTCCATACAAGGTACAGTCTTTCAAGGAATACGACTCAAAAGTTTGAAACTGACTGCCCTCTTTGCTCTACTTGCCGGTGGAGCTTGATGGCGCGTCCTCGACGGCAGCGCAGTGCTCCGAAGAGGTGCGCTTATCGGAGTGGGTGCCAGAGCTATCTTTGCCGGACTTAGTCTTTGGTGAGGCTATCTTCGCCTTCTTGCACTTGTCGGTGGAGCTCGATGGTGCGTCCTCGACGGTAGCGCAGCACTCCGAAGAGGTGCGCTTGCCGGAGTGGGCATCAGAGCTACTCTTGCCGGACTTGGGTTTCTTCTTCCCCCGGGGAGCTTCAGCGGCAAGTGGCTTGTGCTCTGCTGCGGCTGCTGCTTCCCGGTAGATCTTGTCGGTACAGATAAGTGCATCCTTCTTGTCCCCGTGGACTGAAATAACACCTATCGGACCAGGCATCTTGAGCACATTGTAGGCATAATGAGAGGCTGCCATGAACTTGGCAAGCGCTGGACGGCCGAGTATCCCATTGTATGGCAACGGGAAATCAGCAACGTCAAATGTGACTCTCTCTATCCTGAAATTCATCTCGCTGCCAAAGGTTACTGGCAGTGTGATCTTCCCCTTTGGCTTGCTCCTTCCCGGATTTATCCCTTGAAAGGTACCAGTCTCTTCGAGCTCGCTGTCGGGGATCTGGAGCTTCTTGAGTCTTGCGGAGGAGATGAGATTCGAGGCGGCCCGCTGTCAACCAACATCTTTGTGACCTTGAGGTTGCGGATGGTTGGCGAAACCAACATCGGCAAGAACCCGACCGCTTGATGATGCGATCGGGGTGATCCTCAACATTAAAGACGATGGGCGGCTTGGACCACCGGGGGCTTGCGCGCTTCGACTGATGGTTCTGCTGCGTTCACCTCCCGCACCCACTGTTTGAGTTGATGGTGCGAGGTGTGCAGAGAAGCACCGCCGTCAACACACAGAACCTCCGTCGCCTTCTGAAACTCCTGGTCATCAGTCTCATCTTCCTCCATCTCATCATCCTCATCTTCTTCCTCATCCTTGTCGCGGCCCCGGGGAGGTCTATCTCCTTGCCGCTGCTTGGGCTTGCCGCGGCGTCCTCCCTGGGCGGGAAACTTCTTGCCTGATCCTCCGCCACCTTTCTGGGCCTTCTCCTTGTCGCGGCGCTCATATTCGGCTTTCTGCAGCTCTGCCATCTGCTCAACCTTCTTGCACACTTGGAGGTCATGGCCCTTGGTCCGATGGATCTTGCAATATTGCTTGCCGGAGCCGTCCTGCTTGTCGGCGGCCACCACGGCCTCGCCGGAGTCGCTGGGTTTGGCCTTGCCGGAGCCTTCATTGCCGGACTGCTCAACGACTAGCACATCCTTAGCCTTTCTCTTTCTGTTGTTCCGCCTCCGGTTCTTCCTTGCCGGAGTGGTGTCCTCTTCGCTATCAGATCCTTCTGCCCCTGCAGTCTCTCCGGGGATTTTCCTCCCCTCTTCAGCCCGTGCACACTTGTCGGCCAGAGCATATAGCTCGCTGACATCCCTAATCTTGCACATCGCCATCTCCTCTCTCATCCGGCGGTTGCGCACGTTCTAATGGAACGCGCTAATAACCGCGGCAGGGTGGACGTCTGGGATGTTGCGCTGCACCTGGCTGAATCTCTGTATGTACTTGCGCAGGGGCTCTCCCTCCTTCTGGACGAGTAGATGCAGATCACTCTCCTGGCCATGGGGTTTGTGGCCGCCTGTGAAGGCGCTGACAAACTGGTGACACAGGTCCGCCCACGAAGAAATGGAGCCAAGATCTGACGTTGGGCTTGAGCACCAGCGGGAAGTAGTTGGCGAGGATCTTCTCGTCTTGCCCCTCGGCAGCCTACACCGCGATGGTGTAGACGCTAAGGAACTCCGACGGATGTATCCTGCCATCGTACTTCTCGGGCACGTCTGGCTTGAAGTTCTTGGTGCGGGGCCACTGGACTTGCCGCAGCTCGCGGGTGAACGCAGGGCAACCTGCCGCATACGGCAAGTCGCCTGGTTCCCCCGGCGCATGCATGTCGACAGTGGTCCCAGCGCGCTGGTCAGATTGACATCGCGCTTCTCTTCTGCGCTCGATGCGAGTACGAGCGTCTTCGTGCCGTCGTTCTTGGAGAACTTGGCGCTGGTCGCGGCGAGTTCGTGGGTCCGACAACCGATGGGAGTCGGCGTCGGGTTGGCCGGCAAGTGGGCGATCTCGGCCTTGGCGGGAGTGCATGGTAGTGGCACCCCAGCGGTCTTGTCGGCGTCGGCTTGCGCGGGCGCCTGCCGAAACTTCGGCGCGCTTCGGTTGCGGGGCTTGTCGCGCCGTTAGCGAAGCGATGAGGCTATAAATGGTCATCCTCGATCGTCAATCTTGTGTGGCGCCGAGGGTAGTCTAAAACAGGCGGGCTCGGGCGGCGCTTCCTCTGCAGATCTTGGGTGGCGGTGGCGACGAGCGGCGCGAGGAACGGGATGTGCTCGGACTCCCAATTGGATTGGAAGGAGCAACACCCCGTCCGAGCGACCGTACTTCACTCGCGCCAGCATGCTGGCGTGCACGCTGGTCTTGAACGCCCCGCGACCCACCAGCTTGGCCTTGTTCCAACACGAGCACGGTGCTAGGAGCACCGTGGCGTTGTTGATCTTGCACCTCCTGGGAGGGGCGCAGTGGATATCCAGACGCCGAAGCTTGCGGGGCCTTGTCCTTGGACCTGGTGACGACGTGAGTGCCGCCACCGGCGCCCGCTCCCCCGCCGGCGTCCGCCCCACCGCCCGTTTGCTCTGGTGGCGATAGGACGATCGCAGAGCGGGCGGCTACCTCGAAGCCTTCTTCTTCGGTGGCATGTTGACGAAGATGCTGATGCAGCGCAGCAAGAGACGGATCAGGTTCGCACAACCTCGATCCCCCTACCTGGCGCGCCAAAGATGTCGTGGTCTAGGGACGAGCACCTATGGGGCAAAGGGGGCCCCTTCTAGTCCGGGGGGGCGAGGGCCGCACGAGAAGCGGATCGAGGTCACACTGCGGGATTTTACCCAAGCCGGAGCTCTCCGAGAGATAAAACTCCTCTGCTGCTTTGTGTTGTATTTCTTCCGCCGAGGCCTTGGCGTATTGACAGGGTTTGGGTGTGTCGAATGGACCGAACGGTGGAACCCTAGTGTGGAAAAGTTCCGAACCGCCCAACCCCTTCTACGTGCGCATGGGCCTCCCTTTTATAGTCCGAAGGGGGCACCAACAGGTGGCAGCATAGGAAGAGAGGGTAAATGAGTAAAAGCGAGGTTGGTACAGCAGGTCTTCAGCAGTGTCCCTACCTAACTTTCGACGGCAGGGGACAAAGGCATTTAATGCTCGTCCGGTCGCTAACAAAGTGCAAACGACCGTTAGGTGCGCCACCGTTCGCCACGATGGCCTCCTTGTCGGCTCCTCTTGCCACCTCGCACCGCATGGCTGCCACGCCCGCCACGTGCCCCAGGATGGCCACAGGGTGACATGTCGTTGGATCTTGTTGGAGCTTGGGTGCAGGTGGCAGCCTTGCTGTGGCGAGTGCCTTGTCGCTGCCCTTCTCTTGTTGCGCCGGCAAGCTTGCGGTCGCCGGACTTCTTGCCGGACTTGAGGGCATCGCGGCAAGTCTTCTGAACGCCTTGTTTGGCCTTCCGGCAAGCTCCTCTTGCCGGGGCCTTGTTCTTCTCGGCAAGCTTCTCTTGCCGGGGCCTTGTCTACTTATCCGCACTTTGTTCTTGAATGGCGGCAAGTGGGAGTGTGGAGGGTCTTGGCGGGCGCGGGGGCTGCAACTGCCCATGCACAAGTTCGGGTACTAAGGTACCCCTACTTTCTACAAACAACCTGCCATTGTTGTCCTTAGTATCTGGACTGCCAGAATTTTTACGGAGGTTGTTGCTGCGAGCTAGCCAGCTATCCTCCCACCGAAAAGCGGTCATTAATGATGTGAGGGCTGCCATGGATTTCGGCTTTTCCTGTCCCAGGTGCCGGGCTAGCCACTCGTCGCGGATGTTATGTTTGAAGGCTGCAACGGCCTCTGCATCCGGACAGTCAACAATTTGATTTTTCTTTGTCAAGAACCGTGGCCAGAATTGTCTGGCCGATTCGTCTGGCTGCTGAATTATGTGGCTGAGGTCATCGGCATCTGGTGGCCGCACATAGGTGCCCTGGAAGTTGTCGAGGAATGCGGCTTCCAGGTCTTCCCAACACCCAATTAACTCTGCGGGCAAGCTATTGAGCCAATGCCGAGTTGGTCCTTTAAGCTTGAGTGGGAGATACTTGATGGCATGGAGATCGTCGCCGCGGGCCATATGGATGTGAAGAAGATAATCTTCGATCCAAACCACGGGGTCTGTTGTGCCATCGTAGGATTCGATGTTTGCGGGTTTAAACCCTTCAGGGATTTGATGATCCATTACTTCGTCGATGAAGCATAAGCGGGTGTCGGCGCCTCAGTATTGAGCAATATCACGGCGCAGCTCGAGAGCGTTATCGCTGTGTTTGGCCCGGCGGGTTATTGTATCGGCGTGCCGGTATTCGTCGGGTCGTGGGCGCCCTCGTGATCCGTAGATGGATCTGGATTGCCTTGCTTTGTCCTCCAATACGCCTCGCAAGTCCGGCGCGTTCCTTTTGGCCGTACTTTTGGAGCGATGCCAAGGTGCGGTCTTAGTTGAGGGCTGGATGCTCTCTGTCGCGACCACGTGGTGGTCGATCCGCCCGTATCGTCGTTGGTGATGAAGGTATGTACGCTTCCTCCTCTAGTCGGGGAGCAACTTGCGTCTTAGGTAGCTTTTGGAGGGCATTCGAGTTTATACTCTTGACGCGAGGACCTCGGTCCATCGATCGCCAGCAGGTCCTGATCAGCTTGAAGCTGCTGCTGCTTTTTCTTTAGGCTATTCTTTGTGGCGATAAGCGGCGTTTAAAACGCTCTTGTTCGACGGGATCTCGGGCACGACGAATTCGTCATCGTTGAGGCTTGCCTCGTCTTTGGAGGAGGCATATAGTTATAATCCTCGACCTCTTAAATGCGCCGCCTCTCGTGAGGGCTTGCTACATCCTCTGCTTGAGTCTTCTTTGGAGGATTATCTTCGGCACTCTCTGGGTATTATTATCTCCTCGTGCCGGAATCTCCATTCTTCTTTGTGGCGGGATTTAGAGCGGCGCCCGACGCCTTGGCGCTTGGCTGCTTCTTTAAAGAATCTGCCTCGCTGCTTCTTCGCCGTCCCGTCTTTTTGGGGTGTCCACCATGCATATGTCGTATGGCGAGGTGGTCTTCGGTGCCACGTAGGCGCTGGTTCTGTAAATCTCCGCATCGTCGTCCATAGCGTCGATGTCTTGAGTCATAGTCTAGCATGTCGGTTAGATCGGCGGTGGCTACAAAGTGGGTGGTGGGTGGGCTCTGAATTTCTTCGTCGTCAGTATCCCAACCATCTGGCCGTAATCCGCCAGACTCTCCGGATAGCGAGAGATGCTTTTGCGAATTTAGGATGCCGCCAAAGGGTGAATGTTGGAAGATGTCCGGCGGTGAATTCCATAACCGCGCAATCAGATTCGATTGGCGGGCGCGGAGGTCCGAGTCCGGCACCTCGGAGTCACGAGTTTCGCGAGGGACAAGGGTAGTGTTCGGCTCCATCGCCGTGGAAGTTGAAGCCCCCGAGGCGGTGTCCAACCACCGGTCCTCGATCTGGGCAGTCGACTCCGAGCTAAGAGCCGGAGCGGAATCGTGTGCGGCTACCAAGGCACTGTTCGGCGGCAGAGCTAGATCATGCCCATCGTGACAGTGCGGCCCGCCTGGATGTGGCTCGAGCCCGTCGAAGATTAAGTCTCCGCGGACGTCAGCCGTATAGTTCAAACTTCCAAATCTGACCTAATGGCCAGGGGTGTAGCTTTCGATCTGCTCCAGATGGCCAAGTGAATTAGCCCGCAGTGCGAAGCCGCCGAATACGAAGATCTGTCCGGGGAGAAAAGTCTCACCCAGGACAGCGTCGTTGGTTGTAGATGCCATCGAACCTATCGGTGACGACACAGAGGAACTCTCAATGAAAGCACCAATGTCGGTGTCAAAACCGGCGGATCTCGGGTAGGGGGTCCCGAACTGTGCGTCTAGGCGGATGGTAACAGGAGACAAGGGACACGAAGTTTTACCCAGGTTCGGGGCCTCTCGATGGAGGTAAAACCCTACGTCCTGCTTGATTAATATTGATGATATGGGTAGTGCAAGAGTGGATCTACCACGAGATCGAGGAGGCTAAACCCTAAAGCTAGCCTATGGTATGATTGTTGTAATGTATGTTGTGTCCTACGGACTACAACCCTCCGGTTTATATAGACACCGGAGGAGGCTAGGGTTACAGAGTCGGTTACAATGGTAGGAGATCTACATATCCAGACGCCAAGCTTGCCTTCCACGCCAAGGAAAGTCCCATCCGGACACGGGACGGAGTCTTCAATCTTGTATCTTCCTAGTCTTGGAGTCCGGCGGACGATGATAGTCCGGCTGTCCGGACACCCCCTAGTCCAGGACTCCCTCAGAGAGGTTGAGGAAGAGAGCTCCAACAGCAGCAAGGCGGCATGGTGGTGGTAGAGAGGCAGTACTCCGGTAGGGCTTCGCCAAGCTCTTAACGGAGGAGGAGAGGTGTTGGGGAGGGGAGGGGCTGCGCCTTGGATGTTGTGTGCAGCCCTCCCCTCACCCCTCTATTTATAGGGGAAGGGGAAAGGGGGTTGGCCCCCTCTAGATGAGATCTAGGGGGGGCCAAGGGGAGGGGGCTTGCCCCCCAAGAAAGGGGGCCCCTCTAGGGTTCCCCCCCAAACCCTAGGCGCATGGGCCCAAGGGGGGGTGCGCCCAGCCCTCCAGGGGCTGGTTCCCTGCCCACTATGGCCCATGAGGCCCTCCGAAGGAGGTGGCCCCTCCCGGTGGACCCCCGGAACCCCTCCAGTGGCCCCGGTACAATACCAATATGCTCCCGAACTTTTCCGATGACCGTATGACAACTTCCCACATATAAATCTTCACCTCCGAACCATTCCAGAACTCCTCGTGACGTCCGGGATCTCATCCGGGACTCCGAACAACATTCGGTAATCACTTACAAGTCTTCCTAATAACCCTAGCGTCACCGAACCTTAAGTGTGTAGACCCTACGGGTTCGGGAATCACGTAGACATGACCGAGACAGCTCTCCGGCCAATAACCAACAGTGGGATCTAGATACCCATGTTGGCTCCCACATGTTCCACAATGATCTCATCGAATGAACCACGATGTCGAGGATTCAAGTAATCCCGTATACAATTCTCTTTGTCAATCGGTACGTTACTTGCCCGAGATTCAATCGTCGGTATCCCAATACCTCATTCAATCTCGTTACCGGCAAGTCAGTGTACTCGTACCGTAATGCATGATCCCATGACCAACCACTTGGTCACATTGAGCTCATTATGATGATGCATTACCGAGTGGGCCCAGAGATACCTCTCCGTCATACGGAGTGACAAATCCTACGGAGTGACAAATCCCAGTCTCGATCCGTGTCAACCCAACAGACACTTTTGGAGATACCTGTAGTATACCTTTATAGCCACCCAGTTATGTTGTGACATTTGGTACACCCAAAGTACTCCTATGGTATCCGGGAGTTACACGATCTCATGGTCTAAGGAAATTATACTTGACATTAGAAAAGCTCTAGCAAACGAACTACACGATCTTGTGTTATGCTTGGGATTGGGTCTTGTCAATCACATCATTCTCCCAATGATGTGATCCCGTTATCAACGACATCCAATGTCCATGGTCAGGAAACATTAAGCATCCATTGATCAACAAGCTAGTCAACTAGAGGCTCACCAGGGACATGTTGTGGTCTATGTATTCACACATGTATTACGATTTCCGGATAACACAATTATAGCATGAACAATAGACAATTATCATGAACAAGGAAATATAATAATAATCATTTTATTATTGCCTCTAGGGCATATTTCCAACACTAAAGTGTTTAGCGAGGTGTGAAGCATAGATGCCTCCAAAGATGGGGCCCTTTGTACGGTTCAGACTTTTAATCGTTTAGCAACAATAGCGCCTAAACTAACAGTGTTATCACGAAATAAAGCATGGCACAAAATAACAATATCAGGAACACTAAGGTTTCCATAGTTCCTGCGGCCAATTAAGCATCTACTAGCAAATATTGCAAAGTAACGTAGAATAGGAAAGTGTATGCTAGTAACTATTGCATCAGAAACCTTCCTCGTTTCCCCTACAGTAATCATATGAATAAATCCATCCACATCTCTATGATGTGGTTCCTCTATGCTGCCCTTGAAGGGTATCTTGCAAACCGCACAAAATTCATGTAGTGACATCTCCCTAGCCTCATCATATAAATGAAACTCTACTGAATGAGGTGATTTCCTAGAATGAGAGTAAAAATTTTGCATGAAAGTATTAGTGAATAAGAGATATTGTTCGAGCTGGTCGTGGAGGAAGTTAGTGAGGCCCGCATCATCAGCCAAGGAATAAAAATCATCATGAATCCCGGCTGCTCTCAAGAAATCATCACAAGGCCATTCACACGGCCGAACTTTCGCGATGCGAGGGAGATTATACTTGGGCTTTTTATTCTCCTTACTTTGTTTATCCTTTGAGCTTTGGCTAGAAGAGCCCCTCAAAAATCTCTTCATCATTTTATGAAATTTCTGAAATTTTTAGTAACTCAAAAGAAAAGTGAATCAAACTCAACAAAATTGGTAGCAACTACTCCCACAAGTGCCTAGAGACTATATCATGCATTAGAACTACTTGGGACCAAATAAATTTGACATGCAAGCTCAAGAATAGGGTCACCTAGGCAGCAAAAATT
The DNA here is from genome assembly GCA_021437245.1 of Aegilops speltoides. Lineage (NCBI taxonomy): Eukaryota > Viridiplantae > Streptophyta > Magnoliopsida > Poales > Poaceae > Aegilops > Aegilops speltoides. The sequence continues at coordinate 337,963,549 of CM038143.1, forward strand.
TGCAATTAATAAAGTACTAGAGCAAAACTAATTGGACCATTGGAGGAGTCACATACCAAAGAACAATCCCCCCAAGCAGCTTTATGAATGGAGCTTTGAGCAAGGAGATCGAAAATGGCAGCAAGATGAGCTAGAACTCGTGCTTGAGCTGGATAGTGATTTTTTTGGGAGGAAGGAGAAGAGTGTGGGTGTAGGAAAAAGTGGAGGGGGGCCCACCAGGGGCCCACGAGGCAGGGGGAGCGCCCTGGACCCTCGTGGCCAGGTGCTTGCTCCCCCTGTTGTGTTCTCAGTGCCAGATATTCTCAAATATTCTAGAAAAAATCATATTTCATTTTCAGGGCATTTGGAGAACTTTTATTTTCGGGGTATTTTTATTGCATGGATAATTCAGAAAACAGACATAAAATATTATTTTTGCTTTATTTAATATAAATAACAGAAAGTAAATGGAGGATACAAAAGGTTGTGCTTTCTAACTTCATCCATCTCATGCTTGTCGAAAGGAATCCACTAACAAGGTTGATCAAGTCTTGTTAACAAACTCATTCCAAATCGCATGAAACCGGAGAAATTTCGAATAACACTATGTTACCTCAACGGGGATATGTACATCCCCAATAATAAGAATATCATATTTCTTCTTGACAGTAGGAAGAGGAAATTCAAAACCTCCAATAATAATTGATGGAATTTTTCCAATAGAATTGATACTGTGGACTTGAGGTTGTTTCCTCGGAAAGTGTACCGTATGCTCATTACCATTAACATGAAAAGTGACATTGCCTTTGTTGCAATCAATAAAAAGGGTCTACCAAGGATAATCAACATACTATCGTCCTCGGGAATATCAAGAATAACAAAGTCCGTTAAGATAGTAACATGTGCAACCACAATAGGCACATCCTCACAAATACCAACAGGTATAGCAGTTGACTTATCGGCCATTTGCAAAGATATTTCAGTAGGTGTCAACTTATTCAATTCAAGCCTACGATATAAAGAAAGAGGCATAACACTAACACCGGCTCCAAGATCACATAAAGCAGTTTTAACATAGTTTCTTTTAATGGAGCATGGTATAGTTGGTACTCCTGGATCTCCAAGTTTCTTTGGTATTCCACCCTTAAAAGTATAAGTAGCAAGCATGGTTGAAATTTCAGCTTCCGGTATCTTTCTTTTATTTGTAATAATATCTTTCATGTACTTAGCATAAGGGTTCACTTTAAGCATATCAGTCAAACGCATACACAAAAAGATAGGTCTAATCATTTCAGCAAAGCGCTCAAAATCCTCATCATCCTTTTTCTTGGATGGATTAGGAGGAAAAGGCATGGGTTTCTGAACCCATGGTTCTCTTTCTTTACCATGCTTCCTAGCAACGAAGTCTCTCTTATCATAACGTTGATTCTTTGATTGTGGGTTATCAAGATCAATAACAGGTTCAGTCTCTACATCATTATTATTGCTAGGTTGAGCATCAACATGAACATTATCATTAACATTATCACTAGGTTCATGTTCATCACCAGATTGTGTTTCAGCGCTCAAAATCCTCATCATCCTTTTTCTTGGATGGATTAGGAGGAAAAGGCATGGGTTTCTGAACCCATGGTTCTCTTTCTTTACCATGCTTCCTAGCAACGAAGTCTCTCTTATCATAACATTGATTCTTTGATTGTGGGTTATCAAGATCAATAACAGGTTCAGTCTCTACATCATTATTATTGCTAGGTTGAGCATCAACATGAACATTATCATTAACATTATCACTAGGTTCATGTTCATCACCAGATTGTGTTTCAGCATCAAAAATAGAAATATCATTGGGATTCTCAGGTGTGTCTACAACAAGTTCACTAGAAGCATGCAAAGTCCTATCATTTTTCTTCTTCCTCCTCTTGGAAGGACTAGGTGCATCAACATTATTTCTCTGAGAATCTTGCTCAATTCTCTTAGGGTGGCCCTTAGGATACAAAGGTTCCTGAGTCATTTTACCCATTCTAGTTACTACTCTAACAACAAAGTCATGTTTATTATTATTCAATTCATGAGCAAATCATTCTGAGCCTTAAGCACTTGTTCTACTTGAGTGGTAACCATGGAAGCATGTTTACTAATGATTTTAAGTTCACCTTTAACTCTAGACATATAATCACTCAAGTGTCCAATCATATAAGCATTACTTTTCAATTGTCTACCAACATAAGCATTGAAGCTTTCTTGTTTAGCCATAAAGTCATCAAATTCATCCAAGCATTGGCTAGCAAACTTAGTAGACGGGTGAGGGAGTCCCGGACTATGGGGTGTCCAGATAGCCGAACTATCATCTTTGGTCGGACCCCTAGACTATGAAGATACAAGATTGAAGACTCCGTCCCGTGTCCGGATGGGACTTTCCTTGGCGTGGAAGGCAAGCTTGGCGATACGGATATGTAGATCTCCTACCATTGTAACCGACTCTGTGTAACCCTAACCCTTTGTGGTGTCTATATAAACTGGAGGGTTTTAGTCCGTAGGACGAACAACAATCATACCATAGGCTAGCTTCCAGGGTTTAGCCTCTCTAATATTGTGGTAGATCTACTCTTGTACTACCCATATCATCAATATTAATCAAGCAGGAGTAGGGTTTTACCTCCACCGAGAGGGCCCAACACAGGTAAAACATCGTGTCCCTTGTCTCCTGTTACCATCCGCCTAGACGCACAGTTTGGGACCCCCTACCCGAGATCCACCGGTTTTGACACCGACATTGGTGCTTTCATTGAGAGTTCCTCTGTGTCATCACCTTTAGGCCCGATGGCTCCTTCGATCATCAACAACGACGCGGTCCAGGGTGAGACTTTTCTCCCCGGACAGATCTTCATATTCGGCGGCTTTGCACCGCGGGCCAACTCGCTTGGCCATCTGGAGCAGATTGAAAGCTACGCCCGCCATCAGTCGATTTGAAGTTTGAACTATACGGCTGACGTCCGTGGAGACTTGATCTTCGACGGGTTCGAGCCACGCCAAGCGCCGCCAGACTGTCCTCGATGGGTATGATCTAGCTCGCCACGGACAAGACTCGAGGTCAGACAAGTGTTCCGCTCCGACCCTTAGCTCGGAGCCGACTGTGTCGACCGAGGACGGGTGGCTGGACATCGCCTCGGGGGCTGCTACCTCTACGGCGATAGAGCCGAATACCAACCCTATCCTTTGTGAAGCCCGTGACTCCAAGGTGCCGGACTCCTCTCCGGACTCCGAACCTTCCGCGCCCCTACCAATCGAATCCAATTGGGCGCCGGTCATGGAGTTCACTGCTGCGGACATCTTTCAGCACTCGCCCTTTGGCGACATCATGAATTCGCTGAAGTGTCTCTCTTTATCAGGAGAGCCCTGGCCGGATTATGGTCAGGACGGTTGGGATGCGGACGACGAAGAAATTCAAAGCCCACCCACCACCCACTTTCGTAGCCATCGCCGATTTACTTAACCGACATGCTAGACTTGACTCAAGACATCGACGGTATGGACGGCGATGCGAGAGACGACCAAGAACCAGTGCCTATAGGGCACTGGAAGGCCACCTCGTCATACGACATTTACATGGTGGACATCCCAAAGGATGGGAATGGCGATGGAACAACGGAGGACGACCCCTCCAAGAAACAGCCTAAGCGCCGGTGTCATCGGCGCCGCTCTAAATCCCACCACAGCAAAAATGGAGATTCCGGCACCGGAGACAATAACACCCTGCATAAAGGTCGAAGACAACCCCTCCAAAGAAGATTCAAAGACAGAGGATGGAGAAACCAGCCCTCATGAGAGAGCGGCAGACAGAGAGGTAGAGGACGATAATTTTATGCCTCCCTCCAAAGACGAGGCAAGCCTCAACGATGACGAATTTGTCGTGCCCGAGGATCCCGTTGAACAAGAGCGTCTCAAGCGCAGGCTTATGGCCATGGCAAGCAGCCTCAAGAAAAAGCAGCAACAGCTTAGAGCTGACCAAGACTTGCTAGCCGACAGATGGACCGAAGTCCTTGCGGCCGAAGAGTATGAACTCGAACGCCCCTCCAAGAGCTACCCAAAACGCAGACTGCTACCCTGATTAGATGAGGAAGCACCTAAACCTACTTCACTAGCGCATAATACAGCCGACCGGCCACCTTGTGGCCGCGACAGAGAGGCCTCTCGGCACTACACTCAAGCCGTACCCCGGCGCCGCCCAAAAAATACCAAGGCGCGGGAAAATGCGCCAGACCTGCGGGATATACTCGAGGACAGGGCAAGGCAAACAAGATCGATCTAAGGATCGCGTGGGCGCCCCACGATACGTGATGATAACCGTCACACCGGATACAGCAATTCCGGCCGGGCCGAACACAGTAGACAAAGCTCATTTGAGCTGCGTCGTGATATAGCCCAATACAGAGGTGCCACACACCCACTATGCTTCACAGACGAAGTGATGGATCATCAAATCCCTGAGGGTTTCAAACCCGTAAACATTGAATCATACGACGGCACAACAGATCCGGCGGTCTGGATCGAGGACTATCTCCTCCATATCCACATGGCCCGCGGTGATGATCTACACGCCATCAAATACCTCCCACTCAAACTTAATGGACCAGCGCGGCATTGGCTCAACAGCTTGCCAGCAGAGTCAATCAGTTGTTGGGGAGACCTGGAAGCCGCATTCCTCGACAACTTCCAGGGCACTTACGTGCGACCACCAGACGCCGATGACCTAAGCCACATAATTCAGCAGCCAGAAGAATTGGCCAGACAATTCTGGACACGGTTCCTAACCAAGAAAAATCAAATCGTCAATTGTCTGGATGCAGAGGCCCTTGCAGCCTTCAAACACAACATCCACGACGAGTGGCTTGCCCGGCACCTAGGACAGGAAAAGCCGAAATCCATGGCAGCCCTCACAACACTCATGACCCACTTCTGCGCGGGAGAGGATAGCTGGCTAGCTCGTAGTAACAACATGACCAAGAGCCCTGGTAATTCGGATACCAAGGACACCAACGGCTGGTCGCGTCGCAACAAGCACAAGCACTGCATTAATGGCGACAATACTAACGATACGACAGTCAATGCCGGATTCAGAGGCTCTAAACCCGGTCAGCGAAAAAAGCCATTTAAAAGAAATACTCCGGGCCCGTCCAATTTGGACCGAATACTCGATCGCTCGTGCCAGATACACGGCACTTCGAAGTTACCCAATCACACCAACAGGGATTGTTGGGTGTTCAAGCAGGCAGGCAAGTTAATTGCCGAAAACAATGACAAGGGGCTGCATAGTGATGACGAGGAGGGGACTCGGCCGCCGAACAATAGAGGACAGAAGGGTTTCCCCCCACAAGTGCGGACGGTGAACATGATATACGCAACCCACATACCCAAAAGGGAGCGGAAGTGCACTCGTGGACGATATGCGATGGAGCGGTCGCCCCAAAGTTCAATCCGTGGTCCTCCTGCCCGATCACTTTTGATCGAAGGGACCACCCCACTAGCATCCGCCATGGCGGATTCGCCGCATTGGTTCTAGACCCAATCGTCGACGGATTTCACCTCACTAGAGTCCTCGATGGATTCGGCGGCAGCAGCTTTGAACCTGCTTTATCGATATACGGCGCAAGATGGGAATAGACCCCTCAAGGATTAAACCCACAAAGACGACCTTCAAAGGTGTCATACCAGGTGTAGAGGCCAACTATACAGGCTCAGTTACACTTGAAGTGGTCTTCGGATCCCCGGATAACTTCAAGCGAGGAGTTAATCTTGACATAGTCCCGCTCCCAACAACTATCATGCATCGCTTTCGGACGAACCGCATTTGCAAAGTTCAATGCGGTACCGCACTACGCATACCTCAAGCTCAAGATGCCAGGCCCTCGAGGAGTCATTACGGTCAACGGAAACACTGAACGATCTCTCCGAATGGAGGAGCATACAGGGGCTCTCGCGGTGGAAGTACAAAGCAGCCTCTTAAGGCAACTCTCGAGTCCGGCTGATAAGCGGCCGGACACCATCAAGCGCGCCTGGAGTAACCTACAACAAGACCGCCTGGCACGTTCCGAGCACGCGTAGCAATGCGGCCCCAACACCAGCCCTCGCGAAATCACGAGACCAGTACCACGCGTACATAACTACGCTCTGGAGATACCATGGGCATAGGGGTAGGGCACGACCATGGCATGCCCGGAGAGTGGCTCAACCGCACCAGGGACTCCCAATTGTGTCATTCTTTTTTTTCTTATTCGTAGGACTCCGTGTTCCAGAAGCCCTGTCCGGCAGTAGAATTGCCGAACTCATGATGCAACAGCCAGGGAAACAGAAAAGCTACGTCGAGTGTCGAGGTGGTCTCTATTACGAGCAGTATACCTGTTTTACATACCATCCCGCAGCCTACCCCTAGAGGGGGACATGTTAAATAGTCCCACCCCTTGCTTATCGCACTATTTGCATCGTTCTGCTTTCATTGCAGTATTTTTTGAATAAACAATGCATAGCTTTTTGCCTATTATTGCATTCCTTTTTTTATCTATATATGTTCACTTATGACATGTTGCATCCGTACGCTTTGGTACGGCCAAATACACCAGGGGCTTAAGTTCCCCAAAATATGGTGTGATAAGTCCGAACACTTTCACAAGCGCGGCACCCCGAACTTATAGCATTATATGCATCGGCTCCGAATCATGTCTTGGGTCAATAGTTGGGTTTGCCCGGCTCCCATGTTTTGGTACCTTACGTTCCATTATATCGGCTAAAGTAGCGCTGGGAGAACCACTGCGATTGTGCCCCAGTTGAGCTGGGTTCAGCACCTCAGTGGAGAAAGCTAAAACTGACCGTCATGATAGGGATAGAGCCGGTCGCTGTTCGAGAGGTTTTTTCGAGTCCCTAAAGACTTATGCCGCTTAGAGCGAGGAGCCGGCTTTGTCCGGCCCAGGCGTGGATAGCGCCCCGAATTCGGTCTTCCGAACACTAGGGGCTTCGCCGAAATTTAAAATTATAGAATTCTATGGCTAAGTGAGAGTGTTCAAGCATTATAAGTCCGGTTGCCTCGTTCGTTGTGTTGAGCGCCTCCTCAAGGACCCAAAATGGGAACAAGAGCGCCAAGTTTATCCCAACACCCCAGACTCGTGGCATGGGGCTGAAGCCAACGACTTGCCATCTCTCAAAATTTGATAAACGGCCGCATGTAAGGTAATATTTTAAATTAACAAGCGTTGCTTAGCGCATATGAACAAAGTTTTCAGCACACAGGATAACAAATGCGAGTCTACTATAAAATTACATCTTTGGAGCACTCACCCGCTATAAGGCGGGCACCCTTTAGGACACCCTTATAATACATCTCGGGCATGCGATACTCCTTACCTGGCGGTGGCGCGTCCGTCACAAGCTTTCAAGGCCCATCTTGCCCAAAGTGCACTTTAAGCGGGCAAGGGCCCGACGGCACCTTCGATGCAGACGGAATGCTTGATGACTTCAATCCATGGACAAGCGCCCACCAGCCGCCGCACTGCATCAAGTAGCTCCTGTGCATGGCTTCTTTAGGCCACAACCAACTATGAGGCCCTTCATGGCCTGTTCGGCCACCTTGTGGAGCTCGACCAGCTACTTCAGCTGGTCGCTCAGGGGCACCGGATGTCCGGCCTCAGCATGTTGAGACCAGAACACCTTTTCCGTTGAGCTCCCCTCCTTGTCTCTGTACAACACAGCAGCATCGGACACACTACGGGGCAGATCTGTGAGCGCTCCTGGAGAGCTCCGAATCCGGGTAAGTAACAGATAATTCACTTTTACATGCTTGCTTTGCATGAAGAATGCCTTACCCGCCGCTATCTTTTTTATTGCCTCAATCTCCTGGAGGGTCTGTTGGGCTTCGGCCTTCGCGGCTTTGGCACCCTCAGGAGCCGAGGCGAGCTCGGACTCTCGAGTCTTTGAGTCACACTCCAAACTCTCGTGTTTCTCCATGAGAGCCTGGAGCTCTCGCCGTACCTCCACCACCCGCACCTCCTGCTTCGCTCGCTCGGTGCGTTCCGCGGCCGCATCTCTTTCGGCCCTGGACACCGCTTCCTTCAGGGTCGCCACCTCGTTCGTGGCCCCTGCAATACTCATGTTATTCCTGTCATTTTTTGCAACCAAATCCTTTCTATAAGGTATTACTTTAATAAGGTATTACTTACCTTCCTTGTCCTCGAGCTGCTTCTTGGCACGGCCGAGCTCGTTCTCGGACCGCTCGAGGCTCTCCTTCAATGCATTGACCTCCAGCATCGGTCGGGCAGAGGTCAAGAAAAGCAGCCTGCATTCCCATATTGACATGCTTATGTTAGACTCCTGCAGATATCCTTTTAGATCCTCGGTTCATCTTTTCTTTCCGAACACCAAACCGAGCATCGGGGCTCTGATCTATGTGGTACTATTTTTACATATCTTAATTACATACCTCAAAGCTCGTTAGAAGGCTGGTGCATGTGCTTCAGTCAGACCGCTCTTGGAGGACTGAACCTTCTGGATCACCGCACTCATAACAGTGTGGTGCTCCTCGTCGATGGAGGCACCGTTAAGCGCCTCCAGCAAATTATCCGGCGCCTCCGGTTGGACGGAGGCCGCCGGTGTCGCAGTCTTGCCCTTCTTATGAAGGGCCCGCCGCCATGACTTGGAACCCTGCGAGGTTTCGGATGGAGTCTCAAGACAGGCGAACTTAGAGCCCTTTGGGGTTTTACCCTCTTTGCGCCCGGAATCCGGGAGGTCGCCTTGCGGCGCCTCCAGGACCACCTCCTCCTGGTTGGGCCCCCTTTGGGACTCCACCGCGGCATCATCTGCGACACGGGGGGAGGAGGCAGTTGCAAGTGAAGTGCTATCCACATCCGACGAATCCACGGAGCCGCTCGACGAAGCGGGGAGCTCGTCCTTGGGCGGGCTACATGGTTGTATTCGGCGTTAAAAGACACTACGCGACAAAGGAAAAATCATGAGTTATTCTGGAATCCGGATACTTACGATCTCTCCAGGGGCTTGGCCCTCGAGGGCCAACCCTCTTCGCCGTCGTCGGTGTTGGTGGAAAAGTCCGGAGGAAGGGTCCTTCCCTTCTTGGACCCTCCGGCCTCCCTAGTTGGGGAGGCCTTCCTTTTCTTCTCTCCCCCCGCTGGGGGAGAAGCCTCTTTTTCCTCCTCCCCGTCTCCGCGGGAGGAGTCTGCCTCGGAGTCATCGGGCGATGAGTCCGACAACACCTGGCGCCGGGAACTCCGTCGGGTTCCCGTGGCCTTCTTCTTGGCCTTCTTCTCTGGCACCACGTAAGGCGCCGGAACCAGCAGCCCCGTCAATCGGGCATCCGCTGTGTCTTCTGGTAAGGGAGCCGGATAGTTAACCTGTCCCGACTTCTTCTGCTAGGCCTGTCAAAGGTAGGGGAGTTTAGATCCCGCATAGAGTCAAACTATGAAAAGCAAGTACCCCATCAAGGGTGAAATAGCTTACCTTGCCGGCTTGATGCTGCGAGCTGAATCCGCGATCTTCGGTAGCGGATGAGGGGGCTTCGGCGCCCTTGAAAAGCACCCTCCAGGCGTCTTCGTACATAGTGTCGAAGAGCCTGCTCAAGGTCCGGTGCTGTGCCGGATCAAACTCCCACAAGTTGAAAGCCCGTTGTTGGCACGGAGGATCCGACGAACGAGCATGACACGGATCTGCGCTGACAAGCTTGACCTTCTTGTTCACAAGGTTTTGGACGCAGTTTGGAGTTGGTCGCTCTTCCAAATCACCCCATGTCGGGCCCTTCTTTCCGTGAGGTGAGCCGTGTGGGGATTCCAAATCTGAATTCGGGGGCCGCTGCCCATTCAGGGTCACGCGGCTCGATGATGTAGAACCACCCCGATTGCCACCCTTTGATGGTTTCCACGAAGGCACCCTCGAGCCATATGACATTGGGCATCTTGCCCATCATGGCACCTCCGCACTCCGCCTGCTGGCCGCCCACTACCTTCGGCTTGACATTGAAGGTCTTCAGCCATAAGCCGAAGTGGGGCTTGATGCGGAGGAAGGCCTCGCACACAACGATAAATGCTGAGATATTGAGGATGAAATTTGGGGCCAGATCATGGAAATCCAAGCCGTAATAGAACATAAGCCCCTGGAAAAAGGGGTGGAGTGGGAAGCCCAGTCCGTGGAGGAAATGGGGAAGGAACACCACCCTCTCATGGGGCCTGGGGGTGGGGACGAGCTGCCCCTCGTCTGGAAGCCGATGCGCAATGTTGTTTTGCGGGTATCCGGCTTTCCTCAACTTTTTAATGTGCCCCTCCGTTACGGAGGAGGCCATCCACTTGCCTCCCGCTTCGGACATGGCTGGGGAAGGTTGAGGCGAGATGTGTGGACTTGGGCGCTGGAGCTCAAGTGCGCGGAAATGGATAAGCAAAGGAAGAAGAAGGCGTAGGTAAAAAGGTGGATCCTTATCCCCTTATATATATGGACGAACGAAACTATGCGTCCCCACCAGCCTGGTAAAACTCGCTTATCTCCCAAGCGCCGTAATCAATGGCGCGGTTGGGTTACCCACACCCGTATTGATGAGAATCCCGGAATAAGGGGAGACGATCTCTGCTTTGACAAGACGTGCCAAGGAAACCGCTTCGCTAAACACGTTGAGGTGGAACCATGAAAACGATTCGAATAAAGGCTTGGCCATGGTGTGATGTCACGCCACAGAATACGTCAGCAGATTGAACTTGTGTAAATATTATTCTCTCTATGGTGGTATGTGGAACTTATTTTGCAGAGCCGGACACTATCCTTGTGTTCAAAATCTTCTATGGAGTATTCGGAGGAGGAACCCGCCTTGCAATGCCGAAGACAATATGCGCGCCGGACTCGTCGTCATTGAAGCCTGGTTTAGGGGCTACTGAAGGAGTCCCAGACTATGTCCAGATAGCCGAACTATCATCTTTGGCCGGACTCCTAGACTATGAAGATACAAGATTGAAGACTCCGTCCCGTGCCCGGATGGGACTTTCCTTGGCGTGGAAGGCAAGCTTGGCGATACGGATATGTAGATCTCCTACCATTGTAACCGACTCTGTGTAACCCTAGCCCTCTCCGGTGTCTATATAAACCGGAGGGTTTTAGTCCGTAGCACGAACAAAAATCATACCATAGGCTAGCTTCTAGGGTTTAGCCTCTCTGATCTCGTGGTAGATCTACTCTTGTACTACCCATATCATCAATATTAATCAAGTAGGAGTAGGGTTTTACCTCCACCGAGAGGGCCCGAACCTGGGTAAAAACATCGCGTCCCTTGTCTCCTGTTACCATCCACCTAGACGCACAGTTTGGGACCCCCTACCCGAGATTCGCCAGTTTCGACACCGACAACGGGATTTCAACTTTACATATCTATAGAGAAAATTTACCTTTACTACCTGTGTCGGGTTATCAAGACCATGTATTTCTTCAATAGGTGGTATATTAAGGCCATGTATTTCTTCAACAGGAGGTAAATTTTTAACATCTTCAGCTTTAATACCTTTTTCTTTCATAGATTTCTTTGCCTCTTGCATATCTTCAGGACTGAGAAATAGAACACCTCTTTTCTTCGGAGTTGTTTCAGGAGATGGCTAAGGAAGTGTCCAATTGTTTTCATTAGTCAACATATTATTCAATAACACTTCAGCTTGGTCGACTGTTCTTTCCCTGTAAACACAACCAGCACAACTATCCAGGTGGTCTCTGGAAGCATCAGTTAGTCCATTATAAAAGATATCAAGTATTTCATTTTTCTTAAGAGGATGATCAGGCAAAGCATTAAGTAATTGGAGAAGCCTCCCCCAAGCTTGTGGGAGACTCTCTTCTTCAATTTGCACAAAATTTTATATTTCCCTTAAAGCAGCTTGTTTCTTATGAGCGGGGAAATATTTAGCAGAGAAGTAATAAATCACATCCTGGGGACTACGCACACAACCAGGGTCAAGAGAATTAAACCAAGTTTTTGCATCACCCTTTAATGAGAACGGGAATATCTTAAGGACATAGTAGTAGCGAGATTTCTCATCATTAGTGAACAGGGTGGCTATATCATTCAATTTAGTAAGATGTGCCACAACAGTTTCAGATTCATAGACATAAAAAGGATCAGATTCAACCAAAGTAATTATCTCAGGATCAACAGAGAAATCATAATCCTTATTAGTAACACACATAGGTGAAGTAGCAAAAGCAGGGTCATATTTCATTCTAGCATTCAGAGACTTTTGTTTCAGCTTAGCTAATAACTTCTTAAGATCAGATCTATCATTGCAAGCAAGAAAATCTCTAACAGTTTCTTCATCCATAACATAACCCTCAGGAACAACAGGCAATTCATATTTAGGGGGAGAACCTTCATCATCACTATCATCAATAATATCAGTTTCATGAATTTCATTCTCTCTAGCCCTAGCAAGTTGTTCATCAAGAAATTCACCTACTGGCACAGTAGTATCAAGCGTAGAAGTAGTTTCATCATAAGTATCATGCACAGAAGAAGTGGTATCATCAATAACATGTGACATATCTGAATTAATAGCAGAAGCAGGTTTAGGTGTCACAAGCTTACTCATAAGAGAAGGAGAATCAAGTGCAGAGCTAGATGGTAGTTCCTTACCTCCCCTCGTAGTTGAGGGATAAATCTTAGTTCTTTCGTCTTTCAAGTTCCTCATAGTGATCAGCAGATATAAATCCCAAGTGACTCAGAATAGAGCTATGCTCCCCGGCAACGGCGCCAGAAAATAGTCTTGATAACCCACAAGTAAAGAGGATCGCAATAGTTTTCGAGGGTAGAGTATTCAACCAAAATTTATTGATTCGACACAAGGGGAGCCAAAGAATATTCTCGAGTATTAGCAGTTGAGTTGTCAATTCAACCACACCTAGATAACTTAGTATCTGCAGCAAAGTATTTAGTAGCAAACTATTATGGAAGTAATGGTAACAGTAGCAAAAGTAACAACAACAGTTTTGTAGTAATTGTAACAGTCGCAATGATAAAGTAAATAAGCAAAGAGCAATATGTGAAAAGCTCGTAGGCATTGGATCAGTGATGGATAATTATGTCGGATGCGATTCCTCATGTAATAATTATAACATAGGGTGACACAGAACTAGCTCCAGTTCATCAATGTAATGTAGGTATGTATTCCGAATATAGTCATACGTGCTTATGGAAAAGAACTTGCATGACATCTTTTGTCCTACCCTCCCGTGGCAGCGGGGTCCTAATGGAAACTAAGGGATATTAAGGCCTCCTTTTAATAGAGTACCGGACCAAAGCATTAACACTTAGTGAATACATGAACTCCTCAAACTAGGGTCATCACCGGTAAGTATCCCGATAATTGTCCTTCGGGGTTAACAGATCATAACACGTAATAGGTGACTATAGACTTGCAAGATAGGATCAAGAACTCACATATATTCATGAAAACATAATAGGTTCAGATCTGAAATCATGGCACTCGGGCCCTAGTGACAAGCATTAAGCATAGCAAAGTCATAGCAACATCAATCTCAGAACATAGTGGATACTAGGGATCAAACCCTAAAAAAACTAACTTAATTACATGGTAAATCTCATCCAACCCATCATCGTCCAGCAAGCCTATGATGGAATTACTCACGCACGGTGGTGACACTACTAGAGAAAAGCATACTAGTGGCGTTGGTTTTTTACATACCAGTAGCACGGGCACCCGCGCTACTGCTAGGGCGCTACAGCTATTATTTAGCAGAGTGTGTTTCTAAACAAGTGCTGCAGCTAAAATACTTAGTAGTAGCACATGTTTCTCCACCAACGCTACTACTATCATCACGTAGTAGTAGCGCCCTATTTTCTCCCCACGCTACAACTAGGTAAATAGAAATAAAAAATAAAAAAAAGTAGTCAGGTGCAATATTCATGGAAATCAAGACAAGTCCAAAGGTAAATAAACTAAGTTCACGTAACCATCTCACAAACATTAACGACAAGCATTCACATTTAATATAACCACACAATGTCACAAACTCATATATAGTAGTCAACAATGCATGGATAGATCATAGTTGATAAGTCTACTAGGTAGTCATACTAGCATATATATGGTTCAACAGCCACATGCATGCATATGTAGTTCTAGATGATGTCGATGACGACCATCATCCTCAAGCCTGGGCGGTGGGTGTTCCTGATAGTAATTAGGATTGCCTGTCCAACATGAAGATTCTTACCGACGAGGAAGCTCTTCCACCCAACCGAGTTGAAGTGTGTGCGACCGTCCGTGTCCATGTCGTACGCACAAGTGGTGACGGAGCCCCTTGCGGTAAGGAGTATTCTAGCAGAGCCTTCTTCATCAGGCTTGATACCACAACTCTCAGATAGGCTCTTTGGCAATTTCTGAATAGAAAAACATATCAATTAATAAGTAGCCTCACACATTCTACACTATCAAAAGACAATACTACATTTCTGCTGAGCATGAATTCTACTAATAAGTATATATGGATTCTACACTATTAGCAGTTCTTTGGATTCTACACGAAGCATATATATCATCGGACTCTACACTAAGTATATATATCATCAGACTCTACACTAAGTATAACAATAAAGCATATAAGATTCACTAAGCATATATATCATCGGACTCTACACTAAGTATAACAATAAAGCATATAAGATTCACTAAGCATATATATCATCGGACTCTACACTAAGTATAAAAATAAAGCATATAAGATTCACTAAGCACATATATCATCGGACTCTACACTAAGTATAACAATAAAGCATATCATCAAATTACTCTAAAAACTACAGTAAATGAAACATACCATGATATGCCAATCAACCATGGTACTTGTCAGGCGGGTCACGAATGGCACCCCGACGAAGTCAGCACGTGGCGGAATGATGTCCCATAGGTTGCACACCTCCTCCTCGCTCAACTTCATTCTCTGAGCTACGATGGCATCACCGAGTGGGTCATCATCATCCTCATCATCCTCATCACCCTCATAATCTTCTACTTTGTTGACATAAATCACGGCTAGCTTGGGTCTTTCAGCTCTGAAGGAGAAGCTGATCAACTCACCACCGGTGATACGCATGTGGGCGATGAAACGGACCCATCCATCTCCTCCCACCTGCGTCATCTTTCATCCTTTCTCGATCTCCATAGTGTAGGGGCCCCCAGGAGCCTCAAAGGTCATAGAGTCTCTGGTCAGATTGTTGAATTCTGACCTCACATTGCATGGGACGATCTGTGTACAAAAAGCAAAATGATATATACACGATGCATTAATGCCAATAACACTAAAACCAAAATAGTAGTTACTAGTTTCATATAATTCATTACTGCCGCATGAATAAAAATAGACTCGAAGTAGATGTTGAACAGCGTGCCAGTTGCAAGGCTGCCGGCGCACCTTGACTTGCACCGTCGACATGGTGGTGGTGGTGGTGGTGGCGCCATTTCCCTAAAGCAATATGATTAAAGGATTAACGATCCAAAAAGTAAACATAAAGTTTTCATAGAGTTCACATGGCATGCAAAATAACAACTAAAAAGTAAACATAAAGTTTAGTCCAGGGGAACACTTTATCTATTCCCACATCCAAAAGTTGAACCAGCTTAGAATCTTCCAAAACACAATAAGTAAACATCCATTCCACCTTTGGCATCAGATGCACAATAATTAAAACTATAAAAGGAAAACACCCCCCTTTTCGATCCGATACAACTCTCTATCTATCTGTGTTTTCTTTTTCTGAAATTTACCAAAAATGGGCTCACTAACAGCATCATAACAACTTGGCAATTTGATCGAGCATCACCACATACAGATACTCTCTTCAACCTGAAAGAGTATCGAATCAAGCATTGATTTTTCCATGAAACCACATAACAGTCAACAAAGAAGCTAGTGGCAGCAGCCAAGAATTGAAACCCTCAACCGTTGCTGTCATATCATAGCTAAAAAATGCTCACGATTCTACGGTCAAGCACTATGGTTGTTCCAGCGAAGGAATGACAAGTAGTTACAAGTACTACATCACTGATCCTAAATGTCGGAAACAATAGTCACATATCATGACAACGTGATACGATGGGACGCTCTCGTCCTCGGCCGATCACGTTAGCTGGCTTAGCTGCTAGCTCCCGCCAGCACACCATCTTCAGGACGAGCGCGCCAGCCTTGGAAGATGCGGTTTGCCCGCTCAACTGTGGACTGCGAAATCACGCCCTAGACGACACCAGGGCTCTAGGAGCTTATCTCGAAAGCTCCCATGGCACCATTTCAGAAGGGGAGCTGATCCTACGACCACCATCGACAAACTTGAGCGTGTGGAGGCGTTCACGCAACCACAGACGATGGATAATCATTCCCATTGCAGAAGCTTATCATCTACACAAAATGGCACACGGCAACCGACGCCGCCCGTGGCTCCTCTCCGAAAAAGGCACGACATGGACGCCCCCTCTCTAAACCCTAGAACACTAGGCACCACCGCCGCCACCACTGCTCCAGGGGCAGCAGCCAAGAATTGAAACCCAAGTTTCAATTATAGTGCTAAAAGCCTCTACTTCTCTAGCTACTTCTCTCTACTCTCTCCTAAGTTTCGGTGAGCAACAAAAAGCCTCTACTTCTCTCACCTAACCCCTCTCTCTACTCTCTCCCCAATCATGCGAGAAACAAGCCTGGAACATGTCGCATCAAAGGACGGAGCCACCGTGCAATCCCTAAATCCCAAAACATGGCGAGCCGCTGCGGCAAATCGATTGGAGCCTAGCTAGTGTGGCACACGCAGGGAGGAGGAGATCAAGGGGGACTTACGGGACTTGAGCGTCGGAGGAGGCGAGAGGCGACCGCGCGTGGTGGCAGCGCACGACACCGTCGACGGGGGTGAGGCGGCCGGGGACGAACCCTAACCGCGGCGGCATCGTCGGGTGGAGGAGATCGATTGTGAGTGAGGGGAGGGTTGAGGCGCTCGGGCGGTTTTTTTTGCTCTAGTAGTAGCTGGTTATAGGTCGCCTCTTGCTAAGCCCACCAAATTGTAGCGCCTGCTCAAAACAAATGCTACAGCTAAGTGGGCTACTGTTTTTGCCTCATGCCCATGTAACAAAGAGGCCCAAGCAAACAAATGCTGTTGTTATATATTAGTAGTAGCGTGTTTTCTGCCCAGCGCTACTAGTAAATACTAGTAGCGTGGGGTCATAAACAGGCGCTACTGGTAAACTTCTATTTATAAGCATTTTCCTAGTAGTGTGAGCATCATGAAATTGGTGATGGAGGATGGTTGATGATGATGACGGTGACGGATTCCCCTCTCTGGAGCCCCAAACAGACTCCAGATCAGCCCTCCCAAGAGAGTTTAGGGCTTGGCGGCGGCTCCGTATCGTAAAATGCGATGAATTCTTCTGTTTGAATTTTTTCTCCCCGAACATGAATATATGGAGTTGGAGTTGAGGTCGGTGGAGCTTCAAGGGGCCCATGAGGCAGGGGCGCACCCTGGGGGGGGGCACCCTCGTGGACAGGGTGTGGGCCCCCTGACGTTGATTCTTTCGCCAGTATTTTTTATTAATTCCCAAAAGTTGCTCAGTGGATTTTCAGGTCATTCCGAGAACTTTTATTTCTGCACAAAAATAACACCATGGCAGTTCAGCTGAAAATAGCGTCAGTCCGAGTTAGTTCCATTCAAATCATGCAAGTTAGACTCCAAAACAAGGGCAAATGTGTTTCGAAAAGTAGATACGACGGAGACGTATCAAATACTTATGCTATCTTGAGAGAAGCCACTAGTGAAACCTATGGCCCCCGGGTCTATCTTCCATCGTATAAGTTTCCAATCTACTTTATTTTGCAATCTTTACTTTCCAATCTATATCATAAAAATACCAAAAATATTTATCTTATCCTATTATCTCTATCAGATCTCACTTTCGCAAGTGGCCGTGAAGGGATTGACAACCCCTTTATCGCGTTGGTTGCGAGGTTCTTGTTTGTTTGTGTAGGTACGAGGGACTTGAGTGGAGCCTCCTACTGTATTGATACCTTGGTTCTCAATACTGAGGAAAATACTTACGCTACTTTGCTGCATTACCCTTTCCTCTTCAAGGGAAAACCAACGCAGTGCTCAAGAGGTAGCACCAGCTCATCAGTACTCCTCATGCTCATTTGAGTCCTCATGCTCCTCGGACTCCTCGTGCCCCTCAGACTCCTCTGCTGCTTTATGCTGATGCTCCGTCTCTAAGTCAAACCGCTTGCAATGCTGAGAAACCCAAGTCTCCTCATCAGTAACTTGCTCCTTAGAGCCACTAGTGATCTCCTAACCTAGGGCTCTCATCATGGTCTTATGGCGAGTGCGAGCAGCCTTCTCAGCCACATGTTCCCTGTACTGGCCCTTGGCTTCCATGCAGAAAAGCCTCTTCATCTTCGAGTTGAGCTTGGATTCCCAAGAGGGTAGCTTCTCAGGAGAGGGAACAAACTCATAATCTGGCTCATCCTCATCATCAGAATCCGTAGGGGCAATCTCCTCACCGGGGCCAGCAGGCACAGTCCCCCAGTTCTCCTTCTGGTGCAGATTCAGAACCGGATGAGTGACCAAGCGCTCAGTAGGAAGCGCCTCTCCCGGAAACTCAACAACCCACTTCACCTCAATTAGTTTAAAAGATAAGGGCCATAGACGGGCACCTTCCGGTCAAGCACGACAGACCGAAGCTCACGCCACATGATGTGGGAGATGTCTAAGGTAGAATTCTTGCCCTGCTCCTTGATGCGCATCAAGAGAAAATCCACCAAGTAGGAGTGCACCATGTCCAAATTCCCAATGCAAGGGAAGATAGTGTTGTGAAAGATCCTGTGGGTAATATCCAGAAATGGAATGAGCTCTGTGCGAGTCCCCTTGAGAGTCTTCACCGTCTTGGAGTAGCGGATAAGCTTTGACTTGTGCATGGCCGGGCCTTTCCTGTGAGGCCGGAGACCTATAGGGTTGTCTTCTCCCTCATCAGCAATGCCCAAGGAATTCATGAACTCCTTCCAATCAACCCCGAATTTTATCCCACCGGTCATCCATGACATAGATATCTCCTCATTGGCATGAAAGTGAACCGTGGCATAAAATTGAGCCACAATCTCCGGATCATAGTCCTTGTTGTAGGTGATGAAGGGAATGAATCCCCATTAATGGCAAAGAGCAAGAGCCTCTCCAAAGTATGTCAGATCCTTCTCCATACAAGAGACATCAATAGACTTGACGTTCACAAACAAGTTCTTCTTGGACTATAGAATGTCCAGGTGGATCAACGATTACTCCTTGGTCCAGAAGGGGCACCCAACAAGAGACACATCCTGAGCACGGCGATACAGATTGTGAATGTGAAACTCCTCAAACTCCTTTGCAGTCATCTCATCGGAAGGGGTGAACTTCTCCTTCACCTTATGCTTGCCTGTTGTTGTCTTCACATTCTGCCTGGGAGGATCACTGGAACTTGCGGGAGTGCCATCAGTGGTACGATAACACTTGGATCCGGGATGATTGGGGTTCTTTGCGATGGGCATGATGAGCGGAGCTATGATATGTCTCCGTTGTATCTATAATTTTTTATTGTTTCATGCCAATATTATACAACTTTTACCTACTTAACCTATTGATCCGGTGCCCAGTGCTAGTTCCTGTTTGTTGCATGTTTTTTGTTTCGCAGAATATCCATATCAAACAAAGTCCAAACGCGATTTTTTTACGGAGAATTATTTTGGAATATATGTGAATTTTGGGAGGTGGGATTAATGCAAAAGGTGGCCCACAACCCCCACAAGACACTAGGGCACGCCTGGGCCCCCTGGCGCGTGGTGGTGGGTTGTGGTCACCTCATAAGTCGGTCGGAGCTCTTCTTTGGGTGCACGGAAGCTTATATCTGGAAAAAAAAATCATGTTAAAATCTCAGCGCAATCGGAGTTATGGATATCCGGGAATATAAGAAACGGTTTTCGGCCAGAAAACAGGAACGCGAAACAAAAGATAACAGAGAGAGATCCAATCTTGAAGGGGCTCTCGCCCCTACGCCACTATGGAGGCCATGGACCAGAGGGAGAACCTGCTTCCATCTTGGGGGGAGGTCAAGGAAAAAGAAGAAGCAGGGGGGTTGTCTCCCCCTCTCTTCCGGTGGCGCCGGAGAGCCACCGGGGCAATCATCGTGACGATGATCTACACCAACAACTTCGTCGCCGTCAACACCAACTCTCTCTCCCTCTATGAAGCGGTGTAACACCTATTCTCCCCACTGTAATCTCTGCTTAAACATGGTGCTCAACACTATATATAATTTCCCAATGATATGTGGTTATCCTATGATGTTTGAGTAGATTCGTTTTGTCCTATGGGTTGATAGATGATCATGATTGGTTTGAGTTGTATATTTTATTTTGGTGCCGTCCTGTGGTGCCCTCCTTGTCGCGCAAACATGAGGGATCCCCGCTGTAGGGTGTTGCAATGCGTTCATGGTTCTCTTATGGTGGGTGGCATGAGTGACAGAAGCACAGACCCGAGTAAGGGGGTTGTTGCATATGGGATAAAGAGGACTTGATACTTAATGCTATGGTTGGGTTTCGACCTTAACGACCTTTAGTAGTTGCGGATGCTTGCTAGAGTTCCAATCATAAGTGCATATGATTCAAGTACAGAAAGTATGTTAGGTCATGACTCTCCTTTATATAAAACTGCAACAATGCGATTGAGCGAACCAGCGGTAACGTGGCCGATCGAACGAGTCATCGAGCGATCAAGCGAACCACTAGTCAACTACTTCTTGGGCCAGCCCACGAGCGGAGGCGTGTGGGCGCCCAGAAGCTAACTGGCGCTTAAAGCATGCTCCAGCAAAGCTCACGGTGGCATGTGTGTGGGCGACTCAGTTTTCCAGCTCGGTGAGAGCGACAAATAGATGTGCCCCGTTAAGCCAAGGCGGCCCTATGTCTCGCATATATATGGAAAATGTTTGTTTTTAAATCGGATGATAATAGAGAGACACAAGCCGTCTCCAGCGATTGACACGCGTCCCTAGCTGGGCCACGCACCGCTCCCCATTTGTACCTTATCCCACGTAGGGAAGCAACAGCCACGCAATTTTTTCACGCTCGCTTTGTCTTCCTCGTGCAGATTCCTCTCTCTCTCTCTCCTGTCGCCACTACCATGGCCGCGCCGCGCTTTGCTCTACTCCGCCCCCAGAGCTCCCCTCTCTTCCTTCCCTTTCTCACCCCTGGGGCAATGGAGTGCTACTGCAGTACATGTCACCGCTTGGCTACGACTGGTGCTGCCATGAATGACGGGAGCTTCGACGCGCGACCACCGTCTGCCATGGCCATCGGAGCTACTGCTGTTGTGATGAGGAGCATCTGCACATGGTCTTCGGAGCTTCGTTTTAAGCGGCATGCGTGGCTCCCTGAGCTGCAATGAAGTGCGCGGTGGCAGCGACGGTGACTGCGGAGGGTTGCCGATGGGGGGGCGTTGCAACTCTGGCGATGTGGATTTGAAGTTGTTGGGAGCACGCCGGTGTTGAAATGGAGCAACGCCAGGCTGCCGGAAGCATAGTCAGGGTTGCAATGGAGCTTCGCCGGAGTTGCAATGGAGTTTCGCCGGACGCCGTCGGTGCTGCGTTGGAGCTCCATCGGAGCTGCAATGGAGCTTCGTCGGAGGTCGTCGATGCTGCGTTGAAGCTCCACCGGACCTGCAAGGAGCTTTGTCGGACGCCATTGGTGCTCCAGTCGATCTATGGTCGCGCTCGTACTATGTTGCAGTGGAGCTTTGTCGAGGAAAGCAGCGCTGCATTGAAGCTGGTAGCGCTGCTACCGTACCCGTGCTGCATCAGAGGACCACTAGCGCGCTGATCCGACGGTTGTCTAGGCGGATGATTTCACCAGGAAATCATCCGGCTGATTTGTAGCAGCCACCTATATATGTACAGAAGCCTCGTGTGAAGGCAAGCCTGAGATGGCCGGCACAGGCTCGCGCGAGGCCTGCCACCTTGTTTTTTCTCTTTCATATTTTTTTCTTTTTATTTTTCTTTCATTCATTTTTTTGTTTATACATCTGAATATTATATATAGAAAATGTTTGTCATGTATACAAAAAATATACAACGTCTATCAAAAATTGAGCATGCACTTAAAAAAGGTTAATCAAGTGTTTGAAAAATAATCTAGTATTTTAAAAATGTTAATGAAGCATTTAAACATGTTAAATGTGTATAGAAAAATTGTTGTCATATATAAAAATATATATAAAGCATATGTGTATGTAAATGTGTTGGTCAAGTATTTAAAGAATGTTAACATGTATAAAAAATGTACTTCGTGTATATGAAAATGCACACAAATTAGTCATCACAAAACATATATTTTAAAAAAATTATTCTATATTTGAAAATATTTAAACATCTTTATAAAATATTCCTGACGTATACGAAAAATGTACATTATGTGTGAAAAAGAACATATATGTCCATTAAAACCCGTACACTGTGTGTTGAAAAATATTGACCTTGCGTTCAAAAAAATATTAAGTGTGTGCTAAAATATACTCCCTTCGTACCAAAATAAGTGTCTCAATCTTAGTACAACTTTGTACTAGCTCTATTACAAAGTTGAGACACTTATTCCGGGACGGAGGGAGTACATTAGAAAGATATGTAAATAAAAATGTATAGAGCGTGTGAAAGAAGTAGAACATAAAAAATATAGATTTTAAAAAATATTAATCATGTATTTCAAAAATATTGAACATGTATAAAAATATGTTTCTGATGTAGAAAAAATATTGAGTTTGTACTAAAAAATTGATATATATTGAAAAAAGTAATCAATGAAAAACAACAAGGAAGAAAATGAAGAAACCCAATAAAAAACAAAGAAAATCTAAAAATGAAAAACTAAATAAAATTAATGCAAAGATTGGAAACATAGAAAACCGAGAAAGAAACAAAGAGAAACGAAGAAAACCGATGAAAACGAAGAAATAGACAAAGGAAAATAAAGAAGAGAAAAAACCAATATAAACCGAGAAAGACACAAGGAAAAACAAAGGAAAAAGAAAGAAAATAAAACCCAATGAAAACCATGAAAGAAACAAAAAAACAAAGAAAAAACATAGAAATCAGTTCGAAGAAAAACAGAAAAAAGAAAACAAGACAAAACCGGAGAAAAGAGTTAATTGCACAGAATTACCACAATTGGGGCATCACATGCAGATTGGTACCACGATTGCTAATTTTTGCATGTCAGTACCACGATTGCTCCAGGTTTTTGCAAATAAGGCTAAAACGCGTATTTATATGTATTGCCGCTCGATCAGACAGCTCGGGCCCACCCATCCATTGCTAATCGGTGCGTGCCTGTATTGACGATTAGGACGAGCCGGTGCGCCGCTTCTCCAACCCGGTCCAGTCGCACACGGCTTCGCCTCGCCAGACCATTCCTCCCTCCTCCTCCTCGCTCGTTTCCTCCGTCGCCGCCGCCACGATCGCCGGCCGCCGACCGCCCGGCCGACGCCATGGTTTTGGAGGACGAAAGCAGCGACAACCAGTCTAGCCTCCCGTACATGCATTCTTCCTCCACAGACGGTCTCAACCAGGTCAGTACCGTGAGTTTAGGGTTAGGGTTTCAGATTTGGGATTTCTTGATTTGATTGATTTCGCTAGGTTTTGATTTGGCCATTGTCTTTGTGCGAGCTTCTGCAGGTCCCTTTCAGCCTTGAAGATCCAGATTACAAGGGGCTTGAGCTGGATGTGATGTCTCCATGTGAGAAGCATGGCATGGCATCTGAGAGGCTTGTTGCCTTTGAAGGAACAGACACGGGTAGGAGATTTTTAGCATGTGCACATCCGGTATGGATTGTAGGCATAGTGATTTTTTTTCTTACTTTGTCAGTGCCATATTGAACTCCTGTTTACTGGAGTACTCTGCTTGCTGTCAACATTTTGGTTCATAGTGGTACTAGAGTAGCTTATTTAGGTCAAGCATGAGTATATTTTGCTGGAGTACAATGGCATAGTATTTTGGTTAATAGTGGTACTAGAGTAGCTTAAAAATGGTTGAACACTCCTTGATATGAACACTAGAGTAACTAACTGTTGACGCTCAAAAAGGGCATGATCGCAAAGAGTGACTTGAGGCTGTAGCAAGATGAGGTCAAATTTATGAGTTCATGTCACCATTTGATGGCTCTCTTCAAGATAATCAAAGTAAATGTGAAGATGGATCAAAACGGAGCTCAAGTGCAAAAGATACGCCAATTTCGGAGATACTCGTGTTGACACCAGATTAGAAAATGGCATGAAACCTAACCAAGATGTCCCCTGATGGAAAAAGTTACAACAGAAAAGTTCTTCTTCTCGTCGAAACGATCGATTTTGATATAAAAATCGTTCCAATCCAAATTCGTATGCAAAAGTTAGAGCCATCGGAATACAGCCCTGTGAGGAGGCAAAAAATGACGCGCCCCACCAGACACCCTGTCTGATGGGTAGCGCGAGGGATAGCCTGTTTTGCGCGACCGATTTGACCCTCAAGATGACCTCTGATCAAAAAACGTTCAACATAAAAGTTGTTCGTCTCGTCGAAACGGTCAAGATTGCTTTTGGGCTTGTTTCCATCCGAGATCGTTTACCACCACAAAAAAGACCCGCAAGGTGCAGTCAGTTTAAACCGAACAGTTTTGGAAAGTTCGGGCAAAACCAATCCGAATTTGGCTAGGGTTTTGGACGTGAATCCAAGCCTTTTCCTTGCACGGGAAGTCCAGCCGCCTCTTATATACCTAAGGGGTGACGGCCGATTGAACAACACACAATCGATCAATTCATCTACCACTTTTTATCTTTTATCTTTTCTCCTTAACCCTAGTTCTTCTTCTTCCTCGTTCTTCGTTCGTTCTTCTTGTTGCGGGGCGGCGAACCTTGAGGCCCTAGGGGCGATCAGGTCGACCTAGGGCAGCCCATAGCCGCCGCGCGCCCAGACGGGGTCCCTCCCGGGCGCGTGGGGTTTCGGTCTTCAAAGCGCCCACGGATTGTCTTGCGTGCAGCGCTTCCGCTGGTCTCCTTCGACGTGAGCTGCGGTGCACCACCCCCCGGCGTCGAGGGTACACGGTGACGTGTTCTTGTGTGAACACACTTTTTGGCGACTCCGCTGGGGACGAAGCTTTGAACGGTCTCCGGCCCGTTCTTGCTACGAAGAGATCGTCATCTAGGGTTTTGCAATCTACAAAGGTAACATGAATACCCAATTCACTTATGTAGATGCAAATAATGCATATGTTGTTGCTAGATCGTCTAATGAGCATATTGTATCGGCTAGCCCTAATTTTATCAATCATGCATCTAATTATGTGCAACAGCCGATTCAGAATAATCTTCATGCTTCAACTTCATATAATTTTAGCAACATGCAACATATGTATCCCAACTCCCATGCATCGGCAACCTCACAAATCTATATGCCGATGAACAACGTGATGAGTTTGGTTAATCATGTGGAGACACCCCATGTAGGAACTTCCAATAGTATGCAACAAAGTGTTTCAACTTTTTATTCATCGGCAAATAACTTGCAGTATGTTAATCCAAACGTGCCGGTGGATAAGGGAATTGGCCATGCTACTACTAGTTATTCAGCCAATTACCTTCAAACATCATATGCTACACCTCATGCTACGAATTTTTCGGCACAATACGCAATTGTAGATATTCGTCATTCGGCTCCGCACCTTCATGCTCATGGCCGAATAAGTGAGAATTCTACCAGAGCGCATGCGTCTTTACCTAGTAACGTAGCATATCATGTTGCCCTGCACAATTACAGAATTTCGCAACACACCATTCTGAAGGCGCCTCAAAGTATTGGGGCAATCCGATGAAGATTGGGCTGAAATTGGTGAAAAAAGCTTAAAGATAGACTAGCTGCAATGTTTTTGAATTTAGACAAGAACAAGCAACCTTGCTAATCAAAGAAAGAAAGAGTGGTGATTCGATAACGGTTAATTTGGTTATTAAAAAGCCAAATCAAATAGTATGTGTGCGAATCTATCAAAGAAAAGAGGATGCCAAGGCATTGGAGAGTCAATCAAAAGTGGAACAAAGTATTATTCAAGTGATACAACCATCATGCTCCCCCAACGTAATTGAAGAGGTATGTCTAGCAAGTGACTTGCCTATCTTCCGATTTGGTCAAAACTTTATTGTCGATGCTTCTATAAGAAAAATTCTCATAAGTAATTTTGAAAGACCAATAAAGAAGGGTAATTTACTTGTTAGCAACAAAATTGTTATAGACTATATCGGTCAACCCATTGCACCATTTATAAAGACCGATAATGACTTATTGTTGTGGCCAAAGTGTTGGGGAACGTAGTAATTTCAAAATTTCCCACGACACGCATAAGATCATGGTGATGCATAGCAACGAGAGGGAGAGTGTTGTCACGCCCTCGTGAGACCAAGCGAAGCGATCACAACGTAGAGGAAGTAGTCGACATTCTCCTCGCGATCCAACCGATCCTAGCGCCACATTCGGCGCCCGAAGTTCTTGACACACGTACAGCTCGGTGACGCTCCTCGGCTCCGATCCAGTAAGCTCCGGAGAGAGTTCCACAAGACGACGGCGTGGGACGATCTTGATGTTCTATCGACGCAGGCTTCGCCTAAGCACCGCAACGATATGACCGAGGTGGATTATGGTGGAGGGGGCACCGACACGCTAAGGAACGATCTCAAGGATCAACTTGTGTGTCCTAGGGTGCCCCTGCCCCGTATATAAAGGAGCAAGGGGTGCGGCCGCCCAAGGAGGAGGCGCGGAGGAGTCCTACTCCCACCGGCATGGGACTCCCCTTTCCTAGTTGGAGTAGGATTGGGGAGGGAAGAGGAAGGGGGCGCCGCCTCTCCTTGTCCTATTCGGACTAGGGGGAGGGGCGCTGCCTGCCCTGGCCGCCCTTCCTCTTCTCCCTCATGGCCCACTAAGGCCCAATAACCCCGGGAGGGTTCGGTAATCTCAGTGTTCGGTAAAATCCCGATTTCACCGGAACCATTCCAACTCCAAATATAGGCTTCCAATATATCAATCTTTATGTCTCGACCATTTCGAGACTCCTCGTCATGTCCGTGATCACATCCGGACTCGAACTTCTTGGTACATCAAAATACACAAACTCATAATATAACCGTCATCGAAACCTTAAGCGTGCGGACCCTACGGTTCGAGAACAATGTAGACATGACCGAGACACGCCTCCGGTCAATAACCAACAGCGGACCTGGATGCCCATATTGGCTCCTACATATTCTACGAAGATCTTTATCGGTCAGACCGCATAACAACATACGTTGTTCCTTTGTCATCGGTATGTTACTTGCCCGAGATTCGATCGTCGGTATCCAATACCTAGTTCAATCTCGCTACGGCAAGTCTCTTTACTCGCTCGTAATACATCATCTCGCAACTAACTCATTAGTTGCAATGCTTGCAAGGCTTCAAGTGATGTGTATTACCGAGAGGGCCAGAGATACCTCTCCGACAATCGGAGTGACAAAACCTAATCTTGAAATACGCCAACCCAACATCGCCTTTGGAGACACTGTAGTACTCCTTTATAATCACCCGATTACGTTGTGACGTTTGGTACCACCAAAGTGTTCCTTGTAAACGGAGTTGCATAATCTCATAGTTACAGGAACATGTATAAGTCATGGATAAAAGCAGTAGCAACATACTAAACGATTGTGTGCTAAGCTATTGGAATGGGTCATGTCAATCAGATCATTCAACTAATGATGTGACCTTGTTAATCAAATAACAACTCTTTGTTCATGGTCGGAAACATAACCATCTTTGATTAACAAGCTAGTCTAGTAGAGGCATACTAGTGACATCTTGTTTGTCTATGCATTCACACATGTATCATGTTTCCGGTTAATACAATTCTAGCATGAATGATAAACATTTATCATGAAATAAGGAAATAAATAATAACTTTATTATTGCCTCTAGGGCATATTTCCTTGATCTCCCACTTGCACTAGAGTCAATAATCTAGTTCACATCGCCATGTGATTTACCAAACAATAGTTCACATCACCATGTGATTAACACCCATAGTTCACATCAATATGTGACCAACACTCAAAGGGTTTACTAGAGTCAAGAATCTAGTTCACATCGCTATGTGATTAACACCCAGAGAGTACTAAGGTGTGATCATGTTTTGCTTGTGAGATAATTTTAGTCAACGGGTACATCATATTCAGATCCGTAAGTATTTTGCAAATTTTATGTCAACAATACTCCGCACGTAGCTACTCTAGCTAATTGCTCCCACTTTCAATATGTATCTAGACCGAGACTTAGAGTCATCTAGATTGGTGTCAAAACTTGCATCGACGTAACCCTTTTACTTACCTAACCTTTTGTCACCTCCATAATCGAGAAACATATCCTTATTCCACTAAGGATAATTTTGACCGCTGTGTCTGTGATCTACTCCTAGATCACCATTGTACTCCTTGCTTAACTCAATTGTAGGGTATACAACAGATCTGGTACACAAGCATAGCATACTTTATAGAACCTATGGCCAAGGCATAGGAAATGACTTTCATTCTCTTTCTATCTTCGCCGTGGTAGTGGTTTTGAGTCTTACTCAACTTCACACCTTGTAACACGTGCAAGAACTCTTTCTTTGACTGTTCCATTTTGAACTACTTCAAAATCTTGTCAAGGTATTTTCTCATTGAAAAACTTATCAAGCGTCTTGATCTATCTCTATAGATATTGATGCTCAATATGTAAGCAGCTTCACCGAGGTCTTCCTTTGAAAAACTCCTTTCAAACACTCCTTTGTGCTTTATAGAATAATTCTACATTATTTCTGATCCACAATATGTCATACATATACTTATTAGAAATGCTGTAGTGCTCCCACTCACTTTCTTGTAAATACAGGCTTCTCCGCAAGTCTCAGATAAAACTATATGCTTTGATCAACTTATCAAAGCGTGTATTCCAACTCCGAGATGCTTGCAGGTCCATAGATGGATCATTTGGAGTCGCATATTTTGTTAGCACCTTTAGGATTGACAAAACCTTTTGGTTGCATCATATACAACTCTTCTTTAATAAATCCATTAAGGATTGCAGTTTTGTTATCCATTTGCCAGATTTCATAAAGTGTGGCAATTTCTAACATGATTCGGACAGATTTAAGCATAGATACGAGTGAGAAATTCTCATCGTAGTCAACACCTTGAACTTGTCGAAAACCCCTTTTGCGACAATTCTAGCTTTGTAGATAGTAACACTACTATCAGCGTCCGTCTTCCTCTTGAAAATCCATTTAATCACAATGGCTTGCCGATCATCGGACAAGTCAACCAAAGTCCATACTTTGTTCTCATATATGGATCCCATCTCAGATTTCATGGCCTCAAACCATTTCGCGGAATCTGGGCTCACCATCGCTTCTTCATAGTTCGCAAGTTCATCATGGTCTAGTAACATGACTTCGAGCAGGATTACCGTACTACTCAGTGCGGATCTCACTCTGGTTTACCCACGAGGTTCGGTAGTAACTTGATCTGAAGTTACATGATCATCATCATTAGCTTCCTCACTAATTGGTGTAGTAGTCACAAGAACAAATTTTCGTGATGAACTACCTTCCAATAAGGAGAAGGTACAATTACCTTATCAAGTTTTCTACTTTCCTCCCACTCACTTCTTTCGAGAGAAACTCCTTCTCTGGAAAGGATCCATTCTCAAGAACGAATATCTTGCCTTCGGATCTGTGATAGAAGGTGTACCCAACATCTCCTTTGGGTATCCTATGAAGACATATTTCTCGATTTGGGTTTGAGCTTATTAGGATGAAACCTTTTTCATATAAGCATCACAATCCCAAACTTTAAGAAACGACAACTTTGGTTTCTTACCAAACCACATTTCATATTGTGTCGTCTCAACGGACTTTAGATGGTGCCCCTTTTTAACGTGAATGCAGCTGTCTCTAATGCATATCCCAAAACTATAGTGGTAAATCGGTAAGAAACATCATAGATTGTACTATATCCAATAAAGTACGGTTATGACGTTCGGACACACCATTACATTGTGGTGTTCCAGGTGGCGTGAGTAGTGAAACTATTTCACATTGTTTTAACTGAAGGCCAAACTCGTAACTCAAATATTTTACCTCTGCGATCATATCGTAGAAACTTTTATTTTCTTGTTACGATGATTTTCTACTTCACTCTGAAATTCTTTGAACTTTTCAAACGTTTCAGACTTATGTCTCATCAAGTAGATATACCCATATCTACTCAAATCATCTGTGAAGGTCAGAAAATAATGATACTTGTCGGGAGCCTTAATATTCATCGGACCACATATATCAGTATGTATGATTTCCAACAAATCTGTTGCTCGCTCCAATGTTAGGAGAACGGCGTTTTAGTCATCTTGCCCAAGAGGCATGATTCGCAAGCATCAAGTGATTCATAATCAAGTGATTCCAAAATCCCATCAGCATGGAGTTTCTTCTTGCGCTTTACACCAATATGACTTAAGCAGCGATTGCCACAAATAAGTTGCACTATCATTATTAACTTTGCATCTTTTGGTTTCAATATTATGAATATGTGTATAACTATGATCGAGATCCAACAAACCATTTTTGTTGGTGTGTATGACCATAGAAGGTTTTATTCATGTAAGCAGTAACAACAACTCGTTCTCTAACTTAAATGAATAACCGTATTGCAATAAACATGATCAAATCATATTTATGCTCAACGCAGACACCAAATAACACTTATTTAGTTTCAACACTAATCCCGAAAGTATAGGGAGAGTGCGATGATGATCATATCAATCTTGGAACTACTTCCAACACACATCGTCACTTCATCCTTAACTAGTCTCGCTTATGATCGCAACAACCCTGTTTGAGTTACTACTCTTAGCAACCGAACCAGTATCAAATGCCGAGGGGTTGCTATTAACACTAGTAAAGTACACATCAATAACATATATATCCAATATACCTTTGTTCATTTTGCCATCCTTCTTATCTACCAATTACTTGGGGTAGTTCCGCTTCTAGTGACCAGTTCCTTTGCAGTAGAAGCACTCAGTCTCAGGCTTAGGTCCAGACTTTGGCTTCTTCACTTGAGAAGCAACTTGCTTGCCGTTCTTCTTGAAGTTCCTCTTCTTCCCTTTGCCCTTTTCTTGAAACTAGTGGTCTTGTTAACCATCAACACTTGATGTTCTTTCTTGATTTCTACCTTCATCGATTTCATCATCATGAAAAACTCGGGAATCATTTTCATCATCCCTTGCATACTATAGTTCATCATGAAGTTCTACTAACTTGGTGATGGTGACTAGAGAATTCTGTCAATCACTATCTTATCTGGAAGATTAACTCCCACTTGATTCAAGCGATTTGTTGGGGAACGTTGCAGAAAATTAAAATTTTTCCTACGGTTTCACCAAGATCCATCTATGAGTTCATCTAAGCAACGAGTAACGGGAGAGAGTTTACATCTACATACCACTTGTAGATCGCGTGCGGAAGCTTGCAAGGTGATGATGGAGTCGTACTCGAACGTGATTCAGATCACCGATGCCAAGTGCTGAACGGACAGCACCTCCGCGTTCAACACACGTACGGGACGAGCGACGTATCCTCCTTCTTGATCCAGCAAGGGGGAAGGAGAGGTTGAGGAAGACAGCACCACCGGCAAGACGACGGCGTGGTGATGGTGGTGAAGCAAGATACTCGGCTGTGGCTTCACGAGCTCTTACGGAGGAGGAGATGTGTTGGGAGGGAGGGCTGCGCCTTGGGAGTTGTGTACAGCAGCCCCCCCCCCTTTATATAGGCTCCTGTAGGCTGGCCCTGGAGATCCAATCTCGAGGCGGCGGCAAGGGGTGGAGTGCCCCCAAGCCGGTGGGCGCTTCACCCCTAGGGTTTCAACCCTAGGCGCTAGGGTGGGCCTAGGGGCGCACCAGCCCCTGTGGGCTGGTTCCTTCCCCTATGGCCCATGGGGCCCTCCGGATGGGTGGCCCCACCGGTGGACCCGGGACCCTTCCGGTGGTCCGTGATTTTACCGAAACCCCAAACTTTCCCGATGGCCAAAACACCACTTCCTATATATTATTCTTTACCTCCGGACCCTTCCGAACTCCTCGTGACGTCCGGGATCTCATCCGGACTCGAACAACATTCGTATTCACATACTAGTCTTCCTACTAACCCTAGCGCCACCGAACCTTAAGTGTGTAGACCCTACGGGTTCGGGAGACACGCAGACATGACCGAGACGACTCTCGGGCAATAACCAACAGCGGATCTGGATACCCATGTTGGCTCCCACATGCTCCTCGATGATTTCATCGGTTGAACCACGATGTCGAGGATTCTATCAAACCACGTATGCAATTCCTTTGTCAATCGATGCGTTACTTGCGAGACTCGATCGTCGGTATCCCAATACCTCGTTCGGTCTCGTTACGCAAGTCACTTTACTGCATCAGTAATGCATGATCCGTGACCAACACCTTGGTCAACTTGAGCTCATTATGATGATGCATTACCGAGTGGGCCCAGAGATACCTCTCCGTCATACGGAGTGACAAATCCCGCCTCGATCCATGTCAACCCAACAGATACTTTCGAGATACCGTAATGCACCTTTATAGTCACCCGATTCGTTGTGACGTTTGATACACCCAAGGCACTCCTACGGTAACCGGAGTTACACGATCTCATGGTCGAAGGAATAGATACTTGACATTGGCAAAGCTTCTAGCAAACGAACTATACGATCTTTTATGCTATGCTTATGATTGGGTCTTGTCCATCACATCATTCTCCTAATGATGTGATCCCGTTATCAACGACATCCAATGTCCATAGTCAGGAAACCATGACTATCTATTGATCACAACGAGCTAGTCAACTAGAGGCTCACTAGGGACATATTGTGGTCTAAGTGCTCACACGTGTATTACGATTTCCGGATAACACAGTTATAGCATGAACAAAAGACAATTATCATGAACATTGAAATATAATAATACTTTTATTATTGCCTCTAGGGCATATTTCCAACAGTCTCCCACTTGCACTAGAGTCACTAATCTAGTTTACATTGTGATGAATCGAACACCCATAGAGTTCTGGTGTTGATCATGTTTTGCACGCGAGAGAGGTTTAGTCAACGGATCTGCGACATTCAGATCCGTGTGCACTTTGCAAATCTCTATGTCTCCATCTTGAACATTTTCACGGATGGAGTTGAAACGACGCTTGATGTGCTGGTCTTCTTGTGAAACCAGGCTCCTTGGCAAGGGCAATAGCTCCGGTGTTGTCACAGAAGAGTTTGATCGGCCCGACGCATTGGGTATGACTCCTAGGTCGGTGATGAACTCCTTCACCCAAATCGCTTCATGCGCTGCCTCCGAGGCCGCCATGTACTCCGCTTCACACGTAGATCCCGCCACGACGCTCGCTTGCGGCTGCACCACCATTGCTCCACCATTCAACATATACACGTATCCGGTTTGTGACTTAGAGTCATCGGATCCGAGTCGAAGCTAAGCGTCGGCGTAACCCTTCTGACGAGCTCTTCGTCTCCTCCATAAACGCGAAACATGTCCTTTGTCCTTTTCGGTACTTCAGATATTCTTGACCGCTGTCCGGTGTTCCTTGCGGGATTACTTTGGTATCTTGCAACCAAACTTACGGCAAGGTTTACATCGGTCCAGTACACAGCATGGCATACATAATAGATCCTATGGCTGAAGCATAGGGATGACACTCATCTCTTCTTTATCTTTTGTCGTGGTCGGTGATCGTAGTGAGCTCGATTTCACACCTTGTAACATAGGCAAGAACCCTTCTTGGACTGATCCATTTTGAACCTCTTCAAAATCTTATCAAGGTATGTGCTTTGTGAAAGACCTATGAGGCGTCTCGATCTATCCCTATAGATCTTGATGCCTAATATATAAGCAGCTTCTCCAAGGTCCTTCATTGAAAAACACTTGTTCAAGTAGGCCTTAATGCTGTCCAGAAGTTTTGTATCATTTCCCATCAAGAGTATGTCATCTACATATAATAAGAGAAATGCTACAGAGCTCCCACTCACTTTCTTGTAAACGCAGGCTTCTCCATAAGTCTGCGTAAACCCAAACGCTTTGATCATCTCATCAAAGCGAATGTTCCAACTCCGAGATGCTTGCACCAGTCCATAAATGGATCGCTGGAGCTTGCATACTTTGTTAGCGTTCTGAGGATCGACAAAACCTTCCGGCTGCATCATATACAGCTCTTCCTTAAGATGTCCATTAAGAAATGCCGTTTTGACGTCCATCTGCCATATCTCATAATCATAGTATGCGGCAATTGCTAACATGATTCAGACGGACTTAAGCTTCGCCACGGAGAGAATGTCTCGTCAGTAGTCAATCCCTTGAACTTGTCGATAACCCTTAGCGACAAGTCGAGCTTTATAGATGGTAACATTACCATCCGCGTCCGTCTTCTTCTTAAAAATCCATTTATTTTCTATTGCTCGCCGATCATCGGGCAAGTCTGTCAAAGTCCATACTTTGTTTTCATACATGGATTCTATCTCGGATTTCATGGCCTCAAGCCATTTGTTGGAATCTGGGCCCGCCATTGCTTCTTCATAGTTCGAAGGTTCATTGTTGTCTAGCAACATGATTTCCATGACAGGTTGCCGTACCACTGCAGTGCGGAGCGTGTCCTTGTGGACCTTGAAGTTCAGATAACTTGATCCGAAGTATCTTGATCATCATCAATGATTTCCTCTTCAGTTGGTGTGGGCATTACTGGAACGGTTTCCTGCGTCGCACCACTTTCCCGTTCGAGAGGTAGTACTTCATCGAGTTCTACTTTCCTCCCACTTACTTCTTTCGAGAGAAACTCTTTCTCTAGAAAGCATCCGTTCTTGGCAACAAAGACTTTTCCTTCGGATCTTAAGTAGAAGGTATACCCAACAGTTTCCTTAGGGTATCCTATGAATACGCATTTTTCCGACTTGGGTTCGAGCTTTTCAGGTTGAAGTTTCTTGACATAAGCATCGCATCCCCAAACTTTTAGAAACGACAGCTTAGGTTTCTTCCCAAACCATAATTCATACGGTGTCGTCTCAACGGATTTAGACGGTGCCCTATTTAAAGTGAATGTAGCTGTCTCTAGAGCGTATCCCCAAAATGACAGTGGTAAATCGGTAAGAGACATCATAGACCGCACCATATCCAATAATGTGCGATTACGACGTTCGGATACACCGTTTCGCTGAGGTGTTCCAGGCGGCGTGAGTTGTGAAACGATTCCACATTTCTTTAAGTGTGAGCCAAATTCGTGACTTAAGTATTCTCCTCCACGATCTGATCGTAGGAACTTTATCTTTCGGTCACGTTGATTCTCCACCTCATTCTGAAACTCCTTGAACTTTTCAAAGGTCTCAGACTTGTGTTTCATTAAGTAGACATACCCATATCTACTCAAGTCATCGGAGAGTGAGAACATAACGATATCCTCCATGAGCCTCAACGCTCATTGGACCGCACACATCGGTATGTATGATTTCCAACAAGTTGGTTGCTCGCTCCATTGTTCCGGAGAACGGAGTCTTGGTCATTTGCCTAAGAGGCATGGTTCGCATGTGTCAAACGATTCATAATCAAGAGACTCTAAAAGTCCATCGGCATGGAGCTTCTTCATGCGCTTGATACTAATGTGACCAAGGCGGCGATGCCACAAGTATGTGGGACTATCGTTATCAACTTTACATCTTTTGGCATCCATACTATGAACATGTGTAATATTACGCCGAGATTCATTAAGAATAAACCATTGACCATCGGAGCATGACCATAAAACATATCTCTCATATAAATCGAACAACCATTATTCTCGGACTTAAATGAGTAGCCATCTCGTATCAAGCGAGATCCGGATACAATGTTCATGCTCAAACTTGGCACTAAATAACAATTATTGAGGTTTAAAACTAATCCGTAGGTAAATGTAGAGGCAGCGTGTCGACGGCGATCACATCGACTGGAACCATTCCCGACGCAAGATCGTCACCTCGCCCTTCGATCTCCGTTTATTCCGCAGCTCTGCTGTGAGTTACAAATATGAGCAACGGCACGGTATCAAATACCTGGGAGTTACTACGAGTCTTGGTAAGGTACACATCAATTACATGTATATCAAATATACCTTTGGTGTTGCGGCCTTCTTATCCGCTAAGTATTTGGGGCAGTTCCGCTTCGGTGACCCTTCCCTTGCAATAAAAGCACTCGGTCTCGTGCTTGGGTCCATTCTTTGACTTCTTCCGGCAACAAGCTTACGGCGGCGCAACATCCTTGCCGTCCTTCTTGAAGTTCTTCTTCCCTTGCCCTTCTTGAACTTAGTGGTCTTATTGACCATCAACACTTGATGTTCTTTCTTGATTTCAGCCTCACGACTTGAGATCGAGAACACTTCAGAATGGTCTTTACCATCCCCGCATGTTGTAGTTCATCACAAAGCTCTTGAAGCTTGGTGGGAGCGATGGAGGATTCTGTCAATGACCGCCTCATCAGGGAGGTTAATGTTCAACTGGGTCATACTGGCGTGCAACCCGGACATCTTGAGGATGTGCTCACCGACGTAACTGTTTTCCTCCATCTTACAACTGTAGAACTTGTCGAGACATCATATCTCTCGACCGGGCATGAGCTTGGAAAACTAGTTTCAGCTCTTGAACATCTCATATGCTCCGTGATGCTCAAAACGCTTTTGGAGCCCGGTTCTAAGCTGTAGAGCATGCCGCCTTGACGAGGGAGTAATCATCGAGCGAGTCGCCAGACGTTCAAATCGTCTTGCAGCGCCGGGAGAACAGTGGGTCACCTAACGGTGCTTCTAGGACATCTTGTTTCTTGGCAGCTATGAGGATGATCCTCGGGTTCGGACCCGATCCGTATAGTTGCTGCCATCATCTTTCGACTTGGTTTCTCTAGGAACGCGTTGAAGTTCATGTTGACATTAGCGTTGGCCATTGATCTACAAGACATATTTGCAAAGGTTTTAGACTAAGTTCATGATAATAAAGTTCTTAATCAAAATTATGAACTCCCACTTAGATTAGACATCCTCTAGTCATCTAAGTGTTACACGATCCGAGTCGACTAGCCCGTGTCCGATCATCACGTGAGACGGACTAGTCATCATCGGTGAACATCTTCATGTTGATCGTATCTTCCATACGACTCGTGTTCGACCTTTCGGTCTCCGTGTTCGAGGCCATGTCCGCACATGCTAGGCTCGTCAAGTTAACCCTAAGTGTTTTCGCTGTGTAAAACTGTCTTACACCGTTGTATGTGAGCGTAAGGATCCATCACACCCGATCATCACGTGGTGCTTAGAAACGATTTAACCGTAGCAACGGTGCACGCATTAGGGAGAACACTTCTTGAAATTTTATAAGGGATCATCTTATTTACTACCGTCGTCCTAAGTAAACAAGATGCATAAACATAATAAACATCACATGCAATTATAAAGTTGTGACATGATATGGCCAATATCATCAAGCTCCATTGATCTCCATCTTGGGGCTCCATGATCATCTTGTCACCGCTTGACACCATGATCTCCATCATCATGATCTCCATCATCGTGTCTTCATGAAGTTGTCACGCTAACGACTACTTCTACTTCTATGACTAACGCGTTTAGTAATGAAGTAAAGTAGTTTACATGGCGTTCTTCAATGACACGCAGGTCATACAAAAATAAAGACAACTCCTATGGCTCCTGCCGGTTGTCATACTCATCGACATGCAAGTCGTGAATCCTATTACAAGAACATGATCTCATACATCACAATTCATCATTCATCACAACTTCGGCCATATCACATCACATGATCAATCGCTGCAAAAACAAGTTAGGCGTTCTCTAGTTGTTGTTGCATCTTTTACGTGGCTGCGATTGGGTTCTAGCAAGAACGTTTTCTTACCTCACGAATCACCACAACGTGATTTTGTCAACTTCTATTTACCCTTCATAAGGGCCCTGTTCATCGATTCCGCTCCAACTAAAGTGGGAGAGCAGACACCCGCCAGCCACCTTATGCAACTAGTGCATGTCATTCGGTGGAACCGGTCTCACGAAGCGTCGTGTAAGGTTGGTCGGGCCGCTTCATCCCACAATACCGTTGAGCAAGAAAAGACTAGTAGGGCAAGTAAGATGACAAGATCAACGCCCACAACAAATTTGTGTTCTACTCGTGCAATAGAGAACTACGCATAGACCTAGCTCATGATGCCTTTGTTGGGGAGCGTTGCGAGAAAATTAAAATTTTTCCTACGGTTTCACCAAGATCCATCTATGAGTTCATCTAAGCAACGAGTAACGGAGAGAGTTTACATCTACATACCACTTGTAGATCGCGTGCGGAAGCTTGCAAGGTGATGATGGAGTCGTACTCGAGCGTGATTCAGATCACCGATGCCAAGTCTTGAACGGACAGCACCTCGCGTTCAACACACGCGACGGGACGAGCGACGTCTCCTCCTTCTTGATCCAGCAAGGGGAAGGAGAGGTTGAGGAAGACAGCACCACCGGCAAAGACGGCGTGGTGATGGTGGTGAAGCAAGACTCGGCGAGGCTTCACGAGCTCTTACGGAGGAGGAGATGTGTTGGGGAGGGAGGGCTGCGCCTTGGGAGTTGTGTACAGCAGCCCCTCCCCCTTTATATAGGCTCCCGGGGGGCGGCCCCGAGATCCAATCTCCGGGGCGGCGGCCAAGGGGTGGAGTGCCCCCAAGCCGGTGGGCGCCCCACCCCTAGGGTTTCAACCCTAGGCGCGGGGTGGGCCTGGGGCGCACCAGCCCCCGTGGGCTGGTTCCTTCCCCTATGGCCCATGGGGCCCTCCGGGATGGGTGGCCCCACCGGTGGACCCGGGACCCTTCCGTGGTCCCTGATGCTACCGAAACCCCAAACTTTCCCGATGGCCAAAACACCACTTCCTATATATTATTGTTTACCTCCGGACCCTTAGGAACTCCTCGTGACGTCCGGGATCTCATCCGGACTCGAACAACATTCGTATTCACATACTAGTCTTCCTACTAACCCTAGCGCCACCGAACCTTAAGTGTGTAGACCCTACGGGTTCGGAGACACGCAGACATGACCGAGACGACTCTCGGGCAATAACCAACAGCGGATCTGGATACCCATGTTGGCTCCCACATGCTCCTCGATGATTTCATCGGTTGAACCACGATGTCGAGGATTCTATCAAACCCCGTATGCAATTCCCTTTGTCAATCGATGCGTTACTTGCGAGACTCGATCGTCGGTATCCCAATACCTCGTTCGGTCTCGTTATCGCAAGTCACTTTACTCATCCGTAATGCATGATCCGTGACCAACACCTTGGTCAACTTGAGCTCATTATGATGATGCATTACCGAGTGGGCCAGAGATACCTCTCCGTCATACACGGAGTGACAAATCGATCTCGATCCATGTCAACCCAACAGATACTTTCGGAGATACCGTAATGCACCTTTATAGTCACCCGATTCGTTGTGACGTTTGATACACCAAGGCACTCCTACGGTAACCGGAGTTACACGATCTCATGGTCGAAGGAATAGATACTTGACATTGGCAAAGCTTCTAGCAAACGAACTATACGATCTTTTATGCTATGCTTATGATTGGGTCTTGTCCATCACATCATTCTCCTAATGATGTGATCCCGTTATCAACGACATCCAATGTCCATAGTCGAAACCATGACTATCTATTGATCAACGAGCTAGTCAACTAGAGGCTCACTAGGGACATATTGTGGTCTAAGTGCTCACACGTGTATTACGATTTCCGGATAACACAGTTATAGCATGAACAAAAGACAATTATCATGAACATTGAAATATAATAATACTTTTATTATTGCCTCTAGGGCATATTTCCAACACGATTGTAGTACCCAGACAATCTGAGTACATGCTCACTAGTTGAGCGATTCTCCTCCATCTTTTAGCTATAGAACTTGTTGGAGACTTCATATCTCTCAACTCGGGTATTTGCTTGAAATATTAACTTCAACTTCCTGGAACATCTCATATGGTCCATGATGTTCAAAACATCTTTGAAGTCCCAATTCTAAGCCATAAAGCATGGTGCACAAAACTATCAAGTAGTCATCATATTGAGCTAGCCAAACGTTCATAACGCCGCAGATTCCGCTCCTACAATAGGTCTGTCACCGAGCGGTGCATTAAGGACATAATTCTTCTGTGCAGCATTGAGGATAAACCTCAGATCACGGATCCAATCCGCATCATTGCTACTAACATCTTTTCAACATAATATTCTCTAGGAACATATAAAAAATAAACACAGGGAAGCAACAACGCGAGCTATTGATCTACAACATGATTTGCAAAATACTACCAGGACTAAGTTCATGATAAATTTAAGTTCAATTAATCATATTACTTAAGATCTCCCACTTAGATAGACATCCCTCTAATCCTCTAAGTGATCACGTGATCCAAATCAACTAAACCATAACCGATCATCACGTGAAATGGAGTAGCTTTCAATGGTGAACATCATTATGCTGATCATATCTACTATATGATTCACGCTCGACCTTTCGATCTCCGTGTTCCGAGGCCATATCTGCATATGCTAGGCTCGTCAAGTTTAACCTGAGTATTCCGCGTGTGCAAAACTGTCTTACACCCGTTGTAGATGGACGTAGAGCTTATCACACCCGATCATCACGTGGTGTCTGGGCACGACGAACTTTGGCAACGGTGCATACTCAGGGAGAACACTTCTTGATAATTTAGTGAGAGATCATCTTATAATGCTACCGTCAATCAAAGCAAGATAAGATGCATAAAAGATAAACATCACATGCAAATCAATATAAGTGATATGATATGGTCATCATCATCTTGTGCTTCGTGATCTCCATCTCTACAGCACCACCATGATCACCATCGTCACCGGTAGCGACACCTTGATCTCCATCGTAGCATCGTTGTCGTCTCGCCAATTTTATGCTTCTCGACTATCGCTACCGCTTAGTGATAAAGTAAAGCATTACGAGCGATTGCATTTCATACAATAAAGCGACAACCATATGGCTCCTGCCGATTGCCGATAACCGGTTACAAAACATGATCATCTCATACAATAAAATATAGCATCACATCTTGACCATATCACATCACAACATGCCCTGCAAAAACAAGTTAGACGTCCTCTACTTTGTTGTTGCAAATTTTACGTGGCTGCTACGGGCTTTAGCAAGAACCGTTCTTACCTACGCATCAAAACCACAGCGATAGTTTGTCAAATAGACTCGTTTTAACCTTCACAAGGACCGGGCGTAGCCACACTCAGTTCAACTAAAGTGAGAGAGACAGACACCCGCCAATCACCTTTAAGCAACGAGTGCTCGTGGCGGTGAAACCAGTCTCGCGTAAGCGTATCGTAATGTCGGTCGGGCCGCTTCATCTCACAATACCGCTGAACCAAAGTATGACATCTTTGGTAGGCGGTATGACTTATATCGCCCACAACTCACTTGTGTTCTACTCGTGCATATAACATCAACGCATAAAACCTAGGCTCGGATGCCTTTGTTGGGGAACGTAGTAATTTCAAAATTTCCTACGCACGCAAGATCATGGTGATGCATAGCAACGAGAGGGAGAGTGTTGTCTACGCCCTCGTGAGACCGAAGCGAAGCGATCTGGCGTAGAGGAAGTAGTCGACGTTCTCCTCGCGATCCAACCGATCCAGCGCCGTTACTCCGGCGCCTCGAAGTTCTTGACACACGTACAACTCGGTGGCGCTCCTCGGGCTCCGATCCAGCGAAGCTCCGGGAGAGAGTTCCGTCAAGACGACGGCGTGGTAGCGATCTTGATGTTCTATCGACGCAGGCTTCGCCTAAGCACCGCAACGATATGACCGAGGTGGATTATGGTGGAGGGGCACCGCACACGGCTAAGAGCGATCTCAAGGATCAACTTGTGTGTCCTAGGGTGCCCCCCTGCCCCGTATATAAAGGAGCAAGGGGTGCGGCCGGCCCAAGGAGGAGGGGGGAGGAGTCCTACTCCCACCGGAGTAGGACTCCCCCTTCCTAGTTGGAGTAGGATTGGGGGAGGGAAGAGGGAGGGGGCGCCCCCTCTCCTTGTCCTATTCGGACTAGGGGAGGCGCGGCGCGCCTGCCTGGCCGGCCCTTCCTCTTCTCCCTCATGGCCCACTAAGGCCCAATAACCCCCGGGAGGGTTCCGGTAATCCCCAGGTGTTCCGGTAAAATCCCGATTTCACCCGGAACCATTCCGAACTCCAAATATAGGCTTCCAATATATCAATCTTTATGTCTCGACCATTTCGAGACTCCTCGTCATGTCCGTGATCACATCCGGGACTCGAACTTCTTGGTACATCAAAATACACAAACTCATAATATAACCGTCATTGAAACCTTAAGCGTGCGGACCCTACGGTTCGAGAACAATGTAGACATGACCGAGACACGTCTCCGGTCAATAACCAACAGCGGGACCTGGATGCCCATATTGGCTCCTACATATTCTCTGAAGATCTTTATCGGTCAGACCGCATAACAACATACGTTGTTCCCTTTGTCATCGGTATGTTACTTGCCCGAGATTCGATCGTCGGTATCAATACCTAGTTCAATCTCGTTACGGCAAGTCTCTTTACTCGTTCCGTAATACATCATCTCGCAACTAACTCATTAGTTGCAATGCTTGCAAGGCTTCGATGATGTGTATTAACGAGAGGCCAGAGATACCTCTCCGACAATCGGAGTGACAAAACCTAATCTCGAAATACGCCAACCCAACATCCGCCTTTGGAGACACCTGTAGTACTCCTTTATAATCACCCGATTACGTTGTGACGTTTGGTACCACCAAAGTGTTCCTCCGTAAACGGAGTTGCATAATCTCATAGTTACAGGAACATGTATATGTCATGGATAAAAGCGGTAGCAACATACTAAGCGATCGTGTGCTAAGCTAATGGAATGGGTCATGTCAATCAGATCATTCAACTAATGATGTGACCTTTTAATCAAATAACAACTCTTTGTTCATGGTCAGGAAACATAACCATCTTTGATTAACAAG
The DNA here is from genome assembly GCA_021437245.1 of Aegilops speltoides. NCBI lineage: Eukaryota > Viridiplantae > Streptophyta > Magnoliopsida > Poales > Poaceae > Aegilops > Aegilops speltoides. Next base: position 338,006,794 of record CM038143.1, read on the forward strand.
CTAGTCTAGTAGAGGCATACTAGTGACATACTGTTTGTCTATGCATTCACACATGTATCATGTTTCCGGTTAATACAATTCTAGCATGAATGATAAACATTTATCATGAAATAAGGAAATAAATAATAACTTTATTATTGCCTCTAGGGCATATTTCCTTCACAAAGCTTTCCCTGTTGCTTTATCTAAAGTTCATATCTAGTTGGGTAGCTTTGCTTATTTCTTACTTGGCTTGCACTTTGTCTCAATTGAGACATGTGTGTTCTAAATATTTTCATATTGGAAGTTTAAAGCCAAGGTTAATTTCTTTTGAGAAATCCGATGCTAATATAAGATCTTATCCAAAGACACCGGAGATAGAGTGGAAAACACAATGTATAGCCGAATGGAAAGATTCCAAATCTGAACCATTCGTTTGCTTATCTTCAAAGCTGTTCGCACAGCAAGATCGGCTAGAAAGCAAGAAGTTTACCTTCAATTCAAGCATGTGTGACCAAATATTTGATTTATTGCTAAAAAATAATTACATAAGAATTCTTGATCACCATGTGAAGCCATCAATTCAAGGACGAATGTATTGTAGGTTGCATCATTCGTTCAAACATAATTTTGAGGATTGCAATATGTTTCGTAAAATAGTTAAATCGGCCATTGATAAAGGACGATTGAAATTTGTTGAGACACCTAGAGATGACCAGTGTATTCCGATTGGTCTCGATGGCAGAAAGTTTTTGCATCGGCTGCTTCAAGCCGATGCATTTAAAGAGGAGGTAAAAACTGCAGGTGATGGGGTCAAGCTTTCAAGTAAAAAAGTTGTTGAAGAGCATAATGAACATAATTTTGAGGGCGAGAATTCCATCGAAGCTACAATGGAGACGCCAAGGACTGGGGGGCAACAACAAAATCCAATCATTGGTGCAAGCACAACCAAAGGAAACAAAGGCGAAATAAGCGCAAGTGTAAGAGATCAAAATCACCTTTCTTTGAACTATTGGATAAGTATCAAAACAAGAGTGAAGAGAAGAATACTTATCGGCCAAATCATGCAAAGAAACCAAGATCACCTCCAAGGCGCAAATATGAGGATCAGTATTGGCAAAGTGCGAATTTTAATGCAACATATTCATATCCTTATTTTGGGCCGCCAATGCCAATGCCGTGGATGCCTCCCTATGCTCATATAGATCCATATCCATCATGGGACAGGTATGATACGAGGGCACACTCTCCATCTTATTTTAGACCATCTAACCAATATTATGCAGCTCCGAGAAGATCAGCATTTGAACAATCACATGCTAAAGACCGTTTCGATCATAAGGAATCGGTCCAGTGCTCAAGGAATAGAAAGGAGGTGGTCAAGCAAGTTTACCGCGTTAAAAGAGATGGTCGTAAGAGTGCTACTTCAGATTTGATCTCAAAAGAAAAAGAGCCAACTAAAATGTTGACATTGGCTACTAAAGGCAATGAGATAAAGCAATCAATTGTTGAGAGTCAATCAAGTGCCAAATCTGAAGGGAGGAAGTTGAGAGTGCCCAAGATAAAACAAGAATTGCCATTACTTCAAAGAAAATCGCAGCCGGGTGCCCACTCGCCATCAGATTAGCAAAAGAAGAAAGTACAAAAGCTTAGTGCACAAGAACTTGAAAAGATGAACATGGCATGGGTTCCCAAAGGAAGTACTAAAACAAGAATAATATGCAAGATTCCGTTGCAATAAGTGCGACAAAGGTGAAGAAAAGAAGAGTGCAAGCTTGAACAACCAAGTCGAGGGTTTGCACATCGAATCTTCGGTTCAAACAACATCCATATTCTTCAACTATGTCATTAATGCATATGCCATGGAATTCATCCTCAGGTATGACTGGTTACCCTCCGTGGACTTATTTTGACTCATGGATGCAATATAATTTCTTACATCATGAAAGGGTATTACCAAATCATTATATGTTCGATTAGCTTCATTTTGTTGCTAATCTAAATGGCCGATATATACTTATCGTCCAAAGCACGTACAAAACGGCCGATGGAGTGTTGACATCGTGCTTAGAACAAACTTCGTGCAAGTTATTTTTCGACACACAAGTTTTACCGAAAAACAGGGGGGCATGTGTTGACGCTCAAAAAGGGCATGATCGCAAAGAGTGACTTGAGGCTGTAGCAAGATGAGGTCAAATTTATGAGTTCATGTCACCATTTGATGGCTCTCTTCAAGATAATCAAAGTAAATGTGAAGATGGATCAAAACGGAGCTCAAGTGTAAAAGATACGCCAATTTCGGAGATACTCGTGTTGACACCAGATTAGAAAATGGCATGAAACCTAACCAAGATGTCCTCTGATGGAAAAAGTTACAACAGAAAAGTTCTTCGTCTCGTCGAAGCGATCGATTTTTATATAAAAATCGTTCCAATCCAAGTTCGTATGCAAAAGTTAGAGCCATCGGAATACAGCCCTGTCAGGAGGCAAAAAATGGCGCGCCCACCGGACACCCTGTCGATGGGTAGCGCGAGGATAGCCTGTTTTGCACGACCGATTTGACCCTCAAGATGACCTCTGATCAAAAAACGTTCAACATAAAAGTTGTTCGTCTCGTCGAAACGGTCAAGATTGCTTTTGGGCTCGTTTCCATCCGAGATCGTTTACCACCACAAAAAAGACCCGCAAGGTGCAGCCAGTTTAAACCGAACAGTTTTGGAAAGTTCGGGCAAAACCAATCCGAATTTGGCTAGGGTTTTGGACGTGAATCCAAGCCTTTTCCTTGCACGGGAAGTCCAGCCGCCTCTTATATACCTAAGGGGTGACGGCCGATTGAACAACACACAATCGATCAATTCATCTACCACTTTTTATCTTTTAACTTTTCTCCTTAACCCTAGTTATTCTTCTTCCTCGTTCTTCGTTCGTTCTTCTTGTTGCGGGGCGGCGAACCTCGAAGCCCTAGGGGCGATCAGGTCGACCTAGGGCAGCCCATAGCCGCCGCGCGCCCAGACGGGGTCCCTCCCGGGCGTGTGGGGTTTCGGGTCTTCAAAAGCGCCCGCCGGATTGTCTTGCGTACCGCGCTTCCGGCGGGTCTTCTTCGACGTGAGCTGCGGTGCACCACCCCCGGCGTCGAGGGTACATGGTGACGTGTTCTTGTGTGAACACTAACCTAGTCAGTCAGCTACTCAAGTGGCTGCTCCTCTTGTTAAATGTAGTGGTCTGATGCTAAATTTAGATATTCTTTTTGGCAACTGCAGTGATCTTGTGTAATTACTTGCTGTATGAACTGTGTTGTTGTTGTTGTTGTTGTTGCAGAAAGGTAGCAATTGTGGCTTTGTTGAATGGGTTGATCACCAGTGGCCCCCAACAATGCATCATGCATTGTTGAAGCTATGGGCAATGGTTGAAGATGCCAAAAGTGCTAGGGTGAATGACAATCTTGAAAGTTCTTTCACTATCCACCATCTGACAGAAGAGAAGAACAAGCTGGAGGCCAACTATGACAAGCTAATCCAAGATGTACATGAGTTGATGAACTTCCAGGAAGATAAGGTGGTGGATTTCAGACATTTGCAGTCTGCCACTACATATCAGCAGGAGGTAAGAAAAGAACTGATTGATGATATGAAGGCACAGATGGCAATTGAGATGGCAAAGAAAGATGCAGAGACCCAAAAACTTACTCAGAAGTATGAACTGCTGCTCAACCTGACAAGAGCTCAAGCAACAGTCATTCAGAACTTGAAGTTGAACAAAATGAAAGAGAAGCAAGTGCTTACTGAAGCTAGTATGAATTTGGAGCTGAAGAATGCAGAGCTAGCAAAGTGTCAGGAGAAGCTCACCCAAGAGAAGCTAGAGTTGAAGCTTCAGGTTGCTGATCTACTTAAGGGAAATGAAAAGCATATTGATGTAACGCCCTCGATACAGCTATATCTCCCACATGTCGAAGCACGACTTAGAGGCATAACCGCATTGAAAGCAATGTCGCAAGTGAGGTAATCTTCACACAACCCATGTATTACATAAGGGAAAGAGATACATAGTTGGCTTACAATCGCCACTTCACACAATACATGAATAAAGCATTACATCATCCAGATACAATCAAGGTCCGACTACGGAACCAAAATAAAAGAAGAACCCCAAATGCGACAAATGTCCCCGATCGACCCCAACTGGGCTCCACTACAGATCAACTAGAACGAAACAACACAAAGGGCAAGATCTTCATCTAGCTCCTCCTTGAGCTTGGTTGCGTCACCTGCTCGGCAACATAGGCACCTACAAACTGGTTTTGGAAGTATCTGGTGAGCCACGAGGACTCAGCAATCCCATTACCATGGGTATCAAGACTAGCAAAGCTTAATGGGAAAGGAAGGGGTAAAGTGGTGAGGTTGCAGCAGCGACTAAGCAAGTATGGTGGCTAACCAACGCAAATAAGAGCGAGAAGAGAGCAAGCGGAACGGTCGTGAAACTAGCAATGATCAAGAGGTAATCCGAACTCCTACTTACGCGGTACCATAACACGTAAACCGTGTTCACTTCCGGACCACGAGAAGAGACCATCACGGCTACACACACGGTTGATGCGTTTTAATTCGGATCAAGTGTCAAGTTATCTACAACGGACATTAACAAATTCCCATCTCGCCACATAACCGCGGGCACGGCTCTCGAAAGTTTATACCTGCAGGGTGTCCCAACTTAGCCCATGACAAGCTCTCGCGATCATCGAAGGAATAGACCTTCACCCGAGACACTCCGATCGGACTCGGTATCCGGTACATCAAGACATTTCGACAATGGTAAAACAAGACCAGCAAGACCTCCGGCGTGTCGACATCCCGATAGTAGCAGCACAGATCTCGTCTCGAGCCACGACCGGATGAGCAGTCCGTATAACTAAAACCATACCTCAAGTTTCCTTGAGGTGGTGCCGAAAGCGCTCTAGTTTGGACCAACACTTAGACAAGCATTGGCCCGGGGCTGAATAAAGATGACCTCGAGAGAGCGACTCCCAAGGGAAAAGTAGGTGGTGGTGAGGCAAATGGTAAAAGTCAATGTTGGGCCTTCTTTGGACAAGTTTTATTCAAAGCGAACCGTCGGGGGTCCCATAAATCACCCAACCGCGTTAGGAATGCAAAATCCGGGAACATAACACCGGTATGACGGAAACTAGGGCGGCAAGAGTGGAACAAAACACCAGGCATAAGGCCGAGCCTTCCACCCTTTACCAAATATATAGATGCATTAATAATATAAGAGATATTGTGATATCCCAACAAAATCCTGTCCACCATGGAGAAATGTTCAACTTCACCTGCAACTAGCAACGCTATAAGAGGGGCTGAGCAAAAGTGGTAACATAGCCAAACAACGGTTTGCTAGGAATGGTGTCAAAGGTTAGAGGTTCATGGCAATTTGGGATGGCTTGATAAACAGGTAATAGGTAGCGCAGCAAAGCGATAGAACGGAGCAACTAGCATAGCAATGATAGTAGTGAGATCCAGGGTAGCGGTCATCTTGCCTGAAATCCCGCAAGGAAGAAGAACGAGTCCATGAAGAAGACGAACGGATGAAGCTGAACCAATCGTAGACGAACGAATCCTCACGAACGCAACGAAACATGAACTAACAAGAAGAAGCACACAACATAGGTAAACACACCACACATGAACAAGGCATGATGCACAACAAGCATGATGCATGACCAAGCTACATGAAGCTACTCATGGCAAGAGATGATGCAAACAAGAACAACACATCAAGGCAAGTTTAAAAGAGGCCGGAAACAACATATAACAATTCCGGTAAGTCCTCATATGCAAATTTCGAAATTGGTCCAGAACTGAATAAACCTTATGTTCAAGTTGTTAAACAGCAAGTTAAGATGCACCACAAGGATCTACACGAAATTCTAGTCAAGTTACATATAAAGTTCATTAGGTTCGGAGCTATGGCCTAGAAGATATGAGCAAAACAAGTTAAGCATGGCATTGATGCAAAATGCACCCAAACATCAAGCAAGCACACAAAAACAAGGATGCAACATGATAATATGAAGCTACATGCAAAAACAAGCAAGTTTCATATAGAGCACACTCAAAACGGAGCAACGGTTCAACACACGCACTTGAAACAATTCATAGCAACAATCTGTCCATAACAGCAACTAGGCATCTTATAAGCATCAAAACAACATGCTACAGCACCCCAACATAATAACAAAAGGCATGGGCATGAAGTACAGGTAAAGCATAACAAAACATGAACACTGAGCTATCTCCAGAAACAACTAGAACATGCTCAAAATGACATGGAGATATTGCAAATAATAACAGTTCCAGACTTTAGCAGAAATAACATCAGGTTGCAATGTTTAGAGCAAGCAAAAACATGTTACAGGAACTTAACATGGCAAACAAAGGCATGGCATGAATCTACTAAAAGCATAGATCAAAAGTCCCTTACTGACCATAAGCCAAAAGGGCATAGAAAATATGATGGCACCCATGTAAACATGGCAAGTTATATTACAGATTTAAACATGGCAGGAACAACAATAAGTAGGCATGTTCGTGAGCTAGAACCACTCACCACAGAGCAATACATGGCATGGCAAGGCAACCAACAGTAAGAAGGCATGTTTATGAAGCTAAGCATGGTAAGAGCAAGTTCATAGGGTGCATGGATCACTAGGAAAACACATGGGAACAAGTGAACTTAATGTTAACAGGATGACAACAACATTTTCAAGCAACTTTGGAGCAAGAAATGAACATGTTCCAGCAGGCTATAATTGCAACCAAGGGCATGAATGGATAGAGCATGACATGTAGATCAAAACATGTTTATAGGACATCTCCAGATTATGCATAGAATGATTAGTGGAAGCATGTTAACATAGCAACAAAATATAACAGAATCTGTCAGGAAAACAGCAACAACAACTACCCTACTTAACAAGCTTGATGCACTCAGCACACAACTCACAAAAATACATGGTTAACACCTCTGGAAAGATGGCATGGCATAGATCAACATTCATGTAGACATCAACCTCATAGGATGCACACATCAATCATGGCAAAAATGATAAAACAGCAAGTTATAACAGCCAAATAGATTAACATCAACATGCACTCTTCCAACTGCATTTCGGGCATCAAGATGAGCTCAAATGAAAATGATGCAATGGAATGAAATGATCTACTCGTCGAGACGAACAATTTGACATATTACACACACAAAACGGACCTACGGATGCAGAGATGTGATGCAATGAATGTGGCATGTTTTGCAAAATTAACAGGGACTTGGTGGATTTCGGGGAAAAACAGAGATGAGCGCAACATACTATGAGACGCTTAGGGCGCGGGAAGGTGGAGCTCACCAAGTGGGCTCGGCCCAGGACGCAGAGGGAGGAGGGCGGCTTGGGCCGCCGGAGCTGGGCTGCGGGGCCCACCCGGCGGGCCAGTCTTTGAGGCGCGTCGTCTCCTCCCCGATCCCTTTGGATCGGGAAGGAGAGACGGCGCACGAGCCACGCGGGCGGCGGCTCGCAGCGTAGGGAGGGCCGGAGGAGGATGGGCGGCCGAGGGCGGCGGATCCGGCGCGGGCGACAAAGTGAGCGGGCGGATTCCGCGGGCGCGGCGATGGCGGGTCGGGGTATGGCGATGGCGATGGCGCGGGCGGGCGGGCGCCGGGCAGGACCGGAGGGCGGGAGGCGGGCGGCGGGCGGGAAGCGCTGAGCTGACGGCGGCCGGGCGGTAAGGTGGCGAGGCGGCGGCGCAGAGGAGGGCGGCGAGGCCAGTTTGACCGGGCGGGCGGATCTGAGCCTGGCGGGCGCGCGGTGGGATGGCGGCGGCGACACGTGGCGGCGCGGCATCGACGCAGGGCGGCGATCTGACGTGGCGTCCTCCGATTCGTCGAGCGACGTGGAAGCTGGACATGTCCGCGTGGCGACGCGCTCCCGCGGCCGTGGCGAGGAAAACTGCTAGGGTTTGCGTGCGAATTCGGGGGAGGGGTCTATATATAGAGGTAGAGGGAGCTAGGAGAGTCCAAATGAGGTGCGGTTTTCGGCCACGCGATCGTGATCGAACGACCGAGAGCATGGAGGGGAGTTAGATGGGTTTTGGGCCACTTGGGAAGGGGTGTTGGGCTGCAACAAAAGAGGCCTTTGCGGTTACCCGGTTAACTGTTGGAGTATCAAACGAAGTTCAAATGGCACGAAACTTGACAGGCGGTTTACCGGTGCTATACCAAGGCCGCTTGGCAAACCTCGGGCCATTCCGAGAAAGTTTAACACCCGCTAACAACAGGAGACGAAAGGGGGACGCCGGGGAACATAGGAGTGCCAGATTGCAAAACGGACAACGGAGAAAATGCTCGGATGCATGAGACGAACATGTATGCAGAATGAAATGCACATGATGACATGATAAAATGCAAATGATGACATGGCAAAGTGCAACACGCAAGCAGATGACATGGCAACGACGGCGAATAACTGGCGGACACCTGGCGCATCGGATCGGGGGCGTTACAACACTCCACCACTACGAGAGGATCTCGTCCCGAGATCTAGGATGGCACCGGAGGGAAAACGGAAGAGGAAGAGAAGATGTAAAACTAAGTTGCTTCTTGAAAAACGAGTGAAACCACGAACCTTCCCGAAAAATTTTTAAAAAATCCTTCCCCCTTTAAAAGTTTTCCCCTTCCCCTTAAAAAAAAAAAAATTTTTTCCGGGCCCCCGTTTTTAAAAAAATTTAAACCCTTTCCTTCCCCAAATTTGGTTTTCCCAAAGGGTTTGAAGGGGCCCCAAATTTTGCCCCTCATCCGGGTTTTTTTTAAGGGGGGGAAAAAAAATTTTAAAAGAAATTTTAAATTTTAAACAAATTTTAAAAAATTTTTCAAAAACCCCAAAATTAGGAAAATTTTTCCCTTTCAAAAGCCTTTTCCCCCAAAACGGAAGGCCCCTAAAAAAAACCCCCAACCGGGCCCCCTTTGGCCCCGGGGGGCCATTTCCCTGCTTCTAGGGGTTTTCCTTGGGGTTTTTTTAACCCCCGGTTCCGGGCCCCTTTCCCCTTTTTCCCGGGGCCCAAAAAAAAACGGTGGCCCTTAAAAATTTTGAAATTTTTAAGGTAATTTATTTTTCCCCCTTAAAAAAAACCCAAACTTAAAAAAACCCTTAATTATTAATTGTTACAGATTGGGTTTCCCCCCCCCCCGGGGCTTTTTTGGTTTTTAAATTTCCCATTTCCCCCCGGGGTTCCCGGTTTGGGCCAAGCCCTTTCCTTTTCCAAAACCCTTAAATTTTTAAAAGGCCCCCCCCGGAAGGAAGGTAAAAAAAAAAAATTCCCGGGGTCCTTTTTAAAAAAACAACCAAATTAAAAACCTTTTTTAAAATTTTTTCCCTTCTCCAAAAACCCCAAATTAAAACAAAAAAATCCCAAAAAAAAAGGGTTTAATTGGGTTTTTTAATTGGGTTTTTCCCCAAAATTTTTTCCCCCCCAAAAAAATTTTCCCTTTTTCCCCCAAACCCCTTTTTTTAAAAAAAAAACCCCCCCCCCAAAAAAATTAACCCCCCCTTTTTTGGGGGGAAGGTTTCCCGGGCCCCAAAATTTCCCGGGCCCCAAAAAAATAGGGCCAAAAAAAAAAAGGGAAAAAAGGCCCCCCAAAAAATTTTCAACCCTTTGGAAATTGTTAGAACCCCTTTAAAAAATTTTTTAAAAAAAAATTTTTTTTAAAAAAAAAATTTTTTTAACAACCCAAACAAGAAAAAAACCATTTGGATAAGGGTTAATTCGGTTGGATTTAAAAGGGCCCGGAACCCCTCCCCCAAAACCCCGGGGCCCCCCCTTTTGGGGGGGGGGTTAAAAAGGGGAAAAAAAAAAAAGGGGGGGGGGGGAAAAATTTGGGGTTTTAAAAACGGGGGGGGGGGGGGGGGTTTTGGGGGGGGGCCCCCCCCTTTTTTTCCCCCTTTTTGGGTTAAGGGGGGGGTTGGGGGGGCCCCCGGGGGGGACCCCGGGTTTCCCCTTTGGGGGGTTTCCCCCGGCCCTGGGGGGGCCCCACCCCCTGGGGGGTTTTTTCCCCCCGGGGCCTCCCCCGGGGGGTTCCCTTTTACCCAAACCCCCTTTTTCCCCGGGAAACCCAAAAAATTTTTTTAAAAACCCCACTTTTAATTTTTAACTTCCCTTTCCCCGGCCCCCTTCTTTAACCCAAAAAAACCCCCCCCAAACCCCTTTTTTCCCCACCGGCCGGGGGCCCTGGGGGAAAAAAACCGGGGGAAAAAAGGGTTCCCCCTTTTTCCCCCCCCTTTTAATTTGAACCAAACCCCTTTTCCCCCAATAAACCCTTTTTGGGGCCGTCCCCTTTCCCCTTTTCCCTTCCCCAAATTTTAAAAATTTAACCCCCAAAAAAGGCCAAAAAAACCCATTAAGGGCCCAAAATTTGGGCCCAAAATAAATCCCGGGGAAAACCCCCCCCAATTTTCCCCAAATACCCAAACCCCCCCCCCCGGGGGCCCCCCCCCCAAGGGGAAAAAACCGGATTTGGGGGGGAAAAAATTTTAAATTTAAAATTTAAAAATTTTATCATTTTTTTTCTTTTTTCCTTTTCCAAATTTTTTGTTTAACCCTTTAAAACCATTTCCCCGCCAAAAAACAAAAAAAAAAGGGGGGAAATTTTGGGAAATTTTTCCCAATTTTTCCCGGTAAAGTTTTAAATAAAAAAAAAAAAAAAAAAAAAATTTTAAATTTTTTTTTATTTCCCAAAATTTTTTTTTTGTTTTTTTTTTTTTTTGCTTTTATCCTTTTGGGGGTTTTAAAAATTTCAAAAAAAAATTTTTTTCCCGGGGTTTTTCCCTTTTTTTCCCCCGGGGGGGGTTTTTTTAACCAAAAACCAATTTCCCGCTTTGGTTAAACCAAAAACCTTTAAAATATGGTTGGGGAAAAAAAAACCCGGGTAAAAATTTAAAATTAAAAAAATTTTTAAAAAACCCACCCATTAGGGTTTTTTTTGTTTTTTTCCCCAAAAAGAGATGTCTGGCTAAGTGGGAGTTCTGGAAAATTTTAATTAACTTAAATTTATCAAGAACTTAGACCTTTTTTTTTTTTGGGGGTTTGGTTTAGATGGTGGGGTTTTTTTAATTTTTTTAAAGAAAAAAGGGAAAAGGGGAATTAAAAACCGGGGGGGTTTTTTTGCCTTTTTTGGTCCTGGAAGCACCGGGGGGCCCCCCCCCCCCAAAAAAAAAAACCCGCAGAGAAATTTTTTTAAGGGGGTTTTTTTAAAACCCCCAACGGGCCTTGGGGAAAAAAAAAATTTTTTCCAAAAAGGGGGGGAATTTTAAAATTTTAACCCCAAAAGGGGGAAAAAAAAAAAAAGGGTTTAAAAATTTAAACCAAAGGTTTTTTTGGATTTTTTTTTTTCCCCCCCCCCAAAAAAGGTTTTGGGTTTAAATTTAAAAAAAAATTTTTAAGCTCTTCCAAAAAAAGGGGGGAAAAAAAAGGGAAAAAGGGGGAAAAAACCCTTTTAAAAAAAGGGGAAAAGGGAAAAGGGAAAAAAAAAAAACCCTTTTCCCAAAAAGAAAAAAAAAAAAAAGGGGGGGGTTTTAAAAGGGGGTCCCGGGGGCCCCCAAATTTTGGGAAAAAAAAAAAAAAAAATTATTGGTTTTTTTTTTTCCTAAAACCCCAAGGCCCTTTTTTTTTTTTAAAAAAAACCCCCAAAAAAGGGGAAAAAAAAAGGGTTATTCCCGGGGGGGGAAAGGGTTTTTAAATTTTTGGGAATTCGGGGGAAAAAAAAAAAAAAGAAAGTATAAAATAAAAAACAAAAACCATTATAAAAAAAACCCAAAAAAGGGAAAAAGGATAACAAGATGAAGATAAAAAAAAAATTAACCGGGAATTTTAAATTTCCCAAATTTTTTAAAAAAAAAATTAAAAAAAAGGGAAAAAAGGGTTGAGGAAATAGAACCAAAGGGGGAAAAAATTTTTAAAACCCCAACTTATCTCGGGGGGGGGGCCTTTTAAAAGGGGGCCCCCCCCCCCATCGAGCCGCAACTCAGACACCCGGCCCCCGTTTTCCCTTAAAAACCCGGCCCCCCCAAATTGGGGTTTTTGGAAAACCTTTTGGCCCCCCCAACCCCTTTTTTTTCCCTTCCCAACCCCAAAAACCCCTTAAAGGAAAACCCGGCCCCCGGAAAATTTTTCCGGATCTCAATCACTTTGGGTTTGGGGGTTTGGTTTTGGGTTTTTCCCCTTTGATTTTTCCCCCCAAAAGGATGGGTTGCTCTCAAATGACAAGTGCCAAGTTCTTCTGAGCAGCCAACCAATGGTTGGTTGGGGGGGTTTTTAAAGGGGGGCCCCCAAAAAAAAAAACCCCAAAATTTAGGTGGATAAGATATTTTGGGACAGCCAAAAAAAAGGGGGTTTTTTTTTTTTTTTTCCCCCCCGGGGGGTTTTTAAAACCCCCGAAAAAAAAGGGGAAAAAACCCCCAAAAAAAAAACAATTTTTTCCTTAAAGGGGGGGGTTTTTTGAGGGCCCATAAAAATTTTTTTTTTTTTTTTTTAAAAAGGGGTTTTTTTAAAAAAAAAAAAAAAAAAAAAAAATTTTTCATGTTCCTCAAATGAATACCAAGTCTTCAAGGTCACACCAATTTCTTCACTTTCAAAGTCTTCTTAAATTTTATCAAAGTCTTCAAAAAAATTTTTTTGGGGCTTTTTAAAATTAAAACCCCAAAATTTAAAGGTACACTCACAAACAAGATTAGTCCCTTAACCTATAAGTCTTCAATACACCAAAATCACTAAGGGCACTAGATGCACTTACAATCTCCCCTTTTGGGTTTTAAAAAAGGTTAATTTTAAGGGAAAAAAAAAAAAAATTTTTGGGAATTTTTAAAAAAAAACCCCCCAAAAAAGGGGGGGAATTTTTTTGAGGATCGGGAAAGAAACCCAAAGAAAAGGGGGGGAAAAAGGGGCCCCGGGGGAGGGCCCGGGGCCTTTCCCCAAAGGGGCCCGGGGGGGGGGGGGGGGGGGGTTTTTGGGGGTTTTGGGGGGGGGGGGGCCAAAACCGGGGGGGGGGGGGGAAACCCCTTGGGGGCCCCCGGGGGAGGGGGGGGCGGCCGGGGGGGAGGGGTTCGGGCCCCCCGGGCGGGCCCGGGCGGGGGGGGCCCCCCGGGCCCCCCCGGGGGAAAAAGGGGGCCCCCGGCGGGGCGGGCCCTTGGCGAGGGAGGGGGGGGGGGGGGCCCGGGCCGGGGCGGGGAGGGAAAAGGGGGGGGGGGAAGGGGGGGAAAGGGGGGGGTTGGGGAGGGGGGGCCCGGGCGGGCGGACCGGAAGGGCCGGGGGGGAGGGGGGGGTTTGAGCCCGGGGGGGGGGAAAAAGGGGGGGGGGCTTAACCTTTTAAACCCCCGGGGGGTTTCCCGGCCGGGCGGGGGGGGCCCCCAAAATTTTCCCCCCCCAAGGGGGCCCCGGGGGGGGCGCCGAAAGGGGTTTAAAAAGGGCCCCGGGGAAAAAAAACCTTAGGGTTTTTGGGGGAAACCAAATTGGGGGAAAATAAAGGAAATGGGGGGGCCAAAAACCCCAAAAAAAAGGGAAGGGGGTTTTTCCCTTTAAGGGGGGCCAAAAGGTTTTTAAAATTGGGGGGGAAAAAAAAACCCTTTGGGGGGAAAAGGAAAAGGGTTTCCAAGGCCGTTTTTTTTTGGAAAAAACCCCAAAAGGGGGGCCAAAAGGGAAAGGGGATTTAAAAAAAAAATTTTATTCTTTGGAAAAAATTTCAAAAAAAAACCCAATTAAATTTTTTTAAATTGCAAAAAAAAACCCCAAAGGGAATAATTTGGGGGCCCCATTTCATTTGGGAAATTTTTGGTTTTTTGGGGAAAAAATTAAGGGAAAGTTTTAAAAACCCCTTTAAAAAAAAAGGAAAAAAAGGGGAAATTTTTTTGGGAAAAATTTTTAATTTAAATCTTGGCCCTTTTTTAAAAAAAAAAAAAGGAATTTTTTGGGGCCCTAAACCCTTTTAAAAAAAAAAAAAAAAATTTTGAAAGGAAAAAAATTTTGAAATTTTTAAACCCTTTTTTTTGGGTTGGTTTCAAGGAAAATTTTTTTTAATTCCTTTTGGGGTTTTTTTAAAAAAATTTGAAAGTTAAAAAACCCCCCTTTTCAAAAAAAAAAAACCTACTTTCTTGGGGAAAAAATTTCCCAAAACCAAACCAACCCCCTTTTTTAAAAAAAACCAAAACCAAAAAAAAACAAATTTTAAAAGGGAAAAAAAAAAACCAAAAAAAACCCCTGCAACCAAGGAAAAAAAAAAGGGGGGAAAAATTTCCCTTCCCTTCCCTTTAAAAATTTTCTTTTTTTGGGGGGGGGCCCCCGGGTTTCCCTTCCCCTTTCAAAAAAAGGACCTTCAAAAAAACCCCCCCCCCCCCCTTACCCCCCCCCCGGCTTCCCTCCAAAGGGGAAATGGAAACCCTTTTTCCCCCCCGGGGTTTTAAATTTAAAAAAAAAATTTCCCACCCAATTTAAATTTAAAAAGGAAGAAATTTAAAAAAATTTTCCCAAAAAAAAAAATTTTTTAGGGTTCCCCCAAAAGGTTTTGGCCCCTTTTGGTTAAAAAACATTTCCCCCCTTTTTTTAAAAAACCCCCAAACCCCTTCCCCCCCAAAATTGGGAAAACCCCCAATTAAACCCCACCCCCCTTCCCCAAAAACCCAAAATTTCTCCCCCAAAAAAAAACCAAGGGTTTTCCCCTTAAAAACCCCCTTTTTAAAAAGGGAAATTTCCCAAAACCCGGCCCCCCAAAGGAAAAAAAAACCCCAAATTGGGAAAAAACCCAAAAAAAGTTTTTTTTTTTAAAATTTAATTTTTTTTTTTTTAAAAAAAAAAAAAAAAAAATAAACCCCAAATTTTAAATTTTGAAACCCCTTAAAAAAAAACCCCCCAAAACCCCTTTTTGAAAAAATTTTTTAAAAAAAGGTTTTCCCCAAGCCCAAACCCAAAAAAATTTTAAATTAAATTTTTTTCCCCCCAAATTCCCCAAAAAAAGGGCCCCCCCCAAAAAGCAAAATTTTAAACCAAAAAAAGGAAAAGGGTTTTTTAAAATTTTTTAATTTTTTTTTTTTTTTTTTTTAAAATTTTGGGGGTTTTTCCCCCAAAAAACCCCTTAAGCCTTTTAAATTTCCCAAAAAAGTTTTTTTAAAAGAAAAGGGTTTTTGGTTAAAGGGTTAATTTAAAAAAAAGGCCCTTCCTTTCAAAGGAACCAAATTTTTTTTTTCCAAAATTTTTAAAGGAAAAAAAATTGGGCAACCCCCGGGGGCCTTTTTAAAAAAAAAGGGTTTAAAAAGGGGTTTCCCGGTTTGGGTACCGGGCTTTTAAAATTAAGGTTTTTTCCCCAAAAGGCCTTGGGTTCCAAAACCCCTTTTGGGGTTTAAAATTGAATTAATTTTTTTTAAAGGGGTTTTTATTTAAAAAAAGGGGGGGTTACCCCCCCCAAAAATTCCTTTGGGAAAAAAAAGGGGGTTTTGCCCCCCCAAAAGAAGGGGGTTTTTCCCCCCCCCCCCAAAAATTGGAAAGGAAAAATTTCTAGGGAAGGTTTTTTCCGCCCCCGGGGCCCCGCCCCCCTTTTTTTAAATTTTTAAATTTTAAAAAGGTTGTTCCAAACCCCTTTCCCTGGGCCCCCACCAAAAAAATGGTCGGAATTTAAAAGGGGGGAAAAAAATTTCCCACCCCCCTTTTTTTTAAAAACCCCCGGGGGGCCCCCGGGGAAATTGGGCCAAGGGTTTAAAAGGGGGGCCGGGGGCCCGGCCCCCTTCCCGGGAAAAAACCCCGCCCTTTCCTTCCCCCCCCTTTTTTTTTTCCCTTTTTTTTTTTTTTGGGGGGCCCCCCCCCTTTTCCCCAAAATTTTGGGGGGAAAAAAAAACCAAGGATTTTTGGGGGGCCCCTCCACCAAATTTTCCCCTTTTTGGGCTTTTGGGGAAACCCCCCGGAAAAACCCCCCCACGGCGGGCCCCTTTCCCCCTTTAAAGGGGGGGGTTCCCCCCCCAAAAAAACCGGGGCCCCCCGGGTTTTTTAAAAAAAAGACAAAAAACCCGGGGTTTTTCCCGGGGGGGCCCAAATTTAACATTTTTAAAAAAAAAAGGGGGAAATTTTTTGAAAAGGGTTTAAAAGGGAAACCGGGGTTTTTTTCGGGTTTTTTGGTAAAAAGGGGTTTGGTTTCCCCTTTTTTTTTTTTTCCGGGGAAAACCCCCCCATTAAGCCCCTTTAAAACCTTTTTAAAACCCTTTTAAAGGGGGGGGCCGCTTCCCAACTTTGGGCCGATGGGGGGGCCCAAAAAAAAAAATTTTTAAACTTTGTTGGGGAAAAAAAAAAGGGGTTTCCCCAAACCCCAAAAACCAAAAAAAAAGGGGGTTTTTTTTCCCCTTTGTTTGGGGGGGGGGAAAAAATTTTTGAAAGGTTTTTTTGGGAAGGGGGAAACCCCTTGGTTTTTAAAAAGAAATTTAAACGCCCCTTTTTTTTCCAAAAAGGGGGGGGGAAAAAAAGGGGGAAAAAAGGTTTGGGAAAAGGGGGGCCCCCTTGGGGGGAGGGGGGGAGGGGGCCCCGGGGGTTACCCCCCCTTAATTAAGGGGGGGGCCCCCAAAATTAAAATTTTTGGGGGGGGGGCCCCCTTTTTTTAAAAAAGGGGAAAAACCCCCCGGGGGGGGCCCCTGGGGGGTTTTTTTGGGGGGCCCCCGGGGGTCCCCCTAAAAGGGGGCCCCTTTTGGAAACCCCAAACCCCGGGGCCCCCCCTTTCCCAAAAAAATTTCCCCCCCCCCCCGGATTTCCCCAAAATTTTTCCAAAAAAAATTTTTTTGGGGGGAAAAATTTTTTTTTAAAGGCCCCCCCCAAACCCCGGGGCCCCCAAAAATTTTTTGGGGGGCCTTTCCCCTTAAACCCCCCCAGGGTTTCAATTTCCAAAATTTTCCCCCCCGGGGGTTTTCCCCCCCCCGGGGTTCCCAATTTGGCCCCTCGGGGCCCCCTTTTCCCCCAAAATTTTACCCCCCAAATTTAAAAACCAAAAATTTTTTTCCAAACCCCCCCCCCCCGGGTCCCAAACCCCCCCCCCCAAAAATTTTTTTTAAAAACCCCCAAAACCCCCGGAGACCCTTTAAAAACCCCCCAAAATTTTAAAACCCGGGTCAAAAAAAAGGCCCCAAAAACCTTAACCAATTTTGGGGTTTTATAAACCCCCCCTTTTTTTTTAAAATTTTCCCCAAACCGAACCCTTCCCAAACCTGGCCCCTACCCAAAACCAAACCTTTTTCCCCCCCTTTTTGGGGGTTCAAATTAGTTTTAAATCCCAAAAACCCAAAAGGGAAAAATTTAAAAATTTAAACCCAAAAAACCTTTTCCAACCTTTTTCCCCCCCCCCTTTTTAAACCCGGGAAAAAACCCCGGAGTTTTTTATTTTTGGGAAAAAGGGGGGAAAAAGGTTTCCCAAACAAAAGGGCCTTTTTAAATTTATGTTTTTTAAATTTTCAAATTTTCCCTTATTCCCCCTTTTTAAACCCGGGGAAAAAAAAAAACCCCCCAAAATTTCCCCCGGGCCATTTGGGTTTTGGGGTTCCCTTTTTTCCCCAAATTTTTTAAAAAACCCAATTTCCCCCAAAAAATTTAAAAATTTTTTTCCCAAATTTCCCCAACCCCCCAATTCACAAATTTTTTTAAAAAAAAAACCCCCCCCCCTTTTTCCCCCCTTTTTAAAAGGAAACCCGGCCTTTGTTTTTTTTAAATTTCTTTTTCCCCCCTTTTTTCCGGTTTTTGGAAACCCCCCGGGGTTTTTAAATTTTAAAAGGGCCCAAATTTTCCCCGGGGGGGGTTTTTTTTCCCTTTTTGGGGGGTCCCCCTTTCCTTTCCCCCCCGGGGGGTTCTTCCCTTCCCTTTCCCCCCCCTTTTTAAAATTTCCTTTTAAACCTTAAAACCCCCTTTTTTGGATTTGACCTTTTTTTCCCCCCCCCCTTTTTAAAAACCCCCCCAAAAAAACCGGTTTTTTTTTTAAAATTTATTTTTTTAAAAAAGGGGCCCGGAACCCCAATTTTTAAAAAAATTTTTAATCCCCAAAAAAAACCAAAATTCCTTTCCCCAAAAAACCCCCTTTTTTCCCCTTTTGGGGTTTAAATTTTTTCCCCAAAAAAAACCCCCCCAAACCCTTTTTTTAAATTTTTTTGGGGCCCCCCCCCTTTTTCCTTATCCCTTTAAACTTGATTCCAAAATTTAAACCCCCGGGGTTTTTTAAAAATTTTTTTAAAAACCCTTTTTAAAACCCCAAAAGGGTTTTTTTTGGGTTTTTAAAACCCCATTTATTTTCTTTCCCCCCCAAAATTCACAAACCCAAACCTTTTTTCATTTAAAAAATTTTTTCCCCGGGGGGAAAAAAAGGCCCCCTTTTCTTTTTTAAGGTTTTGGGGAAAAATTTTCCATAAAAGGGCCCCCGGTGGGAAAGGTTTGGGGGGGAATTTTTTTAAATTTTTTTTCCCTTTTGGGGCCCCAAAGGGGGCCCCCAAAACCCCCTTAAGGGTGCCCTTGGGGCCCCTTTTTTTTAAAAACCCCCCCTTTTTTTCCCCCTTTTTTTTCCCCCCCCAAAAGGGAAAAACCCCCTTTTTTTAAAATTTTAATTTTTCCCGGCCTTAAGCCTTTTTTTTTGGCCCCTTTTTTCCCAAAAAAATTTGTTAGGTTTTCCCCAAAAATTTCCAATTTAAAACGGGTTTTTTCCCCCTTTTAAAAAATTTAAAAAACCCCCCCAAAATGATTTCCTTTTTGGGGGGTTTAAACCGGCCCCCAACCCCCCCCCTTTTTTTTAAAAAAAATTTTCCCCTTTTTTTAAAAAATTCCGGGAAAAAACCCCCCCAAAAAAAATTTTCCCAAATTTCCTTTTTTAAAATTCCTTTTTTCCCGGGTTAAAAATTTTTTTTTAAAACCCCTTTCCCCCTTTTGGGGAAAAAGGTTTTTCCCCCCCCCCTTGGCCCCAACCTTTAAAAAAATTGGTTGTTCCCCTTTTCCGAAACCCAAAAAAATTTTTTTAAAGGGGTTTGGGAAACCAATTAATTCAAAAAAATTTCCACCCAAAGGAGGTTTTCCAGGGCTTGAAAAATTTTTCCCCTTTTAAAAGGTTGGGGAAATTTTTTTTCCCTCCCCCCAAAAAAATTTTTTCCCCCCCTTTTTAAAAAACCCTTGAACCTTTAAACCCAAAATTTTTTCCTTAAAAAAACCCAAATTTATTCCGCTTAAAGGGGCCATTCCCCCCCCAAACCCTTTTCCCAAACTTGGTTTAAATAAAAAAGGTTTTTCCCCCCCAAAAAGGGAGGCCGGGGGCCAAAATTTAAATTTCCCCCCCCGGGGGCCCTTCCCCTCCCCCCCGCTTTTAAAAAAAGGGCCGGCCCAAAAACCTTTTTCAACCAAATCTTTGGCCCCCAATTAAAAATTTAAAAATTTTTTTTCCCCTTTCCCTGGGTTTGGGGGTTTTTTTTAAAAAAATTCCCCTTTGGGCCCCCCCAAAAAACCTTACCCCCCCCGGCCCTTTTAAAATTTTTTTTTTTAAAATTAAAGGGTTTTGGGGGAAAACCCCTTTTCCCGGAAACCCCCCCAATTCAAAAACCCCCCCCCTTTTTTTCCCCCCCCGTGATTTTAAATTTAAAAAGGCCCCCCTTTTTTTTTTCCCCTAAACCCCCCTTTTTTTAAAAACCTTTGGGCCCCCCAATTTTCCCGTTCCCCCCTTCCCCAAAAAAACCCCCCCCCCCTTTCCCGAAAAATTTTTAAAAAATCCTTCCCCCTTTAAAAGTTTTCCCCTTCCCCTTAAAAAAAAAAAAATTTTTTCCGGGCCCCCGTTTTTAAAAAAATTTAAACCCTTTCCTTCCCCAAATTTGGTTTTCCCAAAGGGTTTGAAGGGGCCCCAAATTTTGCCCCTCATCCGGGTTTTTTTTAAGGGGGGGAAAAAAAATTTTAAAAGAAATTTTAAATTTTAAACAAATTTTAAAAAATTTTTCAAAAACCCCAAAATTAGGAAAATTTTTCCCTTTCAAAAGCCTTTTCCCCCAAAACGGAAGGCCCCTAAAAAAAACCCCCAACCGGGCCCCCTTTGGCCCCGGGGGGCCATTTCCCTGCTTCTAGGGGTTTTCCTTGGGGTTTTTTTAACCCCCGGTTCCGGGCCCCTTTCCCCTTTTTCCCGGGGCCCAAAAAAAAACGGTGGCCCTTAAAAATTTTGAAATTTTTAAGGTAATTTATTTTTCCCCCTTAAAAAAAACCCAAACTTAAAAAAACCCTTAATTATTAATTGTTACAGATTGGGTTTCCCCCCCCCCCGGGGCTTTTTTGGTTTTTAAATTTCCCATTTCCCCCCGGGGTTCCCGGTTTGGGCCAAGCCCTTTCCTTTTCCAAAACCCTTAAATTTTTAAAAGGCCCCCCCCGGAAGGAAGGTAAAAAAAAAAAATTCCCGGGGTCCTTTTTAAAAAAACAACCAAATTAAAAACCTTTTTTAAAATTTTTTCCCTTCTCCAAAAACCCCAAATTAAAACAAAAAAATCCCAAAAAAAAAGGGTTTAATTGGGTTTTTTAATTGGGTTTTTCCCCAAAATTTTTTCCCCCCCAAAAAAATTTTCCCTTTTTCCCCCAAACCCCTTTTTTTAAAAAAAAAACCCCCCCCCCAAAAAAATTAACCCCCCCTTTTTTGGGGGGAAGGTTTCCCGGGCCCCAAAATTTCCCGGGCCCCAAAAAAATAGGGCCAAAAAAAAAAAGGGAAAAAAGGCCCCCCAAAAAATTTTCAACCCTTTGGAAATTGTTAGAACCCCTTTAAAAAATTTTTTAAAAAAAAATTTTTTTTAAAAAAAAAATTTTTTTAACAACCCAAACAAGAAAAAAACCATTTGGATAAGGGTTAATTCGGTTGGATTTAAAAGGGCCCGGAACCCCTCCCCCAAAACCCCGGGGCCCCCCCTTTTGGGGGGGGGGTTAAAAAGGGGAAAAAAAAAAAAGGGGGGGGGGGGAAAAATTTGGGGTTTTAAAAACGGGGGGGGGGGGGGGGGTTTTGGGGGGGGGCCCCCCCCTTTTTTTCCCCCTTTTTGGGTTAAGGGGGGGGTTGGGGGGGCCCCCGGGGGGGACCCCGGGTTTCCCCTTTGGGGGGTTTCCCCCGGCCCTGGGGGGGCCCCACCCCCTGGGGGGTTTTTTCCCCCCGGGGCCTCCCCCGGGGGGTTCCCTTTTACCCAAACCCCCTTTTTCCCCGGGAAACCCAAAAAATTTTTTTAAAAACCCCACTTTTAATTTTTAACTTCCCTTTCCCCGGCCCCCTTCTTTAACCCAAAAAAACCCCCCCCAAACCCCTTTTTTCCCCACCGGCCGGGGGCCCTGGGGGAAAAAAACCGGGGGAAAAAAGGGTTCCCCCTTTTTCCCCCCCCTTTTAATTTGAACCAAACCCCTTTTCCCCCAATAAACCCTTTTTGGGGCCGTCCCCTTTCCCCTTTTCCCTTCCCCAAATTTTAAAAATTTAACCCCCAAAAAAGGCCAAAAAAACCCATTAAGGGCCCAAAATTTGGGCCCAAAATAAATCCCGGGGAAAACCCCCCCCAATTTTCCCCAAATACCCAAACCCCCCCCCCCGGGGGCCCCCCCCCCAAGGGGAAAAAACCGGATTTGGGGGGGAAAAAATTTTAAATTTAAAATTTAAAAATTTTATCATTTTTTTTCTTTTTTCCTTTTCCAAATTTTTTGTTTAACCCTTTAAAACCATTTCCCCGCCAAAAAACAAAAAAAAAAGGGGGGAAATTTTGGGAAATTTTTCCCAATTTTTCCCGGTAAAGTTTTAAATAAAAAAAAAAAAAAAAAAAAAATTTTAAATTTTTTTTTATTTCCCAAAATTTTTTTTTTGTTTTTTTTTTTTTTTGCTTTTATCCTTTTGGGGGTTTTAAAAATTTCAAAAAAAAATTTTTTTCCCGGGGTTTTTCCCTTTTTTTCCCCCGGGGGGGGTTTTTTTAACCAAAAACCAATTTCCCGCTTTGGTTAAACCAAAAACCTTTAAAATATGGTTGGGGAAAAAAAAACCCGGGTAAAAATTTAAAATTAAAAAAATTTTTAAAAAACCCACCCATTAGGGTTTTTTTTGTTTTTTTCCCCAAAAAGAGATGTCTGGCTAAGTGGGAGTTCTGGAAAATTTTAATTAACTTAAATTTATCAAGAACTTAGACCTTTTTTTTTTTTGGGGGTTTGGTTTAGATGGTGGGGTTTTTTTAATTTTTTTAAAGAAAAAAGGGAAAAGGGGAATTAAAAACCGGGGGGGTTTTTTTGCCTTTTTTGGTCCTGGAAGCACCGGGGGGCCCCCCCCCCCCAAAAAAAAAAACCCGCAGAGAAATTTTTTTAAGGGGGTTTTTTTAAAACCCCCAACGGGCCTTGGGGAAAAAAAAAATTTTTTCCAAAAAGGGGGGGAATTTTAAAATTTTAACCCCAAAAGGGGGAAAAAAAAAAAAAGGGTTTAAAAATTTAAACCAAAGGTTTTTTTGGATTTTTTTTTTTCCCCCCCCCCAAAAAAGGTTTTGGGTTTAAATTTAAAAAAAAATTTTTAAGCTCTTCCAAAAAAAGGGGGGAAAAAAAAGGGAAAAAGGGGGAAAAAACCCTTTTAAAAAAAGGGGAAAAGGGAAAAGGGAAAAAAAAAAAACCCTTTTCCCAAAAAGAAAAAAAAAAAAAAGGGGGGGGTTTTAAAAGGGGGTCCCGGGGGCCCCCAAATTTTGGGAAAAAAAAAAAAAAAAATTATTGGTTTTTTTTTTTCCTAAAACCCCAAGGCCCTTTTTTTTTTTTAAAAAAAACCCCCAAAAAAGGGGAAAAAAAAAGGGTTATTCCCGGGGGGGGAAAGGGTTTTTAAATTTTTGGGAATTCGGGGGAAAAAAAAAAAAAAGAAAGTATAAAATAAAAAACAAAAACCATTATAAAAAAAACCCAAAAAAGGGAAAAAGGATAACAAGATGAAGATAAAAAAAAAATTAACCGGGAATTTTAAATTTCCCAAATTTTTTAAAAAAAAAATTAAAAAAAAGGGAAAAAAGGGTTGAGGAAATAGAACCAAAGGGGGAAAAAATTTTTAAAACCCCAACTTATCTCGGGGGGGGGGCCTTTTAAAAGGGGGCCCCCCCCCCCATCGAGCCGCAACTCAGACACCCGTTCATGTTCCTCAAATGAATACCAAGTCTTCAAGGTCACACCAATTTCTTCACTTTCAAAGTCTTGTAAAGTCTTCGAATATCAAAGTCTTCATCGAAGAACTTCATTTTTAGGGGTCGACTTTATCTGTAAATATCAAACTCCTCATAGACTTATAGACCGTGTACACTCACAAACAAGGTCCCTTAACCTATAAGTCTTCAATACACCAAAATCACTAAGGGGCACTAGATGCACTTACAATCTCCCCCTTTTTGGTGATTGATGACAACATAGGTTAAGTTTTCAACGGGGATAAACATATGAAGTGTAAATACTGATATTGAGGAATTTGATTGCAAGATATAGAAGAACCCCCCTGAAGATGTGCATAGTGAGGAATTTGCTTTTGAGGCATTGCACATTTGAAGAATTGAATCATGGAGATCTCCCCCTATATGTTGTAATTCAGACACGCATTTGATATATAATGTGAAGAATTTGAAATGCATGATGAAATATGGTGCCTGATGTAATTCAGCATGCGTGCAATAACATTAACTAGGAATAAGCATGCAGAATAACACATCAAAAGTATCAGAGCACAGTGCATCAAAAGTATCAGAGCACCATGCACCGTCCAAAAGTATCAGGACACCATCGGGTTTAAGATTACAACTCGATCCAATAAAAAGTTTCGGAAGAACGAGAGTTGTAACTTAACAAAACGCCCATAATATAAACCCGCTTGAAGACTAACTCAAATTTCTCCCCCTTTGTCATCAAATGACCAAAGGATTGAAACCGAGGACTAACGCCTCAAGAATTTCAAGTTGATGGAGGAGCGCCGTTGTCGGGTTGTTTGTTCAAGTAGGGCCGCCACAGTTGTCGCCCAAATCTTCATGCTCATCGGCCACGCGATGAAGAATAAGAACTGCCACCGATCGTGAACTTTGACTCTCTTGAATTTCTTCGGAGGAGGTGCAGACCAGTCAAATGCTTCCTGAAGACCCATAGTCTTCAGTTCGTCCGCGCTATATACATGAGTGAGAACAGCCCAGGTGCGGTTGAGGGTTTCATGAAGGTGATAATAATTTTTCTTCACAGCATTATGTGTTGAGGTCATATTGTGAAGAATAGCAGCAAACTGACGCTTCACCCATTTATGATTGCGATCAACCTTCTGATGAAGACTGAGGAGTAACTCATGGTCAGTCATCACCCTGGGTGCTGTGGCTTGAGGCTTTTGCTTGGCTGAGGTATTTGCGGCAGTGTCATGTGTGGCAGAATCGTCATTGGTAGAGTAAGATGTAGCCAGATGAAATTGACCATCCAATGGACGAGTGCCTTCATCGATCACTGCCTGCCTTGCCTTTATCATCGATGATGAAACTGGTCGCTTGAGGACTTCAATGGCTGGCAAGTAGCTACCATGGTTCAGAGTGTCAGCCTTGTAATTCAGTGAAGATCTTGCCCTTATGAATCTCATAATCCAAGGCGCATAGGGCTTCAGCTCGAATGGTGACATAGCAACATTAGCCAGAGTCCTCATGAAGAAATCATGGAAGTTGACGGGAACGCCATGAATGATGTTGAAAAGCATGTTCTTCATGATGCCAATGACATCTTCATCATTTGAGTCGTGGCCTTTGATAGGACTCATTGTCTTCGTCAGGATGCGATAGACAGTCCGAGGCACATAAAGCAATTCCTTGACGAGGAATTTGGTTCGAGGGCCTGCCTCGCTTCAAAGGCTTCATGAGCACTTGCATATAATGATTTGTCGCCAGTGGTCATTGTAGATGCAACGCAATCGTCATGGGGAGGATCAAGAGGAAGGACACGAAGCAATTCAGTTGTTGGTGCCTTATAATGAGTGTTTTCGGTCATCCAATCCAGCACCCATGAATTGACATCTTCAGCGTCTCCAGTGATATGCAGTGTGGCATAGAACTGAAGAATGAGTTCTTCATTCCAATCACAGATGTCATTGCAGAAGTTGAGCAATCCTGCATCGTGAACAACACTGAGGACTGGCTCGAAGCATGGCAGAGGTTCCATATCCACGTGAGGAATATGTTCATGGTCGAAGATTTTGTCCTTGTTAAACAGCACTGAGGAATAGAAGTTGGCTTGAGTAGCAGTCCAGAAACGCCTCTTCCTTATGTGAGCAGAGTCATATGGATTATAATCAGTGAAGAACACATGCTCAGAAAAGAAGTCTTCAGCTTTGAATTTCTGCTTGTTTGAGAACGGATTCTTCGGCTTGGGCAGAGGAGTGTCAGTGATTTGCAGCACAACCTCAGGAATCACGAGCTCGGGTTCTTCAGGCTGAGGAATTTCTGGTTCCTCCTCTTGTGCAACTTGAGGATCAAGAAGAAGAGGTTCTTCAAAGACTAGCGGCTGGAATTTCTTCATGAACAGATGATGTGGGATGAGTTTCTTCAGAGCCCATTTGAACAGTGGTTGCCGGGGACTGAGGAATCTGTTGGATCGGTGTGAAGGGAGGAGTATTGGGATGCTGACTTTCCCAAAAGTCATCATTCATCACTGGTGTAGTGCATCCAATATCCACATCTTCATCTTCATTTTCGATTTCCTCAACACCAGCCTATTCAGCTGTGAACTGAGGCATAGGTGAGGAAGCGATTGGCGTTGAAGGGATTGCTTCCACTTCAATTTCTTCATCAAACTGCTCTGATGTAGCAACAGAATGATTTTCTTAATCAGATCCGCTTGGGATCTTGTAGTCTTCTCCATAAGGAACAATCTCCTTTGATGACATGGAGGAAATTGGAACGACATCAATAGGATTTTCAAGAGAGCTGGTCATTGGCTTCATTTTCTTTGCAGCCGAAGAATTTGACGCAGCTGATGCCTTCCTTTTCTTCACTGCAGCTCGCTCTGCAGCCTTGGTCTTCTTCACTTCATAGGCAGAAGGAAGAATTGGGGTTGGTGTTGGCACGGGAGGAGCTGAGGACTGTGGTTGATTTTCTTCAGCGAATCGATGCAGCTTGCTCGATCTCTTCGCTTTTCAGCGCACCACTAGTGGATGCCCCGGCAATTTCTTCAATGGGTGGGATGGAGTCATCAGCCTCGAACTTGTATTTTCATCGGCAGGCTAAAAGTCATCAGCGGTCTTGGCATGTTCTTCACAGCTGAGCAGAGTCTACACCGAGGATTTTCTTGTTGCGATGAGGCTGCAACAGTTGATATTTTCTTCGTCAGTTGATTTAATCTCACTTTGGCTCCTTGCCAATCAGCATTGTATGCATCGAAGTCTTTGTTGAGGGCTTGGATTTCAGATTGAGCCTGGAGAAGTTCCTCAGGTGTCATTCTGACAACGTTTTTCTTCAGGAGCTTCTCCGTCCTGTATTGAGCCTTTTTGATTTCACGAGCCTTTTCAAACTTCCATTTCTCTTGAGAGATGAAATGAGGCAGCATGTGACTTTGACTGGGAGTCAGAGGCAGATCAGGCATTGGAGTGTTCGGATCCTTGTGCCAGAGATCAATGTAGTCAAGGATCTTCTTCAGATCCAAAAGCAGTGGCACAGATGTGCCTTTGGGTCTAGCGGCTTTCACTCGTCGGTCTCTGATGATTTCTGCATGTTCTTCATCAGAAGCTTCATCATCAGAGGGCACTTGAAACGCAACCTGTTTCTTCCTTGGACTTGGCCGAGGACCTCATCCAGCTGTTGCTTTTGTCTTCAACAGAGTGGGGCCTGATGAGGACATTGGTGCGGTGAGGAACCCGCCGAGACACCGAAGCAATTGAAAACCAAGAGTCCTTTGGCATGTAGCCGATGCACAGGAGTTGAGGACTTTGGTGGAACAAGAACGGTCTCGAGGAATTTGCCGTGAGGGCACGGTGAGAACTTGGCCGTGAGGGCTGTCGGTGAAGCACTTGGCTTACGAAAGCAGCTGCTTTGGGCATTGATTTCCTCGGTTTGACCGAAGACTCAGCAACAACAGCAGCAGAATCCTCATTGAATTTCCTCACTGCCTCCTTGGCTTGCCTTGCCAATTTAGCTTGGCGCTTGGCCCATTCTTCAGGAAAGTCTTCACCACTTTTGATGCTAGTGGGATCATCTACTTGGCCAGGTGCCAATGGTGCTCTAGGGCACGGAGGATTGAGGGCGAATTTCTTCATGTATTTTGGAGTAACATACCGATATTCCCTCCATTCCCTTGCCCATCTCCGTTCAATTCTCTGAATGCGCACCTTGCGCTGATTCTTGTTTTCTTTGCCAAACTTGGCTTCATCAGGTGTGCAATAATCCTTATAGAGTTCATCAGGGATTTCGAAAGGGCCATGACCTCAGCCTCTTTCCTCCTTCTGCGGTCTCTTTCCTTCACCATATTCTTCAGATGAGGAATTTGAACAATTGAGCACTCTGAAGAAGTATGCAGTTTTTCTTCGAGGAACGCTGCAAATGAGTTAAGTTGATGAGAACCTAGTGATTCAGCAGCGATCATGAGTACCTGTGAACAGAGTGTAGGTGCGAGGAATTTGGAGAGGTCATATGCGTTCTCAGAAGTTTTTTTTTGAAAAGACAAGTTTTGAGGAATTTGACCCGTTGAGCCTTGAGGAATTTCACTAAGTGCTCTTTGTCTTAGGTTCCAGAGTTGTATAGATCGAAAATCCACACAATTGAGGAATCTTGAAGAAAATGATTGCTTAGAGAAATGGATCAAGAGCATATAGTGTGTGAGGTGTTCATATGTGTGAAGATTTGAGAAATAAAACACCTTTGAAGATTTTCAGAAAAGTTTGAGAATCAAAGTGAGTAATAAAAGTAACTTTTAATTACCCGAACTGAAGAACATGACGAACAGAGATGAACAGCGGTGAAGTTCGTCAAGTTAGATCTCCCACGCCCTAACTTGGCAGAGGGAAATAGCTACGGCGGCGGCGGAGTGAAGATTTCCGCAGCCGCCGTGAGTACGACAACGATGAGGTCGAGGCAGTGAAGCTCTTCCTCACCGGCAGCGATGGAGTAGCAGCGGCGCTAGGGTTTGAGGAGCTCGAGCGAGAGACAGCGACCGAGCGGAGTAAATGAAGTGAGGAAGGGGAGAGGGGTATTTATAGCCACGGTGAAAACTGTTCGCCCGAAGATTTTCGGAGGAACATGCCCCTGCCCTTTCTCCTTCACGCGACATGTGTCACCCACGTACTGTGCAGATGAGATCATGTAGGATCGTGGGTGATTATAATAATGCATCGTGGGATGCGGAAAGGTTTGAGCGGCAAAACCGAAAATCTGGATAAGATTTGTTTTAAAGTTTCGTTCGCAATTTCTTCAGCTGACAAGGACACAGTGAAGACTTTGAACGAGTTTCAATTAGAACGCACATGAAGAATTTGTGAATAGATTGGGTTGAGTATAGCATAGAGGGGAAGGGTCCGATCACATTCACTTAGCGTAAAAAGCAACTTGAAGAAATAGCCATAAGTGAATTTCAGAGAGGACATAAACTCATATATATATATATATATATATATATATATATATATATATATATATATATATATATATATATATAGCCAATGATGAAGAACGATTTAAACAGTGAAGATTTTAAAGTTGAAGAATTTGAAAACTCAAGAATTTCAAAATTGAGGAAAACTCAAATTGAAGATTTTCAACTTTTGTGGTGGCGTGGCTCATCAGATAAGAATGATGATTTCTGCACACCGCGCACAATTGTCGAGGGTTCTCGAGAATCAAATTCTTCATTAATTTCTTCACACTTAGAGTGTTATTCTTCATTGATTGAAGAAAACGTTTCTTCATGTGTTGCACATCTAAGTCATCAATTTTGCATAAGTGTTAGGATGTGTGTCCTTTTCAAAGAACATTCGAAGACTCTAAGATATTTAGCTCACACCACAACTTGCTAAATCTCTTCTCATCCAAGGGCTTAGTGAAGATATCAGCTAGCTGTTCTTCAGTCTTCACATGCTCGATGGAGATGTCGCCCTTCAACACATGATCATGAAGAAAATGATGACGAATTTGAATGTGCTTTGTCTTCAAGTGCTGAACTGGGTTGTGAGCAATCTTGATGGCACTCTCATTGTCGCAGAGGAGAGGCACATTCTTCACGTTGATGCCATAGTCCTTGAGGGTTTGCTTCATCCAAAGCAGCTTGAGCACAAAGATGAGCAGCAGCAATGTATTCAGCTTCAAAGCAGAGATAGTGATACGCAGATTCTGCTTTCTTCGAGGACCAATGCACCAAAGATCGTCCGAGGAAATGACAAGTGCCGATGTTGACTTGCGGTCCACACGATCACCAAAGATAGTCGAGTCGTAATATCCAATGAGATCAAAAGCAGAGCCCTTGGGGTACCATAATCCTAGTGTTGGTGTGTGAGCTAGATATCAAGAATATGCTTCACAGCCTTATGGTGTGATTCCTTCGTGCAGCTTGAAATCGGGCACACATGCAAACACTAAGCATTATATCCGCCTAGATGCACATAAGTACAATAAAGAACCAATCATGGAGCGGTATACCTTGTGATCAAGTCAATACCATTTTCATCAAGGCATAGATGGCCATTTGTGGGCATAGGAATTTTGACGCCTTTGCAATCTTGCATGCCGAATTTCCTCAGTACATCTTTGAGGTATTTCTCCTGAGATATGAATATGCCATTGCGTTGCTGATGAATTTGAAGACCTAAGAAGAATTTCAACTCTCCCATCATAGACATTTGATATTCTTCACTCATCATATAGGCAAATTCATCACTATAACGCTGGTCAAGACAGCCAAAGATAATATCATCAACATATATTTGGCACACAAACAGTTCACCATCATATGATTTAGTAAAAGAGTAGGGTCGAGTGAACTGGTGTGAAGCCATTCTTCACTAAGAATTCCTTCAAGGTATCATACCACGCCGAGGGGCTTGCTTGAGGCCATAGAGGCCTTATTGAGTCTCAAGACTTTGTCGATTCTTTGGATCTTCAAAACCGGGGTTGAGCAACATATACTTCTTCCTCAAGCTTACCATTGAGGAATGCACTTTTCACATCCATTTGATATAGGATGATATCATGATGGTTAGCATAGGCAAGTAATATGAGAATAGCCTCAAGTCTAGCAACAGTGCAAAAGTTTCATCAAATCAATTCCTTCAACTCGTGTGTAGCCTTGAGCTACTAGTCGTGCCTTATTCCTCACCACAAGGCCATTTTCATCTTGCTTGTTGCGGTAGATCCATTTTGTGCCAATGATATTATGCTTGCAAGGATCTCAGGCGATTGACCAGTTCCTGCACATTGTTAAGCTCGAATCGATGTAATTCTTCTTGCATAGCCTGAATCCACCGCCCGTAAATGCTTCATCTACCTTAGTGGGTTCTGTGATAGAGACAAAAGCATAGTGCCCAGAAAAGTTAGATAAATGTGAAGCTTTTGAGCATGTGAGAGGACCTGGTGCGCTAATGTCATCGATCATCTTCTCCACTTGCACTTCTTTTGCAACGCGAGGATGAGCTGGTTGTCGCTGAGGATTTTGATCAACATTTTCTTCAAAGACCATTTTCCTCATCATGTTCTTCAGTGCATCACTCGATGTTCTTCATGAACAGGAATGAATTCTTCAACAGATTCTTCAAGAGGAATGACATTCTCGGTTGCCTTGAACTTGATATCATCCTCAGTGATGGTTCATCTAACACGAAGGTAGGTGCTCTCTTTGCGAGCCATTAGTTTCATCGAATCGCACATCTACAAGTGTTCACAATCTTGTGAAGAACAATGTTGAAGACTCAGAGGTGTGCGAGTCCTTTCCGTAACCAAGCATAAAACCTTCATGTGCTTTGGTGCAAATTTAGAGTTGTGGTGAGGATCTCTAATCCAGCATTTAGCATCAAGACTTTGAAATAACTCACATTGGGTTTCTTGTCGTTGAGGAGTTCATAGGCCGCCTTCTTGAAGAATTTGTGAAGATATACTGTTGATGATGTGGCACGCAGATCAATTGCATCAATCCAAAAACGCCGAGGCTTTTGTATTCATCAAGCATAGTGTGAGCCATCTCAACAAGAGTTACGTTCTTGCGCCCACGACGCCATTCTCACGAGGAGTATAGGGAGCAGATAACTCATGAGTAATACCAAGTTCATCAAGATAGGCATCAAGACCGAATTCTTGAACTCCGCCCATTGTCACTTCGATATGCTTGATCTTCACACCAAAGTTGGTTGAAGCCCTTGAGGAAAATCGCTTGAAGACTTCCCGCACTTCATGTTTGTGGGTAACAATGTGTACCCATGTATATCGAGAGTAATCATCAACAATGGCAAAACCATATAGAGATGCATCATTAGTGACCGCTGAGTAATGATTAGGTCGAAGAGGTCCATGTGAAGCAATTCAATGGACGGGTAGTGGTCATGATAGTCTTTTGGATGCTTGGCCTTGGTCATTTTTCCAGCTTCACAAGCTCCGCGATAAGTGATCCTTGAGGAATTTAACATTCTCAATGCCAATGACATGCTTCTTCTTCGCAAGCGTGTTCAAATTCCTCATGCCTGCGTGACCAAGTCGTCGATGCCATAGCCAGCCTTCTGAAGCTTTTGCAAGTAGACACACGGCTGGTTGTGGTCCCAGAGAGAAATCAACAATATACAAATCTCCTCTCCTAAAGCCTTCAAGACTTTGGAATTGTCATCTTCCATAATCACAACACGATATTTGCCAAAGACAACAACCATATCAAGATCACAAAGCATTGAGATCGACATGAGATTGTATCCTAAGGATTCAACAAGCATGACTTTGTCCATGTGTTTATCCTTAGAGATTGCAACCTTACCAAGACCCAATACCGACTTTTGCCTTTGTCAAGAAGATGATATGCTTCAGAGGTGACGGTGATAAGGAGCATCCATCAATAGATTCTTGTCACCAGTCATGTGATTTGTACATCCACTATCGAGGACCCATTCGGTGGTTTTGGGTTGATCATCCCGCAGATGAATTAGTGTAGCATAATCTCATATGCTTCATCGCTGAAGAATATGAGATCAAGTTCATCGATGAATTTCATCAAGCAAAGAAATGATATAGCAAGAGGAGGACGGTGAAATGAGAATTCATTTCATCATGATTCGCCAAGGCCCTTTCGTGCAATTTTGTCAGTCCCCAAGAAATTCTTCAGACGTTAGAGCACGCCCGAGACCTCGACTCGCAGAAGAGATTAGTTCTTTTTCTTCACCACCCACATTTGGAGGGGTGGCAAAGAGTCCATCACTCTGCGAGCACCGTATGAGAAAGATGGCAAAGAAGCCAAACCATTTCGTTTCACATAGGAGGGGTTAGGGTAAGCATATGAATAAGCAGAGTAATTCTTCGAGGACTTATGAACATAATGATTTGAAGAATAATGCACATATTCATAGCCCTTAGCTCTACCCTGCGAGATAGAGTTGTTAGCATGATGATAATCATATGAAGACTTTAATCCTTTTGAGGAATTTGATCCATATGAAGAATTTGATCTGGGGTTCCTGTTCTTCACAGGTGGTGTCATGAGGACATTCACCTGAAGACTTTCAACATAACTTTTGGGAACCCAGATTTTCTTCATAGGGGAACCGTTCCTGCAGTTAGTGCCAACATATCTAGCAAATACTTCACCATTCTGATTTTTGAACAGTTTATAGTTGGAGTCAAATGACACATCAGAAGAATGAGAAGATTCACATGTAAAGCAGATAAGTTAGATGGATCAACTGGAGGTCCCTTTGCAAAGAACCCATGAGATTTTGGGGTACCGCTCAAAGCTTCCAATATGTTCCATCAAGATTAAGTTTCTCTCAAAGGCAATACCCTCTTTCCTAGGGTTTCTGTTGAGGATCTGCTTTTTAAGCACATCACAAAGTGTCTGATGCCCTTTGAGGCTTTTGTACATGCCTGTCATGTACAATTCCTTCAGCGCTGCATTGTCAGTGATACTAGCAATGTCCTCAGATGAGGAATTAGTGATAGCAGAGGCAGATGAAGAATTTGTAACAGTTGAAGCATTTGAACATTCAGGTTGATTCACGTTCAATGCACTTTAAGCATGGAGGAACAAATTCTTCCTGAGAAGTGCTGATTTGTTGAACTAGTAATGAATCGCGCTCCTTCTGAAGATCTTCATAACACACTCTTAGCTTTTCAAGATCTTCCTTTCTTTGAAGAGATTCAGAGGAAAGCTTCTCATGATCAGTCAAGAGGGTATTATGTTGATATTGAAGGACGTCAAACTTGGAGTGAATTCTCTGAAGACATTCACCCAATGCTTTTGACTGATCCATTTCTTTATGCAACATATCATCACTTTTGTCTAGCATATCTTGAACTTGTTCTAAAGCTGTTTGTTGTTTAGTGGCGATGCAAACAAGTTTGGTATAACAAGATTCAATATCATCATCAGATTCATCATTATCAGATTCATCATTATCAGATTCATCATCACAAGACTCGGATCAGGAGCATTCGGTTACCTCAGTATCGTTTGCCATGAGACATGATGCAGAAGATGATGATTCTGGCTCGAAAGTCATCGTTTTGAGAGATTCCTTGAAGTCCTCAAACCAGGGATCATGATGAGTTCGATGACCTTCATAGACATCAGAGATTCGGTCCCAGATGAGCTTCAAATTGCCAAGATGCATAATTCGCCCGAATTGATCTCTTGATAGGCAGGAGCAGATGATATCCTTCGCTATGATGTCAAGTCGAGTGTACTTGCGAATATCATCAGCATTTGCCATCTTGCATAGATCAAGAAGACCAATCTCGATTGACGGTCCACACTCACCGTTCCTTGCCATGAGGCGCTTCCTCATCATGGCCTTCCACTTGGGATAGTCATGACCGTCAAAGATAGGGCATGTCACTTTCTTCATACCTGCGGTCGACATAACTAAAATCCAGGCGGTTAAACCAAAATCACACAGAACAAGGGAGTACCTTGCTCTAATACCAACTGAAAGTGCGTTATATCGACTAGAGGGGGGGTGAATAGGCGATTTTTATGAATTCTTCACTGAGGAATCTGCTGGTGAGGAAATTCCTTAGCGATTAACTACTTGCTGCGGAATAAGTACTCATAAGTAAACATAATAGGATACAAGCATGGTCATCATGATGAAATGAAGACTAGCACAGAGTACAGAAAGCGTAATCACAGGATAACAAGATGAAGACAAACAGACTTAAGAACATGAACTGAGGAATTTGTGAAAGTCTTCAGTCAAAGTCTTCAAGCACAGATATGAACAACATTCAACACAGTAATGAGGAAATGAAAGGGTTGAGGAAATAGAACCAGTTAGTTGGTGAAGACAATGATTTGGTAAACCAGTTCCAACTCATTGCCTCGCTTGTACGTCTGGGTGGAGCGGCCGAGTATTTAAACTCGAGGACACGCAGCCCGGACACCCACCATCGAGCCACAACTCAGACACCTAGTCCTCACCGTATTCTCCTTGAACTAAGACCACGCAGCCTCGGCCCAATCACTCATGGTAAGTCTTGGTGACTTCCAAACCTTCACAGACTTGGTCACTCGGCAATCCACAATTCCTCTTGGATGCTCTAGACCTTGACTCCTAACCGTCTGGAAGAAGCACAGTCTTCAAAGGTAACAAGCGCCGGATCCACGCAGATCAATTTCTTCAAGGATGCTCAATCACTTTGGGTTTGTGGGGGTTTGGTTTTGGGATTTTCTTCACTTGATGATTTTCGCCAAAGTCCTCGGAGGATGGGTTGCTCTCAAATGAAAAGTGTCAAGTTCTCTCGAGCAGCCAACCAGCTAGTGGTTGTAGGGGCGGCTATTTATAGCCTAGGAGCAGCCTCGATATGATAAGACATAAATGCCCTTCAATGATATGACCGTTAGGTGGATAAGATATTTTGGGACAGCCGCAGCAGAGTACAAAGAACGGTCGGAAATTTGACTCTCAAATTCCTCGGGGCTATCATGTTCTCATTGTGTAGGCAATTCAGACTGGCGAATTCCTAACTCCTCGATCGAGAGAAAGTCATCAATGACTGTAAGAATTGCGTCTCACATCAAGAAATTGATCGAATCAGTATGAGATTTCCAATGGCTTCACTCAAGGGATTGGTAGGTGTAGGATTTTGAGTTGAGCATCACATGGAAATTTTTCCTTAGTATTTCCTCGACCCCTTTAACAAGACGGTGTTTCCTATGACTCAAGAAAGAGAAAATGAAACTATGAAAACAAAAGTCTTCACGCTTCATGTTCCTCAAATGAATACCAAGTCTTCAAGGTCACACCAATTTCTTCACTTTCAAAGTCTTCTAAAGTCTTCGAATATCAAAGTCTTCAACAAGAACTCATTTTAGGGTCAAATTTCTCTGTAAATATCAAACTCCTCATAGACTTATAGACCTGTGTACACTCACAAATGCATCAGTCCCTTAACCTATAAGTCATCAATACACCAAAATCACTAAGGGGCACTAGATACACTTACAAGCACTGGCCAAGGACGAGGTGACGATGCGCGTGGGAAACGGTTCCAAAGTCGATGTGATCGCGGTCGGCACGCTACCTCTACATCTACCTTCGGGATTAGTTTTAGACCTGAATAATTGTTATTTGGTGCCAGCGTTGAGCATGAACATTATACCTGGATCTTGTTTGATGCGAGACGGTTATTCATTTAAATCAGAGAATAATGGTTGTTTTATTTATATGAGTAATATCTTTTATGGACATGCACCCTTGAAGAGTGGTCTATTTTTATTGAATCTCGATAGTAGTAATACACATATTCATAGTGTTGAAACCAAAAGATGCAGAGTTAATAACGATAGTGCAACTTATTTATGGCACTGCCGTTTGGGTCATATCGGTGTAAAGCGCATGAATAAACTCCACACTGATGGACTTTTGGAATCACTTGGTACTTGCGAACCGTGCCTTATGGGCAAGATGACTAAAACGCCGTTCTCTGGAACTATGGAGCGAGCAACTGATTTGTTGGAAATCGTATATACTGATGTTTGTGGTCCAATGAATGTTGAGGCTCGCGGCGGGTATCGTTATTTTCTCACCTTCACAGATGATTTGAGAAGATATGGGTATATCTACTTGATGAAACACAAGTCTGAAACATTTGAAAAGTTCAAAGAATTTCAGAGTGAAGTGGAAAATCATCGTAACAAGAAAATAAAGTTTCTACGATCTGATCGTGGAGGTGAATATTTGAGTTACGAGTTTGGCCTACACTTGAAACAATGTGGAATAGTTTCACAACTCACGCCACCTGGAACACCACAACGAAATGGTGTGTCCGAATGTCGAATCGCGTGCTTTACTAGATATGGTGTGATCTATGATGTCTCTTACCGATTTACCGCTATCATTTAGGGTTATGCTTCGAGAGGCGCCGCATTCATGTTAAATAGGGCACCATCAAAACCGCTGAGACGACGCCTTATGAACTGTGGTTTGGCAAGAAACCAAAGTTGTCGTTTCTTCAAGTTTGGGGCTGCGATGCTTATGTGAAGAAACTTCAACCGTATAAGCTTGAACCCAAATCGAGAAATGTGTCTTCATAGGATACCCAAAAGAGATCATGGGTACACCTTCTATCACAGATCCAAGGCAAGACATTCATTGCTAAGAATGGATCCTTTCTAGAGAAGGAGTTTCTCTCAAAGAAGTGAGTGGGAGGAAAGTAGAACTTGATGAGATAATCGTGTCTACTCCCTTATTGAAAGTAGTTCATCACAAGAACCGGTTCCCGTGACAACTACACCAATTAGTGAGGAAGCTAATGATAATGATCATGAAACTTCAGATCAAGTTTCTGATCAACCTCAGAGGTCTACCAGAGTAAGATCCGCACCAGAGTGGTACAAGAATCCTATTTCGAAGTCATGTTACTTGACCATGATGAACCTACTAACTATGAGGAAGC
Organism: Aegilops speltoides; assembly: GCA_021437245.1. Classification (NCBI taxonomy): domain Eukaryota; kingdom Viridiplantae; phylum Streptophyta; class Magnoliopsida; order Poales; family Poaceae; genus Aegilops; species Aegilops speltoides. The sequence goes on from CM038143.1 coordinate 338,043,887, forward strand.
GATGATGAGCCCAGATTCGCAAAATGGCTAGAAGCCATGAAATCGAGATGGGATCCATGTATGAAAACAAAATATGGACTTTGGTTGACTTGCCGATGATCGGCAAGCCATTGAGAATAAATGGATCTTTAAGAAGAAGACCGACACGATGGTAATGTTATCGTCTATAAAGCTCGACTTGTTGCAAAAGGTTTTCGACAAGTTCAAGGGTTGACTACGATGAGACTTTCTCACCGTAGCGATGCTTAAGTCTGTCCGAATCATGTTAGCTATTGCTGCATTTCATGATTATGAAATTTGGCAAATGGATGTCAAGACTGCATTCTTGAATGGATTTCTAGAAGAAGAGTTGTATATGATACAGCGGAAGGTTTTGTTGATCCAAAAGGTGCTAACAAAGTGTGCAAGCTCCAATTGCTCCATTTATGGACTGGTGCAAGCATCTCGAGTTGGAATAAACGCTTTGATAGTGTGATCAAAGATATGGTTTTATCTGCACTTTTGGAGAAGCCTCAGATTTACAAGAAAGTGAGTGGGAGCTCTATAGCATTTCTAATTTTATATGTAGATGACATATTATTAATTGGAAATGATATAGAATTCTCGATAGCATAAAGGGATACTTGAATAAAAGTTTTTCAATGAAATACCTCGATGAAGCTACTTACATATTGGGCATCAAGATCTATAGAGATAGATCAAGACGCTTAATAGGACTTTCACAAAGCACATACCTTGACAAAATTTTGAAAAAGTTCAAAATGGATCGTGCAAAGAAAGGATTCTTGCACGTGCTACAAAGTGTGAAGTTGAGTCAAACTCAATGCCCCACCACAGCAGAAGATAGAGAGAAAATGAAAAATATTCCCTATGCTTCAGCCATAGGCTCTATCATGTATGCAATCTCTGTGTACCGGACCGACGATGCTTAGCAATAAGCTTAGCAGAAGGTACCAAAGTAATCCAGAGTGGATCATCGACAGCGGTCAAGAACATCTGAAATACCGAAAAGGACTAAGGATATGTTTCTCGATATGGAGGTGACAAAGAGCTAGTCGTAAATGGTTACGCCGATGCAAGCTTTTACATCGATCCGGACGATTCTAAATCGCAAACCGGATACGTGTTTTTATTAAACGGTGGAGCTGTAAGTTGGTGCAGTTCTAAACAAAGCGCCGTGGCGGGATCTACATGTGAAGCGGAGTACATAGCTGCTTCGAAGCAACAAATGAAGGAGTGCGGATGAAGGAGTTCATTTCCGATCTATGTGTCATACCTAGTGCATCGGGATCAATGAAGATCTTCTATGACAATACTGGTGCAATTGCCTTGGCAAAGAAATCCAGATTTCACAAGAGGACCAAGCACATCAAGAGACGCCTAATTCCATTCGGGACCAAGTCCAAGTGGGAGACATAGAGATTTGCAAGATACATACGGATCTGAATGTTGCGCAACCGTTGACTAAGCCTCTCTCACGAGCAAAACATGATCAGCACCAAGACTCCATGGGTGTTAGAATCATTACTATGTAATCTAGATTATTGACTCTAGTGCAAGTGGGAGACTGAAGGAAATATGCCCTAGAGGCAATAATAAAGTTATTATTTATTTCCTCATATCATGATAAATGTTTATTATTCATGCTAGAATTGTATTAACCGGAAACATGATACATGTGTGAATACATAGACAAACATATAGTCACTTGTATGCCTCTACTTGACTAGCTCATTAATCAAAGATGGTTATGTTTCCTAACCATAGACATGTGTTGTCATTTGATTAATGGGATCACATCATTAGGAGAATGATGTGATTGACATGACCCATTCCGTTAGCCTAGCACTTGATCGTTTAGTATATTGCTATTGCTTTCTTCATGACTTATACAAAGTTCCTGCAACTATGAGATTGTGCAACTCCGTTTACGGAAGAACACTTTGTGTGCTACCAAACATCACAACGAATCGGGTGATTATAAAGGTGCTCTACAGGTGTTTCCGAAGGTACATGTTGGGTTGGCATAATTCGAGATTAGGTTTTGTCACTCCGATGGTCGGAGAGGTATCTCTGGGCCCTCTCGGTAATACTCATCACCTAAGTCTTGCAAGCATTGTAACTAATGAGTTAGTTATAAGATGATGTATTACGGAACGAGTAAAGAGACTTGCCGTAACGAGATTGAACTAGGTATTGGATACCGACGATCAAATCTCGCAAGTAACATACCGATGACAAAGGGAACAACGTATGTTGTTATGCGGTTTGACCGATAAAGATCTTCGTAGAATATGTAGGAACCAATACGGGCATCCGGTCCGCTATTGGTTATTGACCGAGAATAGTTCTAGGTCATGTCTACATAGTTCTCGAACCGTAGGGTCCGCACGCTAACGCTACGATGACAGTTTTATAATGAGTTTATAAGTTTTGATGTACGAAGTTTGTTGAGTCCGGATGTGATCACAGACATGACGAGGAGTCTCAAATGGTCGAGACATAAAGATTGATATATTGGACGACTATATTTGGACACCGAATTGTTAGGGTGATTTGGAGAAAATCGGAGTGCCGGGGTTACCGAACCCCCGGAGAGTATTGGGCCTTATGGGCCTTAGGGAAAGGGAGAGGCGGCCAGCATGGGCCGGCGCCCTTCCCCCTCGGGTCTGAATTGATTAGGAGGCGGCGCCCTTTCCTTCCCCTCCCCTTCCTCCCCCTCCTAGTAGGAGTAGGAAGTCCTACTCCTACTAGGAGGAGGATTCTCCTCCTGGCGCGCCCCAAGGGCGGCCGGCCCCCCTTGCTCCTTTATATACTGGGGCGGGGCACCCCATAGACACACAAGTTGATCTACGGATCGTTCCTTAGCCGTGTCGGTAACCCTCCACCATATTCCACCTCGGTCATATCGTCATGAGTTTAGGTGAAGCCTGCGCCGGTAGAACATCATTATCGTCACCACACCGCCTTGTCGTGAAACTCATCTCCGGAGCTTCACTGGATCGGAGGCGGAGATCGCCATCGAGTGAACGTGTCTGAACTTGGAGGCCCCGTGACGCTCGGGCGCTTTGATCGGTCGGATCGTGAAGACGTACGACTACATCAACCACGTTGTGCTAACGCTTCCGCTTATGGTCTACGAGGGTACGTGGACGAACACTCTCCCCTCTCGTTGCTATGCCATCACCATGATCTTGCGTGTGCGTAGGAATTTTTTTGAAATTACTACGTTCCCCAACTTCAAATTACATGGCTCCTCCCATGCTAGCAGTGAAGTAGGACATCCATCCAGTGTGTGTACCATCAGTAGGAATGTCAGCATATTGCCTGGGGGCACTGAATGGCCTTGGAGCACCTCTTCCAGCTCCTCTTCCTCTGCCAGCTCCTCTTCCAGATGGTGGTGGTGTAGTAGAAGTAGCAGCTCCTCTTCCTCTGCCAACTCCTCTTCCAGATGGTGGTGGTGTAGCAGAAGTAGCAGCTCCTCTTCCTCCGCCACCCCAAAAAACCCCCCCCCCGGTCCTTTTTTTCCCTTTTTTTTTTAAAAAAAGGGGGGTTAAAAACCCTGGAAAAAAAAAATTTTTTTTTAATTAAAGGGTTTAGGGGGAAAAAAAGGGGGCCCCCTTTTTAAAGATTTCCCAAACCCTTTGGGGGCCAAAATTAAAAAAACCCCCCTTGGGGGGGTTTTGGGGGGTTTTAAAAGGGGTTTTTTTCCCCTTTTTTTTTTTAAATTTTCCCGGGAAAAAAGGGCCCCAAAAGGGGGGGGGCCCCCCGCCCCTTTTTCCTTTTAATTTTTTTTGGGAAATTTGGGGGGGAAAAAAGGGGGGGTTTTTGGGTTTTTTTTTTTTAAAAAAAATTTTTAAATTTCCCTTTCCAAAGGGAAAAGGGGGAAAAAATTAAAAAAAATTTTCCCCCTTTTAAAAAAAATTTTCCAAAAAATTTTAAAAAGGGGTTTTATGGGGCCCAAAAAATTTAAATTTTGGGAGGGGCCCCCCTTTTTTTTTTTTCCCCAAAAAAAAAAAATTTTTTAAAACCCGGGGGGGGGGGGTTTTTTAAAAAGGGGGTTTTTGGCCCTTTTTTTTTTGTCAAAGGGAAAAAATTTTAAAGGGGGAAAAATAAAAGGGGGGAAAAAAAAAACCCCAGGGGTTTTTTGGTTAAGGGGGGGGCCCCCCCCAAAAATTTAAAATTTTTTCCCCCCCCTTTTTTTTGGATTTTAAAAAAAAAAAAAGGGGGGTTAAAATTTTCCCCCCCCCCTTTAAAATTTAAATTTTCCCGGGGGTTTTTTTTTCCCCCCCAAAAGAAGGGGGGGCCATTGGAAAAACCCTTTTTTTTTTAAAAAATTTAAATTTTTTTTTTTTTTTTAAAAAAAATTTGGGTTTTTTTTTGGGGAGGAACCGGGTTTTTGGGTTTTTCCGAATTTCCCCTTTTTTCCCCCAACCCTTTCCCCCCTTTTTTGGGGAAATTTCCCCCTTTTTTTAAAAAAAGGGAAAAAAGGAACTTCCAAAATTTTTTGCGGGGTTTTTTTTTTTTTAAAAGGTTTTTCCAAAGGCCCAATTTAAAAATTTTGGGGGGGGAACCCTTTTTTGGGGGGGGCCCCCCTTTTCCTTTTTTTTTTCCCCCCTCCAAAACCCCCTTTTTTTTTTCCCAAAACCCCCCAAGGGAAAGGGATTGGGGGGGGTTTTGGGGTTTTCCCAAATTTTTCCCAAAATTTAAAAAAAAATTTTTTTTTTCCCCCTTTTTTTTTTTTTAAAAAATTTCCTTCCGGGGTTGGAAAACCCCCTTTTTAATTTTCCCCCAAAATTTTTTTTTTGGGGGCCAAAAGGGGCCCTTTTTTCCCCCCCAGGAAAATTTTTCCCCTTTTCCTTTAAAGAAGGAAAGGGGGGGAAAGGGCCGGGGGGGTTTTTTGGGGGGGGGGGGGGGGTTTAAGGCACTTCCCCGGGGGTTTTTGGGCCCAATTTTTCCCAAACCCCAAAAAAAAAAATTTTTTTTAAAATTTCCCCCCCTTGGTTTTAAATTTTGGGGCCGGGTTTTTCCCCAAATTTTTTTTTTTAAAAAAAAATTTTTTAAATTTTTAATTTTTTTTTTCCCCCAACCCCCTTTTTTTGGGGGGTTTTTTTTTGGCCCTTGGGTTTTTTTTTGGGTTTTTTAAACCTCCTTTTTCCCCTTTTTTCCCCGGGGAAAAAAATTTTTTTAAAAAAAAATTTTTTGGGGGAACCCCGGGGGGGAAATTGGGGTTTGGCCGGGGAAAAAAAGGAATTTTAATCCAAAAAAAAATTTTTTTCCCTTGGCCTTTTTTTTTGGGGGGTTTTTTAAGGTTTTGGGGGGCCCCCAAAAAACCTTTTTTTTTTGGGGGGGGTTTTGGGGTTTTCTTTTGTTTAAAAGGAAAAACCCCCGGGGGGGAAAAGGGAAACCCAAAAATTAAAAAAAACCCCCCGGGGGGCCCAAAAGGGGGCCCCCCCAAAGGGGTAGGGGAAAAGGAAATTTGGGGCCCCGGTGGTTTGCCAAGATATATTGGCAAAGGATCAAGAGCAGACTTCACATTATGGCAAAGTATCCCAATAGGACTCCACACACATTTCGGTCGCTTCAAGGGCGTTGGGAGAACATCAAGCCTGTGTGCAGCCTGCTTGGAGCCGTTGGGAGAAGTGGAAGTTGATCGACAAAGAATCCCCACCGAAGAGAGGCTCGCTTACAAACATGGATGAAGATGAGGATGATGATGGCCCAAGAAATTTTAAAGCCCGATGGCGATAAGAAGACTAAGGACAAGATGAAAAGAGAGCAAGAAGCATCGAGCTTGAGGGAGAAGATTGATGCCATGATGCAATCAAACGAGTTGATGTTTTTAAAGTCATTGAAGATCAAGCAAGAGTTGGCCGAGAAGAAGGCAAAAGAGAAGCCAGAAAAATGGCAATTGCTCAAGGAAGAGGGGCTCCGCAAAGCTGCCATTTAGGAGAGAAGAGCACGCGCCGCTGAAAACAAATCTATGTCCTTGTTGCTCACCAAAGAGAACAAGATCATGTCAATGAACCGCGATGACATGGACGACCTCACCAAAACATGGCATGATATGGCAAGGAGAGAAATCTTGAAGAGGAGAATGGTCGCATCGGCCGGTCCGTGTTACAGTTCCGGAGATGTTTTCTCTGCTCCATATGGTGGAAATGTCGATGATTTCGGTGCAGGAGTTGGGACAAGCGCCGGAGGTGGATTCGGTGATGCCGATGAACTTCAAGATGGACTCGATGGCACGGAGTGAAGATCGACCAAGGTGATGACGGACATGACCGTAACTTTTGCAAGGCCCTCTTTTGCGTTTGTCGTACTGAACCTGCTTTTATTTGCGTGCAAAACTGTATTATGTTAGTTTGAATTTGAACTTATTTGTGGGAACTTATGTCAAATGCGAGAATTGAGCGTTTTCTGTTTCCGGGTCGACGCGGCGGTGTCCGAACTGACCCCGCAAAAGCCGACCCGTAAAAAAGTATATTCCGCGAATATTTTTTTATACGGGTCCGTTTGGGGGGTCTGCATTTGTGGTCGTCTGAGCCAGCCCACAAAAGCGGTTTCCCCCGAATTGCAAACATGTTTTGCGGGCCGGGCGGATGCGGGGTTTGCTAGAGTTTCTCTTAAGCGAGGACTCCTCCAACGAAACCGGGGAGCTCCTATATAGCACTGCACGCGCCCGTTAACGATACGGCGCCTGCAACGCTGCTAGAATGGGCCGGCCCACTAGCATGCTGACCCAAGTTTTTTTTATTTTTTTACGAAAATAAAAATATGAAATGAAGAAATGTGTACAGATTTAAAGAAAGAAAGTTTGTCCATTTGAAAAAATACGTTCATATCTTTAAAATAGGTTCATAAATTTTGAAAAAAGCTCATCAATTTGAAAAAAAGTTCATTCAAATTAAAAAAAGTTCATCCAATTTAGCAAAAGTTCATTAAATTTGCAAAAAGTTCATAGTTCATAAATAAATAAAAGTTCATCCATTTTCAAGCCAAAATGTTCATTAAATTTCGAAAACATTCATCAATATTCATAAAAGTTCATCAATCTCAAAAAAGTTCACATCGAGGCGCCGGCCCATTTACGGTCGCCACATCGAGGCGCCGGTTGACCATTTTTTTTAAAAACATTCTGTGAACTTTTTTTAGATTGATGAACTTTTTTGAATATTGATGAACTTTTTCTAAATTTAATGAACATTTTGTCTTGGAAATGGATGAACTTTTTTTTATTTATGAACATTTTTTCCAGTTCCATGAACTTTTTCTAAAAATACATGAACTTTTTTCAATTTCTATGAACTTTTTAAAAATTTAATGAACTTTTGCAAAATTGGATGAACTTTTATTTCATTTTGACTGATTCTTTTTTCAAATTGATGAACTTTTTCAAAATTTATGATTTTCTTAAAGATATGAACATATTTTTTCGAATGGATGAACTTTTTTCTTTAAATCTGAAAACCTTTCTTCATTTCATATTTTTAATTTCGCAAAAAAATTAAAAAACATTTAGGGCAGCACGCTAGTGGGCCGGCCCATGCTACCAGCGCTGCAGGCGCCGGATCGTTAACGGGCGCCTGCAGCGCTGTATTGGAGCTCCCACGAAACCGTGAGGTCGACATGTTGAAAACAAGTTAAGAGGGCCAGATTAGCATGGCCCGAATATTTTATCACAATTCTTATTTATTAACGGGGTCTCATATGAATTTTAGTAGGACACTCAAACGAATTTAAGCCAGGTTTCTTTGGTATCCCTTCGTTCCCTTCGATATGAGGAAATCACGAAACTGATTTGCCTGCTTTTCAAGTCGGCCAAAAAAACAACTTCTCAAGTTTATCTTTGATGTATTATTTTTGTGTGAATAATGATTATTATTAGAAACACGACGCAAAGGCACACTCATATATACGCATATACACTCGCCCCTATCACCTCGGTGTTGGTCGTTATCTGGCAACCACCTTCGCGTCGACGCACTCCACCATGATTTGCGCCTCCGCTGCCTGGTGTTCCTCCTTCTCGATCAACGCATACATGCACTCTTGGTCTGCTTCCTCCAATGAGAGGAATCATTGTGGTTGTTGGCGATGCACTGGGATTTATCCTCCATGGCTGCCGCGGGCGGCGCCGCCTCCTGCTTGTTGTTTTCCGACGATGACAAATCGATGGGGATGATTTCCGTCACATCGACCCCTCACACTCATCCCATACAGACGACGGTCCATGGCGATTCGAAAGACGACGATGGTGAAAATGAGTTGCGACGACATTGATTTGAGGTGGCGGCAACGACGATTTGGGGAGAAATGGGGGTAGCGGGGAAAGGATTTTGGGTTTGGGTGGGGCCTGGCATGAATTTATAGGTTTGTGTGTGGGGGGTCAATTTAGTGACTCGTTGTCGATTGAGCCATTTTTCGAGTGAGAGAAGCAAAGAGGAGAGTTGAGGAGAATGGTTGTGAACTTCTCAATTTTGAGCAGAAAATACATCTTTTGAGGGTTAACTCCTCATATTTGAGAAGTTATAGGTATAAGGTTCGGTTAGCTGGGGTTAACTCCCGTAACGAAACCCTCAAACCGATAACTCAAAATTTTGAGGAGTCATGTCAAAAAATTACTTTTTGGATCAAATTTGAGCAACCAACACCAATCACCTCCTCTCGTTAGGAAAAAGTAGCACAACCATTGGCTCACCGGCCCAGTAGACTTCTTGCCACTCTAAGTTATCATCCATGCTTCACCTAATTCCTAGATCTTCCCTGTCGTCGCCCATTTTTCGCGAAGTCGTCGAAATCCGGCCCGACCCGCTCGATTCGCCATCATCATCGTTGGAATTGTCGTTGATGCTCGATTCACCACGATAGTCACCCATTTCTATGTGGCGAGGCTTCTCCCCAACCACGGCTTCGCCTAATCATGCCAATAGCTCTTACCAGTCGTCGCACCGGACGTCGATGACGAGACGTAGGAGGAGAAATAGGAGGGAGAGGGGGGGGGGGGTCAATCTCACGCCGGGGGCGCCGTGGTGCCACTCCAACCATGGGAGGAGGATGAGGAGGATCACCGAGGTGCAACTCGCCGCCGAGCACGCCAACGCTCTCCTTGCCGACCATGTGGGGTGGCGGAGCACCGCACCGTCGCGCTTAGGGCATCACTGATGTAGGGCAAGCTCTAGGGTGGCCCCATCTTCATGGATTTAAGGTGGTTTGAGGAAGAACACAAAGAGAATCATGAGGGAAAACACAAAAATTAACACACATAGTTGCAAATAGCGATTCACATAAATAGACACTTGATCCAAATAATCCAAAGAAAGAGATAGAACAAGATATGGTTCTTCTCCGAGTCACAGGACAAGGCGGGCTTGATGATTCATCTGGGGAATCCTTCTCGGTGAGGAGGTCTTGGCGATCTACGATGAGGTCCTTCTCCCTTCGGAAGACTTGATTAACTAGAGAGATCCTTGGTCGACAAGCAGCAACAACACACACCGTCGGGGGCGAGCGGCAGCAGTAGCAGCACGCAGCGGGAGGAGCAGCGGCTAATGGTAGCAGCAGCGCGGACCGGCGACGAGCAGCAGCAACACGCAACAGGGAGGAGGAGCAACAATGGCAGCACGCACCGGCGGCGAGCAGCATCAACGCAGCAGTGGCGGGCAGCAGCAACACGCAGTGGCCGAATCACCAGTAGTATGGGTAGGGGTTGCCGGCGAGGCCATGGGAGCTTCAGGTGAGTCGCCAGTCGGTCACGAGAAGGTCCTTGCGTGAAAAAGATTATACTCGATCGCCTTCAGCGGGGTATATTTAGGAAAATTGTTGACACCGGAGTACAGTTTTTACTCCCTTACGGCGCATGGGGTCCGTTAGGTGTGCCCTAACCCACCCAACCTAGCCAGGAGTTGCCATTTCCTTTTTCGTTTCTCTTTGTCGGATCAAAAGCTAATTGTTTTTTTCACCCAAAAAAAAGCAAATTGTTTTGACTTGTAAATCTTAATCTTGGACCCTGTTTTGCTTCCTCCACACGGAGGTTGCATGTTAGGCTAGAATCCACCGGCGTGGAAGAACTCCTTCACCAAGCAACCAAGAAGAGAAAAGAAAAATCTCGAGATTGAAGTATGTGGCAGACAAGATTACACGCCGCGAGTAGGTACGTAAAAGCAAGCGCGCTTTGCGGTTGCGTCCGTCCGTGTACGCGGATGGGATGGTTATGGGCTACGTACGTGGCAAGTGTATCCATTGATTTGCTTTCGATAAATTGTTTCCATTATTGTTCTCATGATTGAGGCGAGATGGGCGACCTGTGTGGCACACGACCTCGAGTCGACCAAGGGTGATTTCATGTGTGGTCGATAGCGTGATGCGCTGCCTGCATAAATTTCCAGCACGTTGTTGTCATCCCAATTACGCTGACAAGTAACCTCTATACATACACATTCATACACGCCTAGCTTGTTTCTAAATTATTCACATCCCTTTCTCACAGAGTAGCTACTTCCAAGCAATCATCACAGAAATCATGCATGGGTGTAAAACAAAGGTTTTGGGGTACTGGCTCAACCCTCTATGGGGTGGCCTATCACATATGTATATATAATGGTGTCATACAAATCCTATACCAATACGGTATGGATTACACAGTACTGTTGGGGAACGTAGTAATTTCAAAAAAAAATCCCACGCAAGATCATGGTGATGCATAGCAACGAGAGGGGAGAGTGTCGTGTAAGCGGAAGCGTTATGACAACGCGGTTGATGTAGTCGCACGTCTTCACGATCGACCGATCCAAGTACCGAACGCACGACACCTCCGCGATCTGCACACGTTCAGCTCGGTGACGTCCCACGAACTCACGATCCAGTAGAGCTTCGAGGTAGAGTTTCGACAGCACGATGGTGTGATGACGGTGTTGATGAAGCTACCGACGCAGGGCTTCGCCTAAGCACCGCTACGATATGACCGAGGTGAATTATGGTGGAGGCGGGCACCGCACACGGCTAAAGATCAATGATCAACTTGTGTGTCTACGGGGTGCCCCCTCCCCCGTATATAAAACGGTAGAGGAGGGGGAGGGCCGGCCCTCTCTTGGGCGCGCCATATGGGAGTCCTCTCCCACCGGGAGTAGGATTCCCCCCCTTCCAAGTTGGAATAGCAGAGGTAGGAAAGATGAGGGAGAGAAGAAGGAAAGGGGGGCCGACCCCCTCACCCAATTCAGATTGGGCTTGGGGGGGGGGCGCCCCCTCCTAGGAGGCTTCTGATACGTCTCCGTCGTATCTATAATTTTTGATTGTTCCATGCATATATTATTCAAGTTTCATATACTTTTAACAACTTTTTATACTATTTTTTGGGACTAACATATTGATCCAAAGGCTCAAAGTGCAGTTCGTCATTGCATGTTTTATGTTTCGCAGAAACCACATATCAAACGGAGTTCAAACGGGATAAAAACGGACGAAGAATTATTTTGAAATATTTGTGATTTTTGGGAAGTAAAATTAATGTGAGACGGTGCCCGAGGGGGCCAGGAGATAGGGGGCGCCCTGTGGAGGCAGTGCATACCGACTCTCTTGGCCCCCCTCAGAAGGCGGCCGACGCTCTTCTTTTGCCGCAAGAAAGCTAATTTTATGAGAAATATCTGGGCAAAAGATTCACCCAATCGGAGTTACGGATCTCCGGATATAAAAGAAACGGTGAAGGGGCAGAATCTGAGAACGCAGAAACAGAGAGATAGATCCAATCTCGGAGGGGCTCTCGCCCCTCCCAAGCCATGGGAGCCAAGGACCAGACGGGAAACCCTTCTCCCATCTAGGGAGGAGGTCAAGGAAGAAGAAGAAGAAGAAGGGGGGGGCTCTCCCCCTTGCTTCCAGTGGCGCCGGAGCGCTGCCGGGGGCCATCATCATCACCGCGATCTTCACCAACACCTCCGCCATCTTCACCAACATCTCCATCACCTTTCCTCCTCTATCTACGGAGGTCCACTCTCCCGCAACCCTTTGTACCCTCTACTTGAACATGGTGCTTTATGCTTCATATTATTTTCCAATGATGTGTTGCCATCCTATGATGTCTGAGTAGATTTTCGTTGTCCTACCGGTGATTGATGAATTGCTATGATTGGTTTGAGTTGCATGTTTTATTATTAGTGTTGTCCTATGGTGCTCTCCGTGTCGCGCAAGTGTGAGGGATTCCCGCTGTAGGGTTTGCAATATGTTCATGATTTGCTTATGGTGGGTGGCGTGAGTGACAGAAGCACAGACCCGAGTAAGTACATTGTTTGGGTATGGGATAAAGGGGGCTTGATACTTTAATGCTATGGTTGGGTTTTACCTTAATGATCTTTAGTAGTTGTGGATGCTTGCTAGAGTTCCAATCATAAGTGCACATGATCCAAGAAGAGAAAGTATGTTAGCTTATGCTTCTCCCTCAAATAGAATTGCAATAGTGATTACCGGTCTAGTAACGTAGTCAATTACTTAGGGACAATTTCACAACTCCTACCACCAATTTTCCACACTCGCTATATTTACTTTATTGCATCTTTATCTAAACAGCCCCTAGTTTATATTTACGTGTTCTTTATTATCTTGCAAACCTATCCAACATCACCTACAAAGTACTTCTAGTTTCATACTTGTTCTAGGTAAAGTGAACGTTAAGCATGCATAGAGTTGTATCGGTGGTCGATAGAACTTGAGGGAATATTTGTTCTACCTTTAGCTCCTCGTTGGGTTCGACACTCTTACTTATCGAAACAGGCTACAATTGATCCCGTATACTTGCGGGTTATCAAGACCTTTTTTTGGCGCCGTTGCCGGGGAGTCATAGCGTGGGGTGAATATTCTCGTGTGTGCTTGTTTGATTTATCACTAAGTAATTTTTATTTGCTGTTCTTAGTTGTTCTCTATCTTCAGTTATGGATATAGAACACCAAATACCAAAAAAATTAGGTGTACTTGCTACACATGGAGATGGGGTAACTCCTAAAACCCTCGATTCTCATTATGTGAGAGATATTATGTACTACTTTGATAATCCTGAGAAAACCTCATTCAACTTTACAATGGGAATACTTTAGGGATTATCGCTTTACACAAAAAGGGAAACTATTATGGGATCAAATTAATATGTTGCGTTGGTATGCTCGTCAACTATGCTTGAGATATGATATTATTTGTTGCTCTAGGATGAAGGCTCCACACCTTCCCTTTACATGCAAATTCAATGATAATGAAACCTTAGCTTCTTATGCTAATGGTAGATATGATTACTATGATGTGGAACAAATAGAAGAATTTGTTGCTTTTAAGGCTGCTTATGAAATTGAATCCTTGTTTAGAAAGTATGAAGCTTTAGATGATGATGTTTATAGGCCTTAAAATCTTTCTATACTTAGATATTGCTATGAAAATTATGAATACAATTACTATATTAATGCATTTATTGAGAAAGTCTCCGCTGTCCAAGAAGAGAATAATATTTTGCAGGAAGCTATGGAAGAAGAAATTGATGAAACTGTGAGCTCATTGGATGAAAATGATGATGAGGAGAGCGAAGAACAAAAGGAGGAAGAGCGGATTGATCACCCGTGCCCACCTTCTAATGAGAGTAACTCTTCAACTCATACATTGTTTAATTCCCCTTCGTGCTTACTGAAGGATGATTGCTATGATGATTGCTATGATCCCTTGAATTTGTTTGAAATATCCCTTTTTTATGATGCTTGTGGCCAAGATGCCAATATGAATTATGCTTATGGAGATGAACTTGAAACATGAAATTGTTGCTATTGCACCCATGCATGATAGTCCTATTATCTTTTTGAATTCTCCAAACTACACTATATTAGAGAAGTTTGTGCTTATTAAGGATTATATTGATGGGTTGCCTTTTACCATTACACATGATGATTTTGATGAATGTAATATGCATGTGCTTGCTGCTCCTACTTGCAATTATCATGAGAGAGGAACTACATCTCCGCCTCTTTATGTTTCCAACACGATATAATTGCAATAAACTGCTTATACTATGCATTGGCCTTTACTATGTGTGCATGAATTGTTCTTTTATGACATGCCGATGCATAGTAAGAGAGTTAGACTTCGTTGTTGCATGATATATGTTACTTTGTGCTCACTACTAAATTACAAATCATTGTTAATTAGAATTGGCTTTGATATACCTTGGGATCCGGGTGGATCCATTACTTGAGCACTATATGCCTAGCTTAATGGCTTTAAAGAAAGCGCTGCCAGGGAGACAACCCGGAAGTCTTAGAGAGTCATTTATTTCTTTTGAGTGTTTTTTATAGTTTAAAAACAAAAAAATAAAGAGGGGAACCTAAAAACTTTTCAAAAAGGAAAGTGAAAGTGAGAAAGACGAGCATTGTTGAAGTGGGAGGTAGCCTTGAACTTTGTTCATGCTCACGGAAAATTTGTGAATCTTGATTACAGAAACTTTCCATCAAAAATAAGTATCCCCTTGTATAATTCCATTGTATTATAAAAATAATGTGCCAAGGTTTGCCTTTAGGATGTTTACATTGCTTGTTGGTTTGTACGGTGCAGGACAGAAAATTTGGCTGTAGTGCGCGATTTTACATTTTTAACTGGAACGTCAATTGGTTCTGATTCCTCTCGCACTGTATTGATTTACAACTTGTTTATTTTTTCTAATTTTGGTAGAATTTTTGGGGTACCAGAAGTATGGTGGATGTTCAGATTGCTACAGATTGTTCTGTTTTTGACAGATTCTGTTTTTGATGCATAGTTTGCTTGTTTTGATGAAACTATCAATTTATATTAGTGGGTTAAGCCATGGAAAATTTATGTTACAGTAGACACAATGAAAAAACAAAATATGAATTGGTTTGCAACAGTACTTAGAATGGTGATTTGCTTGATTATACTAACGGATCTTACCGAGTTTTCTGTTGAAGTTTTGTGTAGATGAAGTGTCTAATCGAGGAGGTCTCGATATGAGGAGAAGGAAGAGAGGCAAGAGCTCAAGCTTGGGGATGCCCGAGGTACCCCAAGTAAATATTCAAGGAGACTCAAGCGTCTAAGCTTGGGGATGCCCCGGAAGGCATCCCCTCTTTCTTCAACAAGTATCAGTATGTTTTCGGATTCGTTTCGTTCATGTGATATGTGCAAGTCTTGGAGCGTCTTTTGCATTTAGTTTTAATTTTTCTTTTATGCACCATGCTGGTATGAGATAGTCCTTGGTTTATTTATAGAATGCTCATTGCACTTCACTTAAATCTTTTGATTATGGCTTTATAGAATGCTTCATGTGCTTCACTTATATCATTTGAAGTTTGGATTGCCTGTTTCTCCTCATATAGACAACCGCCTTTGTAGAATGCTCTTTTGCTTCACTTATATTTTGTTAGAGCGTGGGCATATATTTTGTAGAAAGAATTAAACTGTCTTGCTTCACTTAAATCTATTTAGAGAGATGACAGGAATTGGTCATTCACATGGTTAGTCATAAAATCCTACATAAACTTGTAGATCGCTGAATATGATATGTTTGATTCCTTGCAATAGTTTTGCGATATAAAGATGGTGATATTAGAGCCATGCTAGTGGGTGGTTGTGGATTGTAGAGACACTTGTGTTGAGGTTTGCAAGTCCCGTAGCATGCATGTATGGTAAACTGCTAGTGACAAATTTGAAGCATGGGGTGTTTCTTTGATTGTCTTCCTTATGAGTGGTGGTCGGGGACGAGCGATGGTCTTTTCCTACCAATCTACCCTCCTAGGGGCATGCGTAGTAGTACTTTGCTTCGAGGGCTAATAAATTTTTGCAATAAGTACATGAGTTCTTTATCACTAATGTGAGTCCATGGATTATACGCACTTTTACCTTTCCATCATTGCTAGCCTTTTCGGTACCGTGCATTGCCCTTTCTCACCTCGAGAGTTGGTGCAAACTTCGCCGGTGCATCCAAACCCCGTGATACGATACGCTCTATCACACATAAGCCTCCTTATATCTTCCTCAAAACAGCCACCATACCTACCTATCATGGCATTTCCATAACCATTCCGAGATATATTGCCATGCAACTTCCATCATCATCATATATACATGACATGAGCATTCATTGTCATATTGCTTTGCATGATCGTAAGATAGCTACCATGATGTTTTCATGGCTTGTCCATTTTTTTATGTCATTGCTACGCTAGATCATTGCACATCCCGGTACACCGCCGGAAGCATTCATATAGAGTCATATCTGTTGGAAATATGCCCTAGAGGCAATAATAAAAGTATTATTATATTTCCTTGTTCATGATAATTGTATTTTATTCATGCTATAACTGTATTATCCGAAAATCGTAATACACGTGTGAATACATAGACCACAATATGTCCCTGGTGAGCCTCTAGTTGACTAGCTCGTTGTGATCAACAGATAGTCATGGTTTCCTGGCTATGGACATTGGATGTCGTTGATAACGGGATCACATCATTAGGAGAATGATGTGATGGACAAGACCCAATACTAAGCATAGCACAAAGATCGTGTAGTTCGTTTGCTAGAGCTTTTCCAATGTCAAGTATCTCTTCCTCGCACTATGAGATCGTGTAACTCCGGATACCGTAGGAGTGCTTTGGGTGTATCAAACGTCACAACGAATCGGGTGACTATAAAGGTGCACTACGGTATCTCCGAAAGTGTCATTGGGTTGACACGGATCGAGATCTGGATTTGTCACTCCGTGCAAACGGAGAGGTATCTCTGGGCCCACTCGGTAGGACATCATCATAATGTGCACAATGTGACCAAGGGGTTGATCACGGGATGATGTGTTGCGGAACGAGTAAAGAGACTTGCCGGTAACGAGATTGAACAAGGTATCGATATACCGACGATCGAATCTCGGGCAAGTAATATACCGCTAGACAAAGGGAATTGTATACGGGATCGATTGAGTCCTTGACATCGTGGTTCATCCGATGAGATCATCGTGAAACATGTGGGAGCCAACATGGGTATCCAGATCCCGCTGTTGGTTATTGACCGGAGAACGTCTCGGTCATGTCTACATGTCTCCCGAACCCGTAGGGTCTACACACTTAAGGTTCGATGACGCTAGGGTTATAAAGGAAGTTTGTATGTGGTTACCGAATGTTGTTGAGTCCGGATGAGATCCCGGACGCCACGAGGAGTTCGGAATGGTCCCGAGGTAAAGATTTATTTATGGAAGTCCTATTTTGGCCACCGGAAAATGTTCGGGATTTTTCGGTATTGTACCGGAAGGTTCTAGAAGGTTCCGGAGTGGGCCCCTGCATGGGGGACCCACATGAACGTGGGTAGTGGGGAAAGGCCCCACACCCCTGCTCATCAAGACTCAAGATCCCCCTTAGAAGGAATAAGATCATATCCCGAAGGGATAACATCAAGATCCCTAAAAAGGGGGGATAACAATCGGTGGGGAAGGAAATGATGGGATTTCTTTCCTCCCACCTTGTCCAATGCCCCAATGGACTTGGAGGGCAAGAAACCAGCCCCTCCACCCCTATATATAGTGGGAGGCGATGGGAGCTTCACACGAGTTCGCGCAGCCCTCCCTCTCCCAAGTCCTCCTCCTCTCCGCGGTGCTTGGCGGCCTCGCAGATTGCCACGCCTCCACCACCACCATGCCGTCGTGCTGCTGCTGCTGGATGGAGTCTTCCTCAACCTCTCCTCTCTCCTTGCTGGATCAAGGCATGGGAGACGCCACCGGCTGTACGTGTGTTGAACGCGGAGGTGCCGTCCGCTCGCACTAGGATCTCCGGTGATTTGGATCACGACAGTACGACTCCTTCAACCCCGTTCTCTTGAACGCTCGCTTAGCGATCTACAAGGGTATGTAGATGCACTCTCCTTCCCCTCGTTGCTGGTATAAAACGCATGAAGAAGCTCCATGTTGATGGATCTTTGGACTCACTCGTTTTGAAAAGTTTGAGACATGCGAACCATGTCTATTGGTGTGTACGCATGAAGAAACTCCATGCAGATGGATCGTTTGGACTCACTTGATTTTGAATCACTTGAGATATGCAAATCATACCACATGGGCAAGATGACTAAAAAGCCTCGTTTTTCAGTAAAATGGAACAAGATAGCAACTTGTTGGAAGTAACACATTTTTGATGTGTGCAGTCCAATAAGTGCTCAGGCATGCAGTGAATATCGTTATGTTCTTACTTCACAAATGATTCGAGTAGATGTAGAGTATGTTTACTTGATGAAACACAAGTTTGAATTATTGAATGGTTCAAGTAATTTCAGAGTGAAGTTGAAGATCATCATGACAAGAGGATGAAATGTCTATGATATGATCATAAAGATGAGTATCTGAGTTACGAGTTTGGCACACAATTAAGACATTGTGGAAATTGTTTCACAATTAATACCGCCTGGAACACCATAGTTTGATGGTGTGTCTGAACATCATAGTTGCACCCTATTGGATATGGTGCGTACCATGAAGTCTCTTATCCTATGGTGCTCCCCGTGTCGCGCAAGCGTGAGGGATTCCCGCTGTAGGGTTTGCAATATGTTCATGATTTTCTTAAGGTGGGTCGCATGAGTGACAGAAGCACAGACCCGAGTAAGTAGGTTGTTTGCGTATGGGATAAAGGGGACTTGATACTTTAATGCTATGGTTGGGTTTTACCTTAATGATCTTTAGTAGTTGCGGATGCTTGCTAGAGTTCCAATCATAAGTGCATATGATCCAAGAAGAGAAAGTATGTTAGCTTATGCCTCTCCCTCAAATAGAATTGCAATAGTGATTATCGGTCTAGTAACGTAGTCAATTGCTTAGGGACAATTTCACAACTCTTACCACCACTTTTCCACACTCGCTATATTTACTTTATTGCATCTTTATCTAAACAGCCCCTAGTTTATATTTACGTGTTCTTTATTATCTTGCAAACCTATCCAACATCACCTACAAAGTTCTTCTAGTTTCATACTTGTTCTAGGTAAAGCGAACGTTAAGCGTGCGTAGAGTTGTATCGGTGGTCGACAGAACTTGAGGGAATATTTGTTCTACCTTTAGCTCCTCATTGGGTTCGACACTCTTACTTATCGAAAGAGGCAACAATTGATCCCGTATACTTGCGGGTTATCAGCTTCCTCCTCCTCTATTCCACTAAGGCCCAATAAGGCCCATACACTCCCCGACGAATTCCCGTAACTCTCCGGTACTACGATAAATACCCGAATCACTCGGAACCTTTCCGACGTCCAAATATAGTCGTCCAATATATCAATCTTTATGTCTCGACCATTTCGAGACTCCTCGTCATTTCCTTGATCTCATCCGGAACTCCGAACTACCTTTGGTACATCAAAACACATAACTCATAATATAAATCGTCACCGAACTTCAAGGGTGTGGACCCTACGGTTTCAAGAACTATGTAGACATGACCGAGACATGTCTCCGGTCAATAACCAATAGCGGAACCTGGATGCTCATATTGGCTCCTACATATTCTACGAAGATCTTTATCAGTCAAACCGCATAACAACATACGTTGTTCCCTTTGTCATCGGTATGTTACTTGCCCGATATTCGATCGTCGGTATCTCAATACCTAGTTCAATCTCGTTACCGGCAAGTATCTTTACTTGTTACGTAATACATCATCCCTCAACTAACTCATTAGTCACATTTCTTGCAAGGCTTATAGAGATGTGCATTACCGGCCCAGAGATACCTCTCCGACAATCGGATTGACAAATCCTAATCTCGATCTATGCCAACCCAACAAACACCTTTGGAGACACCTGAAGAGCACCTTTATAATCACCCAGTTACATTGTGATGTTTGGTAGCATACAAAGTGTTCCTCCGGTATTCGGGAGTTGCATAATCTCATAGTCATAGGAACATGTATAAGTCATGAAGAAAGCAATAGCAACATACTAAACGATCAAGTGCTAAGCTAATGAAATGGGTCAAGTCAATCACATCATTCTCTAATGATGTGATCCCATTAATCAAATGACAACTCATGTCCATGGCTAGGAAACTTAACCATCTTTGATTCAACGAGCTAGTCAAGTTGAGGCATACTAGTGACATTATGTTTGTCTATGTATTCACACATGTACTAATTTTCCGGTTAATACAATTCTAGCATGAATAATAAACATTTATCATGAAATAAGGAAATAAATAATAACTTTATTATTGCCTCTAGGGTATATTTCCTTCACTAACACCGTCCCTCAATCTCAACTCACTCCTGAAGCATCTAGGAGGTTGAGATTGCGCCTATAGACCTCAAATATAGGAGAAGGTAGAGGCTTGGTGAAGATGTCTGCAAGTTGATCTTTTGAAGAGATAAACCTGACTTGTAGTGATAGTCAATCACAATGTGTTTGGTCTGTGCATGGAACACCGGGTTTGATGACAGAAACATAGCACCGATGTTGTCACACCAAAGGACCGAAGGATGTGGCTAAGCGACTCCTAGCTCTCGAAGTAGGGACTCAATCCATATGAGCTCGGCAGTCGCATTGGCAACCGACTTGTACTCGGCCTCTGTGCTGCTTCGGGAAACAGTGGCTTGCTTGTGTGCACTCCAGGAGATCAGATTAGGCCCCAAGAACACATCATGTACCCCGGTAGATCGCCTGTCATCTGGACACCCAGCCCAATTAGCATCTGAGAATGCACAAAGAACTCCAGAGGAACTGGCATGCAGGTGAAGACCAAAGGAGATAGTGAGACGCACATAGCGTAGTATGCGCTTCATAGTAGACCAGTGCACATCAGTAGGTGCATGAAGATATTTGCACACCCTGTTAACTGCAAAGGAGAGATAAGGACGCGTGATCGTCAGATATTGCAGGCCACCAACGATACTCCTGTACTCCAGTGGCATCCTCAGGAGATAAAGGAGTACCATCAGCAGCCGAAAGTTTGTTAGTGGAGGACATGGGCGTGGGCGAAGGCTTGCACTTGAGCATACCAGCACGGCACAAGAGATCAAGAGAGTACTTCTTCTGGGTGAGAGCCAAACTACCACGAGACTAGGGCTGGAATTCGAGCCGAGTCGAGCCAGCTCGGCTTGACTCGCTAGAGCTCGTTTCGTTAACGAGCTAGCTCGACTCGACTCGTTACTATAACGAGCTCAAACCCAAGATTGGCTCGACTCAGATAACTCATGAGCTGGCTCGCTTAGCTTGTTAAGCTCATTTAAGATATAAACATAAAGCCCTCAAATATGATAAAAATGATTATGTATATATTAAACATATATATCACTAAACAATTGTAATTTTCTTGTAACGCATGAGTCTCCTAGGAGGCTAGGCCTTCAACTGCTTGGCCTTGGGTTGTGCGCCTGGGACGTAGGTCGTTTAGTGGCTGATCTTTCTTTGTATTGGGAGTGATTAATCTATTATATCGAGCCTAACAAGTTACACGAGTACTCGTGAGATTGGCTCGTTTAACTTGGTCTATAAACGATCTTAAACTAAAGCTCGGCTCGACTCATTATTCTTCGAGTTCGAGTCGATTCGAGCCGATTCACGAGCTACTTGTTTAGCTCGCGAGCTGCGAGCTTTTTTTCCAGCCCTACACGAGACTGATGAGTGACTTCAATACCTAGGAAGAAATGAAGTGGTCCCAAATCCTTAACTGCAAAATCACGACCAAGCGCAGTCACAAGAGCATCAGCTGTCGTTGGAGAGGGGATAACCAGGACAATATCATTCACGTACACAAGGAGGTACATGGTCAAACTCGGTCTCTGAAACAGGAATAGCGAAGTATCAGCCGTCGAAGGAATGAATCCATGAGTGTGTAGAGATGAAGCCAAACGAGCATGCCAGGCACGAGGCGCCTGTTTCAGTCCATAGAGGGCCTTGGTCAGACGACAGAGATGATGAGGCTGAGTGTGATCGACAAATCCAGGTGGCTTCCTCATGTAAACCTCCTCTTCAAGCAATCCATGAAGAAAGCGTTCTGCACGTCAAGCTGGCGGAGGGACCATCCACGAGAAACTGCCAGAGACAGAAGAAGTCGAATAGTTGTAGGCTTGACAACTGGACTGAATGTATCCTCGTAATCCAGACCATGACGATGTTTGAAGCCCTTAGCCACGAGACACGCTTTGTAGCGCTCAGTTGAGCCATCTGCATGTTTCTTCATCTTGAATGCCCACTTCTAATCGATGATGTCGACATGAGGTGGAGGGGGAACAAGTTTCCAGGTCTTATTCTGCAAAAGAGCATGGAATTCTTGTTCCATAGCGGCCCTCCAGTGTGGGATACTCATAGCAGCTTGATAACTGCGTGGTTCGACCGTTGGATCATCCACAGCATGGGCCAGGCAAGCAGCAAGGTATGTGACTGTGCCATCGGTGTGTTCCTAGGGACAACAATGCCGCTATGACTGCGTGTGTGTGGACGCCGTGGAGCAGCGAACACCGGGGTGGGTGGGACATCCGGAGCAGGCGAGGCCAGTCCAGGAGACTCTGCCAAGGCCGGTCCAGGGTACTCCGACAAAGATGGACCGGGCGACGTTGGCCCGGGCGGCGTGTGAGTCGCTGTAGGCCCAGGCGAAGGAGGCAGTAGCGACGCCCGTGTAGATGGCGGGGGTGACGATGGAGGAGAAGCCGGGCGAGGAGGCGACGACGAAGGCCGCTCCGTTGCGGGCTCCGACCCGGTGACCACAGTATTCGAAGCAGGCTCCAACCCAGTCAAAGTGGTAGATAGAGCTCCCGAGACGGAGTCGAGGATGGGAGGCAGTGCAGGGGTATGCACCGACCGGTCATCGGGCGCCACGGGCGGCGTAGGAGGTCCGTCAGGTAGAAGTTCCAGGCGAGCTCCACATCCAGTTTCTACACCATGATTAGGTAACAACACAGGCGAATATGCAACATCTTCAAATTGGCCAGGCATAAGGAAAGATGAATGCATAGATGGTGCTGTGATAGATGACTGAGGCATGGGAGAAAACGGGAAGACATTGTCATCGAAAACAACATCCCGAGATATGTAGACTCGATTTGTTGGGACATGGAGACACTTGTAGCCTTTGTGGAGAGAACTATACCCCAAGAACACACACTTTTTGAAGCGAAACTCAAGTTTGCGAGCATTATAAGGACGAAGGTGAGGCTAGCAGGCATACCCGAACACCTTGAAAAGGTATAGTCAGGAGTTTCACCCAAGAGAATCTCAATAGGAGTTTTCATATTAAGAACACGCCTAGGTAATCTATTAATGAGAAAACATGTGGTGGCAAAAGTGTCACTCTAAAAGCGAAAAGGTACAGAAGCATGCGCAAGAAGTGTGAGGCCGGTTTCAACTATATGGCGATGTTTGCGCTCGACAGCGCCATTCTACTGATGTGTATGTGGGCACGACAAACGACGGGAAATCCCAAGCTTATTAAAGAAGGTGTTGAGGTTGCGATATTCGCCACCCCAATCTGACTAAACATGGATAATTTTATGGTTGAGTAAACGTTCAACATGCAATTGAAACTGAATGATTATATCAAACACATCAGATTTGCGCTTGAGAAGATAAAGCCATGTGAAACGACTATAGGCATCAACAAAACTGACATAGTAGTTGTGACCACTAACAGATGTTTGTGCTGGATCCCACACATCAGAAAACACAATTTCAAGAGGACTCTTTACTTCTCTAGTAGATGAAACAAAAGATGCTGATGACTTTTGCCTTGTTGAGATGCATCACACACGGACATCTCTTTATTGGTAGACTCTAATGGCAGCTCATGGCGATGGAGTATGTGGCGAACGATGGGTGTGGTGGGGTGACCAAAGCGAGAGTGCCACTGGGAAGGCGACACACGAACACCGCTGAAGATGCACGGGGCGGATGGATCCTCCAAACGGTATAAGCCTTGGCTCAAGCGACCACTAAGCAGAACGTCTCGGGTTTCTTGGTCCTTAACACAAAGATTACAAGGGTCAAATTCACATAGGACATGATTATCAAGGGTGAGCTTAGGGATAGATAAAAGATTACGAGTCACCGAGGGAACCCGCAAAACATTATGGAGATGAAGCTGCCTACAAGGATGACTAGTTAAAAGAGATGCTTGGCCAATGTGAGAGATGGGCATACCTACACCATTGGCGGTGTGAACCTGATCGTGCCCGTAGTATGGCTGGTAGGTGGAGAGTTTGTTGATCTCGTTCGTCATGTGATCCATGGCACCGGTGTCCATGTACCATGCTGGATCAACGGGATACGACGGTGTGTACCCCTGGTTGACGCGCGGGTCGTTGCCCTTGGCGGCAATGTGGGCAGCCGGGATGGCAGTGAGATGGGAAACCGGGGCGGCGGCGGGGGGCCCAAAGTCTGTCATGGCAAACTAGCGCTCGTTGCCCTTGCCGTCGTTGCCGATGCCAAGGAAGCTCCTTTGAAAGTGGCAGTGACACTTGGAGGCAACATGGCATTCACGGCCACATAGTTGGCACACCACCCGAGAGTTCGGACCCCCACCCAGGGTTAATGCAGGGGGTGGGGCGGCCTTGCCAGGCGACGGGGCGGGGGAGCGTTGGCCGCGAAAAGCCCAGAAGGCCGTCGGCTGCGCGGTGATGGTGAGCGGCCGACCGATGGAGGTGAGTGTGTCCGCCAACACCTTCATCTTGTTGAAGTAGGTCATGGCGGACGAGTCCAGCTTCTTGATGTCGGCGAGCTCGCTGCGAATGGCCATCGAGCGGGAGGTAGAGACCTGAGCAAAAGCATGCTCCAGGGTCGTCCAGGCGTCCATAGAGGAGGCGGCGAAGAGGCAGAGGCCGGCGACCCCGTGGCCGAGGGAACCCTGGATGACAGAAAGAATCGCCTGGTCCTGCTGCACCCACATACGGTGTTCCGGGTTGATGGCCGGACCATCGATGGTAGGGATGACCTGCGGAGGACATGATAGCGAACCATCAACAAACCCTAGGAGAGACCGGCTACGGAGCAGCGATAAGACCTTGGCACGCCAGAAACAAAAGTTGTTCGGCGTGAGTCTGATGGCGATCAAGTTGTCGAAGTGGAACGGCCCGGTGGGCGTAATGACGTCAGCAGCAGGGGCGATGGGCGACGGAGCCGCGACAGGGGCCACGGCAGCGATCGACGTCACGGGCAAGATTGGGATCGCGGCTGTGGGCGCGTCCGTGAATGAGGTCGCGGGTGGCACCACGGATAGTACCTCCCCCGAGGCCGCCGGGATGACGGCGAGTGTCGAGGAAGAGCCGGTTGAGGCCGCGGGTGGCGCGGGAAGAACCGTCGTCGCGGCACCGGTGTTTGCGGCGACAACGGCGGGACCGGTGCCGAAAACATGGAGCCAACAGTGGTAGTTCCGAAGAACTGGAGCACCAACGGAGCTAGGGGATGAGGTGGTAGGTTGAGGAGAGCGGCAAGTGACGCGGGGATTGACCCGGAGCCGACGGCGCCCGAGGCGGAAGTAGTCAGGGTGCCGGCGGCGTAGCCTGAGGGTTTAGGGTTTCGGGTGCGGCGGCGGTGGAGTGGGGTGTAGTACCTAGGTTAGACTCGATACCATGTAAAACAAAGGTTTTGGGGAAACTGGCTCAACCTTCTACGGATGTATCAAGTCACGTTTTAGTATTAGATACATCCGTATCTAGACAAAGCTACGACAAGAATTTTGGGACGGAGGGAGCAGTATATATAGTACCACATGGTAGTATATGAGACATGTGGGGTAACTACCACCGGGTGGTAGGATGCATTTTTCCTATATATACAGACGGTCTATTCTGCTAATATTAGCAGAATAACTATTCTGCACACCACTTCCGCACTGCACGCTGAACGCAAGTGCACTGCATCTTCTTTACGTTGGGCACTGCAATGCTTCACGGGAGAACTGCTTCATTTTCCGGTGTTCCGTCTGCGTTCTATGTGGAACCGGTGTCATGGGATGATTCAGCTTTGTGTTCGATCTCATTTTAGCTTTATTCTTTCTGATTTACAGGAAAATATACTAGAGTGCTTGCAAATCGACGGATTTGGCGGACGAGCTTTCTCTGTTCGTTCGTGTTCACGTCAGATGCGATTTTTTTTGTGCTCGGATGTTGTTATTTAGTAGGAATTCTTTGATTGCGTTCATTTTAATCGGTCCGTTCACTCAATAATTTGTTAATTTTTAGGAGTTAGTTTTCAATTCTTGTTATGTTGGTTGTGCGGGCGGGTGAGCTTCGTCCGCTCCTCTGTTCTTGTTGATTTTTTTGATTTTTGCCCGTCCATGCGTGTTTGAATATTGTAATTACTGTTGCTGTAGGTTTGAATTCATTGTATTGCGGGTATAATTGTCATTTTTTGAATCACGTTTTTTAAATGAAAGGTGATGTTGTTCGTCAAGTTGCCATATCTTCCATGTAAATTTTTGCGGGTGTATTTTTCGATGGTTTAGTGGTTGTAGAATTTTTAGGCGAGTTATGGAAGTGCGAGTGAAATTGACACCTCTATCAGTCTATCACATTGTCTGTAGTTTTACCGCTTTAATTTTATTTGTTGTAGTCATGCATACGTTGTAGTGCAATGCATTTTCTTTGGTAGCGTACTTCGTTGTAGCTTTATTACAGTGGTTATGGCTGTTTATGAGATTTCTCCTTTTCGTAAACTACATTATGTGTTTACTACATTCTGTGTTCTAGATGACTGCATAATATGCATTTTTGTACTGCATTAGCAGTGTTGTTAATGTTCTATTCCGCTATTAGAAGGGATGGTCCATGATACGCTTGTGTTAGCTGAATAGTTATTATAAGAATTTTTTAGAACTGCATACTATGAGAATTGTTTTTGAACATCATATATTAACTGCAAAGTTTCGACCATTTGCATTTCCTTGTTGCTGTTCGGAGGGCTGCCTTTTGTTATTATTAGTACCACACTATGTGTTCGAGAGAACTGCATTACTGCCAACAGCAACTTTGTCTAAAAAAGATGATAAAATGACGTAGTTGAGGTTGCATACTTTAAATAGGCATTGTTCAAATTGTCTGATGGACATAATTTTAAAAGCATACAGCATAAGCAAAGCATTAGAAATATTGGTTGCTTCATATTATACAGCCTAGAGTGCAAATATTGTAAACTTGATGAAGTCTTCTTCTTTGTAGAAAAAGACCATGGCCACTTCTCCGCCTCAAAGCCATTGTGGGAGACAAAATCTTTCCAACCAGTAGTTATGTTGATGCAGTCTTCAGAGTCGATGTGGTAGTCAGCTTCCATGTCTCCATAGACATTTTTGTGTTTTGTCTCCAAAGTAAGCTTCCCTGAACTCGGAGCATGAATTTTTATTGCGGATGGCAGTTTCTGCATATTGTAATGGGTGGAAAAAGAATTTATAAGTAAACAACAAATGTTTTTGTTTTATACTTAGTATGATTTGTTTATGTTTACTTAAATAGTTACATACATATGATTGTATTTTGTAAAGTAGTTGCAATGTATGAACAAACTTATATACGCAATTGACTCCTAGTTTTACTGGGATATATATTATACTGCAACATGTGTGCACTGCAATGTCAGTAATAGTGTACTTCTCCAACATGTTAATATAACTGCAACGCTTATCTACTGACCCTTTTTTGTACATATGTCGATACATGGTGTGGTACTGAAGAAAGATAGGTGGAAGCATCTAGTCTTAATAGCTAACAGATCTGAACAACAATACAAATTCTATTTTGTATTTTTGTTGATATTACTGAACAAATTGATTGAACTATATATTTAGATGTGTATTTGCAGTCTAGATTATGTCCAAAAATTGTGAGTGGAAAACATACCCAACTTTCCTGTAGATCTGTGGTTGTGAGGCGATGAAGAAATGGCGCACGAAACCCCCTGTTGGGTATCATCAGGCAGCCGAGCATGCTGCGCCACTCGGTGTTGGTGATCTCAGAGGCCTTCTGCGTGAGACGCATGTGTCCGCCACGGCGCCATCCTTGCTAAGCACCGCACTTGCAGTCCATGGCGGGTTGGTGGAATTCAGAGAAGAGTTGTGGATGTGATGAACCCTAGATCTACGCTTTTGAGGAAAATGAGGAACGGGGAGGAGTTGTGTTAGTCTCAGAGTACCTAATGGATAAGTTTTTATGCAACCAATCGAGCAATGGAAGTAATAAATGTTGTGGTTGGCGTTAGGTGGTGGATTGGGTCTGATTCAGTGAACACGAATGCATTCAAGAAGGAACAGTACTGCTTACTTGAGAATAGTGAACTGCATTGTCATATCACGACGAACTGCGAACACGTGGTTGGGCCTGTGTTTGTGTATGGTATGTAGCATTTTTTTTAATTTTCAGTGGCCTCTCTTTTTTTTGTTGGCCCTGTGTTCTGGTAGTGAAGACGCAATTGGGCCCAGGTCGGCCTGTGAGCACACGGCTGGTTCCCGGTGCGCTGTGTGCGGTCTAATGTTTAGTCCCACCTCGCCCGCGGAAGGCGCGCCCGACCTGTTTATAAGCGCTGGCGAGGCATACTGGTCGAACTCCTCTGTATACTTATCTGGGCGCTTATACACGTCGCTCGCTGCTATATGCTCTATGACCTGTGGGCCCATGTGCAACCGGCCCCATGCACTGTGACTCAGAATGACTCGCCTTCTGTGGGCGTAGACCTATTACGAGACTGGCTGGGGCCGGTGCCACCTGGGTGGTCAATTTTTTTCTTTTTATATTTTTGCCCTGTGTTTTTTTTCAATGTTGGAGTGTGCACTGCATTGATCAGGGTTCTGTACTGCATTGTATACGCATTGCGTACTGCATGTACAGTTGTCATTTTTTTGTTTCCGTCTTTTTGCTATCATTTAATCTTTTTTCCCAATGTATGGGAGTGCACTGCTTAGTAAATCATATGCGTAATGCGTTGATTATGGTTTTGTACTGCACGTTCATATATTTCTGTACTTCATT
The DNA here is from genome assembly GCA_021437245.1 of Aegilops speltoides. Taxonomy (NCBI): domain Eukaryota; kingdom Viridiplantae; phylum Streptophyta; class Magnoliopsida; order Poales; family Poaceae; genus Aegilops; species Aegilops speltoides. The sequence goes on from CM038143.1 coordinate 338,072,831, forward strand.
GATTATTTATGTGTTTGCGTTTTTCATTTTCTGGTTTTGCTATTATGTATTCTTTTTTCAAATTTAGGTTCGTGCACCGCTTTGTTGGGTATGTTAATGATTCGTTGGACAGATTCTATACTGCATTCGTACACAACTTGCACTGCATGCGTCCTGTTTGCAGACTGCAACTCATTTTTCGTTTTCTACACTACTCGAATCTAATGATACATTAGCAGACAACAGAAAACAAATTATCACAGATATTCTGTATGACAATTTCATCACCAGCAAACTAAGTTGAACAGAAAGCAAACTAACATAATCAGAGTTCATCATTACAAAGCAATTCTGCATGGCAAGCAAACTAGGTTCAGCACACAAGTAAACTAACGATAAATAAGCAAACAACACAAAGCAAATTTGATGATAATTCTAAAAGAATGCTGGCATTCTTGGCTCCCGGCCGGCACCATCTTCTCCTTCACCAGTCAGGCTCTCCCCATCCCCAGCTGCTCCTGGCGCACTTCTTAGGGGGCTCCTCCTTCTCCAGCTTTGAACGGCGAAGGCCGTCCTGGGTGAGGGTGATTGAGGGAGTCCTGGACTAGGGGGTGTCCGGACAGCTGGACTATCATCGTCCGCCGGACTCCAAGACTACGAAGATACAAGATTGAAGACTCCGTCCCGTGTCCGGATGGGACTTTCCTTGGTGTGGAAGGCAAGCTTGGCGATACGGATATGTAGATCTCCTACCATTGTAACCGACTCTGTGTAACCCTAGCCCTCTCCGGTGTCTATATAAACCGGAGGGTTTTGTCCGTAGGACACAACATACATTACAACAATCATACCATAGGCTAGCTTCTAGGGTTTAGCCTCCTTGATCTCGTGGTAGATCCACTCTTGTACTACCCATATCATCAATATTAATCAAGCAGGAGTAGGGTTTTACCTCCACCGAGAGGGCCCGAACCTGGGTAAAACATCGTGTCCCTTGTCTCCTATTACCATCCGCCTAGACGCACAGTTTGGGACCCCCTACCCGAGATCCGCTGGTTTTGACACCGACATTGGTGCTTTCATTGAGAGTTCCTCTATGTCGTCACCGATAGGCTTGATGGCTCCTCCAATCAACAACAACGCTGTCCAGGGTGAGACTTTTCTCCCCGGACAGATCTTCGTATTCGGCGGCGTCGCACTGCGGGCCAATTCACTTGGCCATCTGGAGCAAATTGAAAGCTACGCCCCTGGCCATCAGGTCAGGTTCGGAAGCCTAAACTTCACGGCCGGCATCCGCGGGGACTTGATCTTCGACGGACTCGAGCCGCAGCCGAGCGTGCCGTGCTGCCACGATGGGCATGATTTAGCTCTGCCACCGGACAGTTCCTCGGTGGCCGCACATGGATCTGCTCCGACCCTTAGTCCGGAGCCGATCGCGCAGATCGAGGACCGGTGGCTGGACACCGCCTCGGGGGCTGCAACTTCCACGGTGATGGAGCCGAACACTAACCTTGTCCCTTGCAAAGCCCGTGACTCCGAGGTGCCGGACTCCATGCCGGACTCCGAACCTCCCGCGCCCCTGCCAATCGAATCTGATTGGGCGCCGATCATGGAGTTCACCGCTGCGGACATCTTCCAACACTCACCCTTTGGCGACATCCTAAATTCGCTAAAGCATCTCTCGCTATCCGGAGAGCCCTGGCCGGATTATGGCCAGGATGGTTGGGATACGGACGATGAAGAAATTCAAAGCCCACCCACCACCCACTTTGTAGCCACTGTCGACGATCTAACAGACATGCTAGACTATGACTCCGAAGACATCGATGGTATGGACGACGATGCCGGAGACGATCAAGAACCAGCGCCTACAGGGCACTGGAAGGCCACCCCAACACACGACGTATATATGGTGGATACCCCAAAAGGAAGCGACAACGAGGAACAACGGGGCGCGGCAAAGGATAATCCCGCCGATAAACAACCAAAACGGCGACGCAAGCGCCGCCCTAAGCCCCGCCTCGGCAAAGACAGCATTCCCAATGACCCAGCGTTAGAGCAGGGCAAACCAGTGGACGACAAACATACAACCAAGCAACCGTCCGAACAGGACGAATCGGATAATCAATCCAATCCCGGTGAAACCAACAGTCCGGACGACCTCACCCCGGACATACCACGGGAGCATAAGAACCTTCACGGAAGACTCGTCGCCACCGCAAGAAGCTTGAAGAAGGAAAAACGGAAGCTCAAAACAGCGGAAGACATACTCAGAATGAGATGGAGCAAAGTACTCAAGACCGCAGACAAATATGGCAATGACCATCAATCAAAGAGCTACCCGAAGCGCAAGCTGCTGCCAGAATTTGACGAGGAAGCCATAGAGCCACCACAGTCAAAAATTAAAGAAGCCACCTGGCCGGATAGACGACCAGATGACAGGCCAAAAGCGACAAGCGGCGCCGCACTCAAGTCGACTCATGATCCTGGGAAAACAGATGGCCCAGCCAGGTCCATTTACGGGCCAAAAAAGATGGCCCCAGGAAGAATCACAACACGCCAAGTGTCCGAAGATAGCGGCACACCCAAATACAGGGGCGCCGCACACCCACTATGTTTCACCGATGAGGTGCTGGATCATGAATTTCCAGCAGGGTTCAAACCCATAAACATAGAGGCATACGACGGAACAACAGACCTCGAGTCCGGATAGAGGATTACATACTACACATACATATGGCTAGAGGAGATGATCTCCACGCCATAAAATATCTACCCCTCAAGCTCAAAGGGCCAGCTCGGCACTGGCTCAAAAGCCTCCCGTAAAACATGTTGGAAGTTGGGAAGAGCTCGAGGACGCGTTTAGAGCAAATTTTCAAGGGACTTATGTCCGCCCTCCGGATCTGAGACGATCTAAGTCATATAACTCAACAGCCGGAGAGTCGTCACAAGAATTCTAGAACAGGTTCCTTACCAAAAGAACCAAATAGTCGATCGTCCGGACGCTGGAAGCCTTAGCAGCTTTCAAACACAACGTCTGTGATTTAATGGCTCGCCAGACATCTCGGCCAAGAGAAGTCGAGGACAATGGCCGCGCTAACAAGCCTCATGACCCGATTTTGCGCGGGGGAGGACAGCTGGCTAGCAAGATGCAGCACCAGTGACCCGAGTACATCCGAGATTAGAGATGGAAATGGAAAATCACGGCGCAGAAAGGATTAGCGCCGGAATAAAGAAAAAAGCCCAAAGAATACGGCGATCAACGCCGGATTCAAAAGCTCGCGGCCAAACAATAAAACACTGCCTCCTAAGGATAACAGTGATGAGATATCCAACTTAAACAAAATTTTGGATCGGATATATCAAATCCACAGTACCCCCGGAAGGCGTGCAAACCACACCCACCGAGATTGTTGGGTTTTCAAACAGTCCGGCCGACTAAACGCCGAACACAAGGGGCTTGACGCATCAAGCGAGGATGATGATAAACCCCACCAGCAGAGCACCGGAAAACAAAAGACTTTCCCACAAGAAGTCAAAACAGTAAACTCACTTCATGTGATATTACGGAAAAACAATGCGGCACCCATCAAAATAAGTGCCGCACGGTCCACCCCAGCGGAACCTCGAAATTGGACGTCAAAACCAGTCACTTTCGACTACCTGGATTATTCCAGAAGCATTCGGAACGCAGGATGGACTGCTCTGATATTGGATCCTATAATCGACGGACTACAATTTACACAAGTCCTGATGGACGGCGGCAGCAATTTAAACCTGCTATATCCGAACACAATCCGCATGGTTGGGATAGACCTTACTAAAATTCAACATAGCCGCACTTCCTTCAAAGGAGTGACGCCAGGCCCTTACGCCAAGTGCACAGGCTCCTTATTACTAGAAGTTGTGTTCGGGTCACCGGACAACTTCCGACGCGAAAAGCTAATCTTCCATGTCGCCCCATTCAAAAGTAGCTATCAAGCACTATTGGGGCGTGAAGCTTTTGTTCGCTTCAACGCCATACCACATTACACGTCTCTTACACTCAAAATGCCCGGTCCACGTGGCATCATTTCATTAAGAGGGTCATTCAAAGACCCCGGACACGGCTAGACGAGTCCGGCATAAATAAGCTAGGGGCTCCCTAGCCGCACACCCCTTCACAGGGGGCTGCGCATATAAGCAACAATGGGCTAATATAGGCTCAGATTTATTAATTTATTAATATTTTTCTTTATGCACTTTTCACACGATTTCTTTTCAAACTAAGTTCCTCTCTTTTTACAGATGAACACCGTGCACACCCGGCCCGTGATAAGGGCACAACGGAGACACAAAGCGCAGACGCAAGAGGGACCCGTGCTAGGATTCTTTTGATTAAGACCTGCGTAAACCTTTTTTATGTCTCTTGTTGCTATAATCCCTGGTTTTTTCATGATAACCAGAGAGGATATCGACGTTTTGGCATCGGCCGCGTCGGAGGAACTCGCCTGCACGGACACAAGGGGCTTAGGGCATTGTTTTGCCGTTATTATAAAAGACCGAACACCTTAGGGAGTGTTGGCGTCTCGAGTTAGGGCCTTATATGCATCAGCTCGAATCATGTCTTTGGTCAAATGTTGGATTTGCCCAGCTCACTGTTTTGCTGCCTTACGCTCAGATCATCGGCTAACGCGCACCAGGAGAACTCTCGTGATTGTGCCCCGGTGGCCGGGCGAGCACCTCAAGAGAGAAAGCCGAAAACCGATCGTCATGATCTGCGAGAGACCGGTCAACCACTCGATTGACCACCGGAATGTTTAGAATTCCTCGCTTTGACGAAGGACCGTTTCTCGGTCAGTACATACACGCCCGAATTCGAGAGCGCGGTGCCCCTGTGGGCTATATCGTAGCCCCACCTCGAACTCCAATGGCTAAGTGAAAGTGATAAAGCGTTATAGTCCGGTTGCCTCGTTTGCTACGCTACCACCTCCTCAACAGACCGAGACGCCGGATTAAGTGTGAAATGCGCTATTTTTATGAACACCCCGCACCTTGTGCGTGGGGCTGAAGCCGAAGCGCCATCTTTCGGGTTATACACACGTATACATAAACGGCCGCATAGGAGATATTCCAATACTTGAACACACAAGTGTAAAAAGCGATTACATCATAACCATTGTTTTACAAAATAAAACGTTCATTTGAACGTGACATTTTTCGAGCACTGCGACTCTATTACATGAGCACCACGCATAACTTCCCCAAAATAGTGCTCGGCAGGTAACCGGCTTTCGTCCGAACCCAGGGTCGCAACAGCGGTGGCATCCATCTCTGTCCAATGTGTCTTCACATGCGCGAGGGCCATCCGCGCACCCTCTATGCAGGCCGACCGCTTCATCGCCTTGATATGCGGCACCGCCCCAAGAAACCGCTGCAATAAGCCAAAATAGCTCTTCGGCTTGGGCCTCTCCGGCCAGACATGAGTCACGATATCCGTCATTGCAAGCCCGGACAACCTATTCAGCTCAGCCCATTCAGGCAACCGATCGGTCAGTGGAAGTGAACGATCCAGACTATGGAATTGAGACCAAAACAGCTCTTCCGTCTTGTGATCCTTCCGACTTGAAGTGCTGGGGCATCGCCGCTTTTCGCCGCCAAGTCCATATATGGATCCTCCGGGCCCACAACCGCCAAGCCGAGCATACTTTGGATCCATAAACTGCGGCGCGGCGAGAAAAGGCTTGCCGACCACAATATCTCGACCGACGCAACTCCTCCTTCATAGCCCGCATTGCAGAACGGGCATCCTTGGCTTCGGCGGTGGCCTTCCCCAAGTCTTCTCCCTCCGATAGGCGCTCCTTTTCAAGAGCCTCATTGCGGTCGATAGCATCCTTTAATTTAACGCCAGTTCGCCATTCTTCCTAACCGGCGCTTGCAGCGCAGCCCTTCGCTTCTAACTCCTCGGCACGCCCTCGCGGCACCAGATTACTTCTTCGGCTTGCTCCTTGGCTTGAGCAAGTTACGCGAAGGGCTCTCCACAGCAGCAGCACCATCTGCGTTAAGCACAAATATTATAAGAGGTGGGCTTTGGCCCCCCTTAATAGGTGACTGCGGAGAGAAAACTTACCTTGCGACTCGTCAAGTCGCTTGTTGACTAGCGCGATGTCTGCATCTGCAACATCGAGTTGCCGCATTAATTCAGCAACTCCATCGGTCCAGCTAGCCCCCGGACTATCCGCCACCTGCATAGGAAAGGTGACACCCAATACTTGCGATTTTGATCCTCGGCACCGCCGCTTTCGACAACCTACCGAGTCTCGTGGGCTACTATCTATACTGAGTATGACTTTCATGTGCAAACTGTCAAAAGGTCGCGCGTTTTCGTACCTCAAAACCCGCCAAAAACTCCCGACGGCATTATGCAATCCATTTTCGGCAGACGAAATCCTTCCAATCACCGTACTCATCAATGCACGGTGATCTTCTGAGATGGACGCCCTCTCAAGCAGATCCTTCAGCTCCCCCGGCCGAACACTAGTCGGCGCCGAACTCTTTGGCTCTGCCGGAATCTGGGATACCCTCCGTGAAGACACTTCAGGCTCGTCCGCCCTATCCGACGGCACAGTAGACGGAGGTGTCTCGCTCTCCATCATCTCCGGACGAAGGTCCCCCGAAGACGAGCTCATCTGAGAAGGTCGGAGATCCGAACTACAAGGTAAAAAACTCGGTTATCCTCAGAAGCACAAATAGGGATGTCTCTCGTTACCAAACTCCCTTTTTTCTAGTCACGACTCGCTGGAGGGCTGATGCTTTAGGGAGATTGTGCGGCGGGGCCTCCTGGGCAGAGACCCTCTGGCGAAGACTTCTTCCCCGCTTAGGGGCTATGGCCTCGGATTTTGGAGGCGGTCCTCTCTCCCTCGGAGGAGGGATTCTCGATCCCCCTTCTTCAAGCGCCCCCTTGGGCAAAGCGGTAGCTCCTCCATTTTCCCCTTCGCCTTCTTCTGAAGGCGCAACCTCCAACATTCTGACCAGCACGGGCTCCGGCGCGGTCTCTGGGAGGGGGGCCGGACACCGTATCAGCTTTGCTTGTGCTATCCACTCCTGTTGAAGGATAATGGGTTAAAAGGCGAATTATAGAAAGGCAAACAAACGGTACGTCCGAACACTGAGCTACTTACTTGAGTATCCAGGCGATTGCAGCTTAGGCCGGCATCCTCGGTCAATTCCGGACGCACCACCTGTGATCCGAAGAACAACTTGTACATCTCCACGGGTGTCATACCCATGAAGTGTTGGAGAATCCGTGGTCCCTCCGGATTGAACTCCCATAGCCGGAGAGGACGGCGTTTGCAGGGAAAGAGACGCCTAATTAGCATGACCTGCGTCACCACGACCAGATCGATCTCCCTCGCTTGGAGGTCTCGAATCTGGCCCTGCAATAGGGGCACGTCTTTTGACGGCCCCTAATTGAGCCCTTGGTTGACCCACGACATCACCCGTCGTGGAGGTCCCGAGCGGAATGGAGGCGGTGGCACTGCACGCCCTTCGGAGCGGTGATATAGAACCACCTGCTGCCACAAGCCGAGCTCCTCTTGAAGGAGCCCTCGCCACGGGCATTGCCCTCCCTTCTGGCCGCCCGCTCAAGACTTCGCTGACGCCCCGATCATCTTGGCCCACATTGAAGGTCTTGACCACAGGCGAAGTGGGGGTGACGCGAGGAAGGCTTCACTGACGGCAATAAAGCGGAAATATGGAGGATGGACTCGGAGCCAAGTCGTGGAATTCCAACCCATAGTAAAACATGAGCCCTCTCACAAAAGGATCCGTCGGAAGCCTAAACCCGACGGAGCTGGGATACAAAGGCGACATGCTCGCCGGGCTCGGGTGGGGATGGCCTGCCCTTGGCGGCAACTGTGCGAAATCTCATAGGGCATGTGCTTGGCTTCTCGCAGCTTTAGCACGTCCTCCTCCGTAACGGAGGAGGGCATCCACCGGCCCTGAAGGTCGGAGCCAGACATTGTTGAAGGTCCGAAGCGCTCGAATCTGGGGCTCTGGGTGTTGGAACTTGGAGCAAGAAGAAGATTCGGTGGAAGATTGAAGAAAAGAAACGAGCCTTGGTCCTATTATAAAGAGGGAGAATACCAAGAGCTGTCTCCATGACCGTTCGGGACTCGCCTTCGATAGAGGAGGCATGGCGACGGGCGCGGTTGGGTTACCCACGTCCGTATTGATGAGAATCCCGGAATAAGGGGAACACGATCTCTGCTTCGACAAGACGTGCCAAGGAAACCGCTTCGCTAAACGTGCTGAGACGGTACAATAAAAAAATGATGCAAGTAAAGACTTGGTAGTGGTGTGACGTCACGCCGCAAAATACGTTAGCAGATTGAACTTGTGCACATATTATTCTCTCTACGGTGGAATGTGGAATTTATTTTGCAGAGCCGGACACTATCCTGGTGTTCACAATCTTCTATAGATTATTTGGAGGAGGAACCCGCCTTGCAATGCCGAACATTATCTTGCGCGGACTCATCGTCATTGAAGCCGTGTTCGAGGCTACCGAGGAGTCTGGACTAGGGGTGTCCGGACGGCCGGACTATCATCGTCCGCGGACTCCAAGACTATGAAGATACAAGATTGAAGACTCCGTCCGTGTCCGGATGGGACTTTCCTTGGCGTGGAAGGCAAGCTTGGCGTCGGATATGTAGATCTCCTACCATTGTAACCGACTCTGTAACCCTATCCTCTCCGGTGTCTATATAAACCGGAGGGTTTAGTCCGTGGGACAAAACATACATTACAACAATCATACCATTGGCTAGCTTCTAGGGTTTAGCCTCCTTGATCTCGTGGTAGATCCACTCTTGTAATACACATCATCAATATTAATCAAGCAGGACGTGGGTTTTACCTCCATCAAGAGGGCCCGAACCTGGGTAAAACATCGTGTCCCTTGTCTCCTGTTACCATCCGCCTAGACGCACAGTTCGGGACCCCCTACCCGAGATCCGCCGGTTTTGACACCGACAGTGATGCGGTTCCATATCTCGTACGCTGCGTAGGCGTCCTTTGCCGCGTACTCGATATGCCTCCTGGACAAAGGCAGGATGGCCCAGCGCTGGTGCTCGGCGTCGGTGATCTTCTTCTTCATGTTGTTGTAGTAGTCGTCGATGAGCACGCCGGAGACGTCTCCGAGGGAGTCCGACGGCTTGGTTGCGTCGGGCACCCTCCACTCCTTCTGGATGTCGACGAAGTTGGCGACCTCCAGTTTGACGCGCTCCAGCCTGGTTTTGTCGCCGTCGATGGAGAAGCCTGCAAAGGTGTACCTGGGGTCGGCGAGGAAGTTGTCGAAGATGGTGCACCTTCCAGTGTCGCTCATTTGGAAGAACAGCACCGGGTGATTCTTGCTGATGGAGAGCTGGCAAAGGCGGGTTTTCTGCGTAAACCGGTCGTTGTCATACTCGAGATCAATGCCGAGCGATCTTGTGGCGCCGGAGGTGAGGTGGCGCTTCGTCTTGCACGAGGGTGATCGCCATCCGCTTCTGTCGTTGGTTTGGATGACGTGCAACTTGGTGTTGCCGTGCGCCTCCACGGCGTTGTCGCCCTTGTACTCGTCGGTGAACATCATCGCCGGTGGTGGGAGCGCAATGGATACTTGTGTTGTTGTGGATGAGAAGGCCTTTGGCGTGAGTGCGAATTTAAGGGAGCGGCGGGGTGGGATGGCCTCGTCGGATGAACTGCACGATTGCGCTGATGATGCGGTTGTGCGGATCGTGGGTTGGTTTTGCATCTGTGATCGTGGGCTTGTGGCGATGGAACCGCTGCTCCGTCGGGTGTATGTATCTGACGTGGGTTTTTAAGGTGGGTTTTTTTATCAGCACATTTTTTTTAACCATCACCTTTTTCTATTCGAACGGGCATTTTGTCATGTTTTATAGATGTATACTACATGACAACATAACTGCATTGCTTACAATTACGCACTGCGTCGCGTACAAATCAGAACTGCAACATTGTATACATGTGTGTACTTCATCTTTTTTTGCGTGTCTTTGCTATATGCTTCGGCGGTCTGCATTGCGCACCAGAATGCACTACATACTTCTACCGACCCGTACTGCATCTTGTTTTTGCCGGTACTTATTGCAGTCCCTGGCACGGGACGGATATGAAATGGGGGTGGGTGGGCCCCCCCCACTTTTTTTCGAACTTATTGTTTTTTCTTGGTCGGTTTTGTTGGGCCTATGTTCGGGTATTTCAGAGACGCATGTACGTTGTCAATTTTTGGGTGGCTGGTGCCGGTATCATTTGGGTGATCAGTTTTTATTCTTTGTATGCTTTTTAACGACGTGGACTGCACTGCTTTTTGGTAAATCATCGGTGCAGTGCATTGATCATGGTTATGTACTAGATGTGAACTTCATTCCTTACTGCATGTACAGTTCTCATTTTTGATCCCGTGTTTTTACTTTTTTTGTAATCTTTTTTGAATGTATGGGACTGCCTTTGCTTAGCAAATTACGATTGTACTACATTGTTTATGATCTGCATCTTGCAAGTTCGTACTTCCGCTTTGCGTTAACTTATTCCGCGTTTGCGTTTTTCTTCATCCCGAAAAGAAATGCATAATGGCGTACTGCATCCCGTATAGAAATGCACTGCACTTTTCAAAGAAGCGTCTTGCATTGTTTTTTGCATGTGCTTACTTCACTGTATGGGAGGTTTAAGGGGAGAGCGGAGGGGGGGGCACATTTTTTTGTGTGGCACTTAATTGAAGGTAGACTTTTTTTCTGGATGTGTTTTCTTAACATGTGTTTTGTTTTTGGTTTTAACTTTTTTTATGAACTGTATGTATTTTATTTGTTGTTTTACCGTTTTGAACTTTCATGATTCTTCACAGAGAACTGCATCATGTGTTTTTTTTTGTTTTTTAGTAATATGTGTGTTTTGATGTAGACTGGCTTATTTTGTCCGGGCTGTTTTTGGGCCGGCCCGTTATTTGTGACCCTTTTTGCGAAACGTGGGCCTCCTGCGTGTCGTTTCCACGCTATTCCACCGCTCATTTGTCGGAGAAAGAGGCGAGAACAATCCCTCTCCTCTCTTGCGTTTCTCCGAGGCATCTCTCCTCGAGCAAAACCCGCCGTCATGTCATGACAACCGCCGTCGCTGGAGAACCGCCGCCCTCAAGAGGTCCTTATTCCTACATTCGGTGTTGATGTCCGCTCCGTGAGCCCTTGCCAAGGCTCCGCAGCCCTTTCCCGTCGCCGCCCCCCCTTCCCCCTTCCCGCCACCGTCGCCGCACACTTTTCTTCGGTACGTTCCGCTTGGCTCGGTGTTGATTGTCCCCTCGCCTTGTTTTTGTGATTCTTGTAGTTGCTGTAGCTCTTTTTGCTTATGTAACTTTTGGTAGGCAGTCGATTTTATCTTGTTTTGAAGTCGATAGTTGTGTGTAGCAATGCGGATCTAGGGTTTCGTGAGATTTTTGCCGATTTTGTTGCTTATATACATTACCGTCCTTTGTGTTGCAGAGGAAACGCTATGTCTTTGCCGAAGCGGTAGGAGAAGGAGTTCGTGGTATGTGGAGTGCTTATTCCTTAGGCTTTGTTTATTTTGTTTGGTGTTTATCTAGTTTCCTAATTCATCCTGCATATTGGGTTATGCTCTGTTAGTTGTCAGTGTTCGTTTGCATTATTTTGTCATGTGATGTTTTTGTAATTTCTTTTTTCTTGTTTTTTTGAATTCAGCAGGTGCTTGCAGTGCTCATAATGATACACCAGTTGTCTCTCCTTGTCCTGGTGGTAAGGATCATGGTGTCGAGGGAGGACATCAAGTGAATTCGCCGATTGAATCTTCTCCTATAAGTGTGGCCCCTCCTTCTGGTATGTGATTAATTTGTTTATTTTTGTGTATGCTTTGTTTTATCTAGTTCGACATTTTTGTTGCGAATATCCTTGATTTTACTATATGCAGCACTGCATTTTATTTTTGTATGTGAACTCTAGTGTATGTACTTGTGAACTGCATTGTTGTTTTATACAAGTTTTTTGTACAATGCATTATTTTTTAATTTGAGTTTATGGTTGAGCACTACATTTATATGTCTAACTGTACTGCATTTGTTCTTTTTGTGCAATTTTTAACGAGCATAGACAAACTTTATTTTGATGCAGTGTCTGTTTTCCATGCTGGGGCGCCTGGGTTTGAGGAGGTTACTCAATTGATTGACCATTATTTTGCAGAGGGTAATGTTGGTGTGAGCTTTGATCAGAGACGTCATGTCTTGTCTGAAACACAGTCACAGTCTGTTGATGGTACAGAGGAAGTTACACAGGATTGGATGGTCCCGGAACAGCTTCGTCAATATGAGTTGAAGCAAAGCAAGAAGAAGTTGAGGTTTGAAATTGAGTCAAAAGAGTTTGCTGAAAAGGAGAAGTAGAGGAGATCTGCAGATGGTGCCAAAGGTGGTAAATTTGGCAAGGTGAAGAAGAGGTTGAGTACTGTTGCTGAGGAAGGTGGTACACCTCGGCGGAGTCCACGTGTTGCTGGAATGAAGAAGAATCTTGGCAAGAGAACCGCTGAAGTTGGTGAGTGATGATCCTCGGTATAAGCGACTACATGTCTTGAAGGTCCCAATTCGATGACGATGACTTTGTGCTTCTTGATTATGTGAAGGGTGTTCATCCTTCTAGACGCAAAGACTGTGGTTCATCTAAGAGTGTACCCAAGCGTGCCCATGATGATGTCGACGAAGATGTTGGTGGTGATTCTGGCGAGGAGGTGGATGCTGCTCCAAAGGTTTGTTGAAGTGCACTGCATTTGTTTCCTTCATTTGTTATTCTTTCTGTATTGTCTTTTTTTATGCCTAATCTTCTAATGTGGACTGCATTTCCCTTTACACAGAGGAAGAAGTCTAGTAAGAGCAATGCAACTGAAGATGATGGTGAGGGAGATGATTCTCGATTTAACAAGACCATGCGTTTGTCGCTTCCCACTGTTTGCAAGGCTGCTTCTTTGTTGAAAGAGGCGCATTGTAGCCGTGTTAGGGATGCTGGATTTGGTGTTGTCTTTGATCTGACAGTAAAGAAAAATGTGTCGCGCATTCTTATGTGCTATTTGATGGGAGTGATTGAACCTGCCACTATGTTAATGGACTTTGGGAATGGCAGGGTTCTTTGAATCAATCGTGATGCAGTTCATCACATTTTTGATTTACCTATGGGAAGTCACACTGCACCCATGCCTACTTCCAGCGGTCATGATGAATCATTGACTGCCCTCAAGGATGAGCTTGGCTTTGACCATTCAAAAAGTATAGGTGTCAAGGACTTGCTTGAGAAGTTGAAGGTGTTGGTGGAGGAAGATGATTATGTGAGTGTTGACCTTGCTGTGAAGGTGTTCTTCCTTATACTTTACCAGAATTTGTTGTGCCCGGGGCCTGCAGTTCGTTTGGGTAGAGTTGCTGCGATGGTAGAGAACATGGATTATGCGGCTATGGCTCAGATGGACTTTTGTCAGCTTGTTGTTGATGAGTTGCAGGCAGCTGTGGTTAGGTGGCAATCAGAAGGCAGCAAGCAAAATTGTGCAGAGGGTTGTGCCATTGTCCCCCTGATTATGTATCTTGACTGCTTGAAGCTTCGCAAATTTTCAGTCATGCACACGTTGACACCACGCACGTCATACCTGATGACCAAGGACCTGATGAAGTTGTACAATGAGGATGTGCTTGTGAAGGGAAAGATTTACATGGAAAGTTACAAATTTGGGAAGCTGCCGGTTAGTGCACCTGATTTTTTAATATCAGTTTTTTTAAAAATGTGCAGTCATTATAAATGTGAACTATTCTAGTACTCACATGTGTACTTCTCTTTGCGTGTTCTCTTTTTTTGAAGTGGAAGGCGTAAGGTGATATTGTGTACAACCGTCCTGTTGCAGTTGCTACACGGCAGCTCGATCTTGGGGCCTAGCACTCATGATAGGTTTTATGAGCCTATCTGTAGTCAGCTTCCTGGTTGTGATGATGAGGTGCCGCATACTCGTGGTTTCATGCCTCGACAGATGTTTGATAATACAAGCTCTTATAAACTGACATTTGTTGGCGGCAAAAAGCATGAGGAGATTGATGAGCTTCTTTCAAGGTTTTGAAGTCGATCAAGATTTGCCAACCTCTGGTGACGAGTTGAGGGCGATTCTTTGGTTTTTCCTGTTAGCCATGGCCCACGAGATGAAGATATTGTTGCTGCTCACAATTTTGATTGTGGTGTGATTGAAAGCCTGAAGATTGCAGTGACAAATGTTCGTTCTTCGTATGCTCAATTGAGACATTCACAAGAAGAAAAATGCGGTCGGTATGAGAAGGATTCTGGGCATATTGTGGATGAAATGATCCGTCAGGACGCTGGCATTGGCGCTGATAATGTATGTTCTATGTTTTTTGTGGCTTTGGACCTCTTTTTTGTGTATTATGTTGACTGCTCCTCACTATTTTTTTTGTTATAGGCTGGAGTGGAATCTTCTGGTGTCGATGGAACTAGGGACGATGGAGTTGGTCAGGTATAAATACTCTTGCCATGTCTGTTCTGCCATGCTTCCCTTTTTCTTTGAACTTACATTTGTTTGGTTCCCATATTTTTTTGTGTACTTCTCTGTTGTGAAGTGTGTACTGCTTGTGCATGGTTGGAGTTTTTTCTTTTTCGGTCGGTACCATCTTATTTCTCTTTTTTGGTTTGTTCTATGCCCGTAGACCTGGTGTCATTTGCTCGTGATGTGCACAAAGAGACTTCTGATGGCTCTGGGAAGGATGAGGTCTTGGGTGATGCGGTGTCCCTCTTGATGTTGTAGGTGATAAGGTATAGTTGTATTACTTGTTACATTAGTGGGTTGTAATCTAATTTTTGTTATGCATTATAAACTTGATGTACGTTGTTATGTTCATCCATATGCATTTTCATTTGCATATGTTAGCTGCAATAGTTTTACATGTGTGATCTTCACTATTTGACATAAGTGAACTGCAGTTCTTTTTGGCATCGTGATCCATACTTATTTACATAAGTGACCTTGAAGATTTAACATAAGCTGAGCTGCAGCATTTGTCAAATCGAACTGCATTTCTTTTTTTATGTATACGTGGGTTACAGTTGTAGTTGTGTTTGACACACGTGTGTTGGTGTTGTTTTGTAGGACTGTATTTGTTATGTGTATGTTGCCAGCAGTCTTTTGACATAAGTGTGCCGTGTGTTGTTGTGTTAGTTATCCCCATGCTTATTTTTGTGTTACTGGGTGTTTTTTAAACTTTCCACAGGTTGGAGAACCAAACGTGGAAGTCCACGTTGATCTGAATCAAGGCACTTGTGCTGTTGATGGCCGTGCCAGTGTTGATGCTTCTATATCGGTTGCCGTTGAGTGTGCAGATCCTTCTGTAGCTCAAGGATCCCATGATGCTGTTCCCACCAGTCGGCATGAAGATTCTGATGTTGGCATTGAAAAGCCACTGGAGAATGTTGCCCCTGCTGCTAGTGTTGTTTCTTCCCCTGTGTCTCTGGTGTCCAATGATGTTCCGGAAGTATTGATAGTGGAGCCTCATGTAGTTGAAGTATCTAAGGAAGCTGCTGTTGACCAGACTGTTGTAAATCGAGAGAATGCTGATGTTGCTGCAGAAGGAAAGTCCAGTGAGGTTGTGGTGGATTCGTCGCAACCTATGCAAGAAAATATTTTGCTCAGTTCTGAAGAACAGCAGCCTGAAGACTCTGACACTGAAGGCAAGAGATTTTTTTTAACGGTGCAGTTTGATGTTTTTCTCATTCATGTTGTTTAATTACTATGGTATCTGTATTAGATGTTAAATGATAAGTGAAACTTTGATCTTTTGTCTATGATTTTCAAAATAGCTAGCAGAATTCCCTTATCTTAATATTTAAACTTCATTGTTTGGATAAGTGAACTTCATCTTTTTTATTGCAGATGATGAACTCCCTGTTGTGACACCGTCGAGCATTGATCCAGCTCTTCTGAAAAGATACAATGAGTTGTACGTTGCTGTTACAAGGGCTCGGAAGGACAAGAAGAAGTATGGTTTTTTAGAAATTGTTTTGTTCATATGTATTATCTAATTTTTGTATTTACCCGTTTTTATTTGTTGTTATTTTTTTAGTATCTTATGTTTGAGTTTTTCATGAAAAATTCAGGGACATGATTGCTTTTAAAACTGAGATGGGTGATATTAGCATTGGCGAAGTTGGTCAATCCTTTTGGGATAAAGGGATGCTCACTACAAGGCTTGTAGATCTTGGGGTTTCTTTGCTGGTAGATAAGTTTAAGGGATCTCCGACAATGGTTGTCCCGTACCATATTTGTGTAAGAATGCAGAAATTTTTGTTTTATTTTTTTCATTTTCTTTTCTGATTTCGTGCGACGACTTGTTTTGCTTATTTGATTTTTGGTTTTGATTTGGCAGACAAATATTTGGAATGGTGGTACTGTAGGCAGGAGTGTTAAAATGATGTTCTCTTCAAAAGCCGAGGAGCGTGTTGATAAAAAGGATATGGTGAGAGACTTTTTTATGTGTATTTTGCCTGTTTTGTTTTTATAGCGTTCTGTTTTTTCTTGTTATAATAATTTTATTTATTTTTCATGCTTCCAACAGGTCCTTTTGCAACTTTTGATCCGCCAGATACGAGGGATGGTGTTGGTCATTATTGTGTAGTTGCGTTAAATGTGAAAGAAAGGCGGTTTGAATTTCTTGACTCACTCAACAAACCTGGCAGACCTGATGCAGTCAGGGTGTTTAGGAGGATGGTTAAAAATATCAAGCGTGCATGGAAAGAAGGTAGCTTGAGTTCTGAAGAGCCGCTAAATCCTCCCACACTTGATGGATTTGTGTTGAAACATGTCATTGTCCCATTGCAGCCAAATGGGTGCGTTCTTTACAGCCCTTCTGTGTCATACCGTTCAAGTTTTTTTTCACTTAATTTTTGTGAAACTGATGTTTTTTATTCTTTTTATTGCAGGCATGATTGTGGATTCTATATGTTTCAATTCTTGCAGACATGGGATGGTGTTCGAGTTGCTAAGTTTGGGGTGGAGCACATTGGCTACATCAGAAAGGCCATGCTCTATAGCTGGCTAACATCGAGGAAGTGTTGCCTTGATTTAACATCACTTCTAATTTTTGCAGATAAAGGTTGTTTTATTAAACTTATTTATCCTCGCTTTATTTTATTTTTGACTAATGCTTGGTTCCGCTTCTTTATGGGCAAGTGGGCTGCATTGTTATTTTATATGTGGGCTGCATTGCTGTATACAAGTGCGGGCTGCATTGTAGTAGAGAAGTGGGCTGCATTGTTATTTTTATATGTGGGCTGCATTGCTGTATACAAGTACGGGCTGCATTGCTGTAGAGAAGTGGGCTGCATTGTTATTTTTATATGTGGGCTGCATTCTTTGTATACAAGTCTGGGCTGCATTCTTTGTAGAGAAGTGGGCTGCATTGTTATTTTATATGTGGGCTGCATTCTTTGTATACAAGTGGGCTGCATTGCTGTAGAGAAGTGGGCTGCATTGTTATTTATATGTGGGTTGCATTGCTGTATAAAAGTGCGGGCTGCATTGCTGTAGAGAAGTGGGCTGCATTGTTATTTATATGTGGGTTGCATTGATGTATACAAGTGCGGGCTGCATTGCTGTAGAGAAGTGGGCTGCATTGTTATTTATATGTGGGCTGCATTGTTGTATACAAGTGCGGGCTGCATTGCTGTAGAGAAGTGGGCTGCATTGTTATTTATATGTGGGCTGCATTGCTGTATACAAGTGCGGGCTGCATTGCTGTAGAGAAGTGGGCTGCATTGTTATTTTTATATGTGGGCTGCATTGATGTATACAAGTGCGGGCTGCATTGCTGTAGAGAAGTGGGCTGCATTGTTATTTATATGTGGGCTGCATTCTTTGTATACAAGTGGGCTGCATTCTTTGTAGAGAAGTGGGCTGCATTGTTATTTTTATATGTGGGCTGCATTGCTGTAGAGATGTGGGCTGCATTGATGTATACAACAGTAGGCTGCATTGTTCTTTTATATGTGGGCTGCATTGCTTTTATACAAGTGTGGGCTGCATTGATGTAGAGAAGTGGGCTGCATTGTGATTTATATGTGGGTTGCATTGCTGTAGATATGTGGGCTGCATTGATGTATACAACAGTGGGCTGCATTCTATTTTTCTCTATACATGTTTTTAGGTTCTTGTGTTTTGTCTTGAGTGCTTCCATGTTTTTTACGCACGTTTTTAGGTTTTGATTGGGGCTTCATGAAGGATGTACGTCCTTTGTTTGAGTCGTGGTTCGATGTTGTTATGGAGGATTGTGTCATTGAAATCTCTCCGGATAATTCGGTTTGAATACAAATGTGGCGTCTGGACACGATGGTGGAAGTGTCTCTCGACCTAGCTCTCCATATGATGTATATGATGTTGATGATGATGATTTTGTTACACCGTGTGCACGTGTAACTAGGACTAGGAGTGCAGCAATTAATCGTCCTCATTTGGATGAGGTTGAAGTATTTTGAACAAGAGGGCGGTGAGAGGGCTTTTAAGTTGAGATACTCTATAGAGAAATTGAAGCCTCCGAGGTTCACATATATGGATGAGGCGATTAAAATAAAGGATCTTGTTCTCAGCAAAGATTTTGTAACCAAACACCGCGAGTAAGTTTTTTATGTGATGCGTGTGCCCTTTCATGCTTTTTGTGTGTTTTGATTTTAGTTCTAATTTTATTGATCCCATCTGTGTATGTTTACTGCAGGAACGCGTTCTTTATGGTGCATGGTCCTTTTGGTGATGATGTCGATACTTACAATCTCGACTATATCTATGATACATTTGGCAAAGGAGCTTTAATGGATTCGTATATCATGGATTTTGTCATCAAGTACTCGAAGCAAGACCCTGAATTGGGTTTAGCTTATCAATCCGGTGAACGCTTGCTACTTTCACCTTTATTTATCACGGTAAACGTTTGCTGTCATTCTTTCCTACTGCACTGGCTTTTTCATGTCCATGCCTGCTTGCATTGTTTATTCTTTTTTTTCATGTCCTTTTTTTGTTCTTTTTTGTGTACAATTCATTCTTCAAATGGAAACCTCTGTGGCGAGAGATAATGACGGAAATCCTGTGTTGCCAGTTGTGCATAGCTCGTTTGTTTTAGAAGATGCAGTTAAGCAGTTCAAATTTTTTGTGAGCGATGGCGCAAAACCACGTTGGATGCAAACTGGTAAATTCATTGTTTTTGTCATTTATTTTTCCTGGTTTGTTGCATTTCTTTTTATAGTTATTTTTGGAACAGTGGTCCTGGTGGTACGTGTCGAAAGAACTTTCGATTTCATTTTTTTATGCGAACAGATTATGATGCCGTCATTCAAGGATGGTCATTATTCCTTATACACGATGAACCAGCATTGCCAGACCCTTGATATCCATGACAGTAGGAAGTACACTGGCCATCGATGTCACGACAAGGTGGCGCCTGGTGACTACCACGCAGATTGCTTGAAGTGGTATGTTATTTTTTCTTTGCCAACCATAAAGCTTTATTTGTGTTTCTCCCACTGTATTTTTTTTATAAACTGCAATTGTTTATGTAGTGAACTTCAACATATCTTGATGTACGAACTGCATTTTTCTCATGTGTACTTAAAAGAGGATTGTTTAGATGTTTGAGAACAACTTTTTTGGGTTCGTTTGAATATCAACTTTTGATCCATGATGTGTGTTATTCTTACCTTGTGCTTTTTTTTTTGCGGATGAGGAGGATGACTCAATTCTGCAAGGCGATTTATGGTGAAAAATGTATAAATCGAGAACCTTCTGTTGGGTTAAATTGGCAGAAGCCATCTTACCCGGTCGTGCAGGTATGAGGAGCAAATGAGTGTGGAATCTATGTTACGAGGATGGACGCAGCTTGTATGACGGCCAACGTCTAGTTGAGAAAATTTTGAAATCCGACGTAATAGCTTCTCTGTTTTCTTTTACTTTTTTGTTCTTTATGACAACCTTTTTTTAATCACTTGTTTGCATTTGTTTTCTTTTTTCCTTTCTTTGAAGATTGGGAGGCGGAGTACATGTTCCAACTGTTGTTCAATCCTTTGAACATGTTGTGTTATGAAGACATGCCTCTTGAGTTACGTGAACTGATTGCCGACCTCGGGCTCACTTCCTGTCAATGATGCGACGCCTTGATCGCAGACGCGATAATGATCATTTGGGGCACTATTTTTCTACTGGGTGCAAAAGGCTGTGCGTGGACAATAGCTAGGTTTTGATGTTGTGTTTGTGTGTGCTGACTATGTATGAAAAAGACTTTTTTTTGTCGTTGTGTTTCTTCTTGTTCGTTTATGCGGCAGTGCATGTGGATGAATTTGTATATGTATGTGTATTTTATATCAATAAGCGATACAATATATATAAGTGTATAATTTTATTTTTGTGTGTTCGCCCCGAAGTTAGGCCTTATATGCATCAGCTCCGAATCATGTCTTTGGTCAAATGTTGGATTTGCCCAGCCCTTGTTTTGTCGCCTTTACGCCAGTATCATCGGCTAACGCGCACCGTGAGAACTATCGATTGTGCCCCGCCTGGCCGGGCGAGCACCTCAAGAGAGAAAGCCGAAACCGACCGCTATGATACAAAGAGACTGTCAACCACCGATTGACCACCGGAATGTTTAGAATTCCTCGGCTTTAAGGACCGCTTTGTGTACATACACTAATTGGAGAGCGGTGCCCCTGTGGGCTTATCGAGCCCCACCCTCAACTCCAATGGCTAAGTGAAAGTGATAAAGCGTTATAGTCCGTTGCCTCGCTTGCTACGCTACCACCTCCTCAACAGACCGAGACGCCGGATTAAGTGTGAAATGCGCTTATTTATGAACACCTCGCACCTTGTGCGTAATGTCAAGACCGCCATCTTTCAAAGTTATATACACGATACATAAACGTCGTGATAGGAGATATTCCAATACTTGAACACACAAGTGTAAAAAGCGATTACATCATAACCATTGTTTTACAAAATAAACGCTCATTTGAACGTGATTTTTCGAGATAATCGCGACTCTATTACATGAGCACCACGCATAACTTCCTCAAAATAGTGCTCGGCAGTAACCGGCCATTCGAACCTGTGGTCAAATGTGGCATCCATTTCGTCCAATGTGTCTTCACATGCGCCGAGGCCATCCGCGCTTCTCTATGCAGCCGACCGCTTCATCGCTTTTGATATGCGGCACCCCAAGAAACCGCTGCAATAAGCCAAAATAGTTTTCGGGCTTAGCTTCCCTCCGCCGCATAGAGTCACGATATCCGTCATTGCAAGTCTTACAACCTATTCAGCTCAGCCCATTCAGTAACCGATCGGGTCGCGGAAGTGAACGATCCAGACTATGGAATTGAGACCAAAAACAGCTCTTCCGCCTTGTGATCCTTCCGACTGAAGTGCATAACGGATTCCGCCAAGACTTCATTAAGTCCATATATGGATCCTCCCGCCCTACAACCGCCAAGTCGAGCATACTTTGATCCACATAAATCGCAAGGGTTAAAAAGGCTTGCAGCCACAATATCTCCTACCGACGAACTCCCTCCTTCATAGCCCGCAGACAGGTATCGGCATCCTTGGCTTCAAGGTGGCCTTCCCAAGTCTCTCCTCCGATAGGCGCCTTTTCAAGAGCCCATTGCGGTCAGAGCATCCTTTAATTTAACGCCAGTTCACATTCTTCCCCGCAAAGTGCAGCCCTTTCTTGGCTTAACTCCCTACGCCTCAAAGTACCAGATTACTTCTTCCGCTTGCTCTTGGCTTGAGCAAGTTCCTTCCGCCCAAGCACCATCTGAAAATATTAAATATTATAAGAGGTGGGCTTTCTCCTTAATAGGTGATCGAGATCTACTCTTGCGACTCGTCAAGTCGCTTATCGACTAGCGCGATGTCTCCGTGATTCGCAACATCGAGTTGCCGTGATTAATTCAGCAACTCCATCGTCCAAATTTAGCCCTGACTATCCGCCACCGCATAGGAAAGGTGACACCCAATACTTATGATTTTGATCCTCGGCACATCGTCAGCTTTCGACAACCCACCGGTCTCGTGGGCTACTATCTATACAGTATGACTTTCATGTGCAAACTGTCAAAAAGGGCGCCGCTTTTATTCAGACTCAAAACCGCCAAAGAACTCCCCGACGGCATTATGCAATCCATTTTCGCAGACGAATCCTTCCAATCACCGTACCATCAATGCACGGTGATCTTCCGAGATGGACGCCTCAAGTAGATCCTTCATTCCCGCCGTAACACTAGTCGGCGCCAACCTTCGGCTCGCTGAATCTGGATACCTCCGTGAAGACACTTCAGCTCGCCCCGCCCATCCGACGGGCACAAGAGAGGTGAGGAGGTGCCTCCATCATCTCCTGACGAAGGTCCCCCAAGACGAGCTCATCTCGAGAAGGTCGAGATCCGAATTCACAAGGTAAAACCTTTGCTATCCTCGAAGCACAAATAGGGATGTCTCTCGTTACTAAACTCCCTTTTTTCTAGTCACGCATCTTGAGGGGCCGATGCTTTAGAGACAGCGGCCGGGCCTCGACGGCAGGACTCGCAAGACTTCTTCCCCGCTTAGGGGCTATGGGTCCGGATTTTCGAGGCGGTCCTTCTCCCGGAGGAGGGATTCTCGATCCCCTTCTTCAAGCGCCCTTGGGCAAAGCGGTGCTCCATTTTTCCCTTCGCTTCTTCATGGAAGAACTCCAACATTCGACCAAAGACGGGCTCCGGGCGGTCTCTCGAGGGGGGCCGGACAATCAGACGTTTTTTTTTTTGCTACCATCCCCGCTGAAGGATAATGTTGTTGCTTAATTATAGAAAGGCAAACAAACGGCACGTCCAACACCGAGCTACTTACTTGAGTATCCAGCATTGCAGCTAGGCCGGCATCTCGGTCAATTCCGGACGCACCACCGTGATCCCAAGAACAACTTGTACATCTCCACGGGTACATACCCATGAAGTGTTGAGAATCCGTGGTCCTCCCGATTGAACTCCCATAGCCGGAGAGGACGGCGCTTTGTGAGAGACGCTTAATTAGCATGACCTCATACACCATGCACTGCATCGATCTCCTCGCTTGAGGTCTCGAATCCCTCGCAATAGGGCACCGTGACGGCCCCTAATTGAGCCCTTTGGTCGACCCACCCACATCACCCGCCGTGGAGGTCCCGAAGCGGAATGGAGGCGGTGGCTTCGTCATCGCCTCTTCGGAGCGTATAGAACCACTCGCTGCCACAAGCCGAGCTCCTCTTGAAGGAGAGCCTCGGCCACGGGCATTGGCCTCCCGCCACGTCGCCCACAGACCGCTTTGACGCCCCGATCATCTTCGGCCCATTGAAGGTCTTCACCACAGGTCAAGTGGGGGGTGACGCGGAGGAAGGCTTCACAGACGGCAATAAACGCGGAAAATATGGAGGATGGACTCGAGCCAAGTCGTGGAATTCCAACCCATAGTAAAACATGAGCCCTCTCACAAAAGGATCCACGGAAGTCAAAACCCCACGGAGCGGGATACAAAGACGACATGCTCGCTGGCTCGGGTGGGGATGGCTCGCCGCGGGCAACCTGCGGCGAATCTCATAGGATGTACTTGGCTTCGCAGCTTTAGCATCGCCCTCCTCCGTGAACGGAGGAGGGCATCCACCGCCCTCAAGGTCGGAGCCGACATTGTTGAAGGTCCGCGTGAACTGGGGCCTGTGTTGGAACTTGGAGCAAGAAGAAGATTCGTGAAGATTGAAGAAAAGAAACGAGCTTCTTGGTCCTATTATAAAGAGGAGAATAACGAGTCGGCTCCATGACTGCTCGACTCGCTTCGATAGAGGAGAGGCATGGCGAATGGGCGCGTTGGTTACCCACGTCAGATGATGAGAATCCGAATAAGGGGAACACGACCGCTCGGCTAAGACGCAAAGGAAACCGCTAAACGTACAGATTGCGGTACAATAAAAAATGATGCAAGTAAAGACTTGGTAGTGGTGTGACGTCACGCAAAATACGTTAGCAGATTGAACTTGTGCACATATTATTCTCTACTGTGGAATGTGGAATTTATTTTGGCAGAGCTTGACACTATCCCGGTGTTCACAATCTTCTATAGATTATTTGAGGAGGAACCCCTTGCAATGCCGAACATTATGCGCTACCGGACTCATCGTCATTGAAGCCAGTTCAGGGGCTACCGAGGAGTCTCGGATTAGGTCCGGACAAATGGACTATCATCGCCCGGCCAGCTCCAAGACTATGAAGATACAAGATTGAAGACTCCGCCCGCTGTCCGGATGGGACTTTCTCTTGGCGTGGAAGGCAAGTTTGCGACACGGATATGTAGATCTCTACCATTGTAATCGACTCTGTAACTCCTATCCCTCTCCGGTGTCTATATAAACCGAGGGATTGTCCAAGTCGATGCACTTCTTTTCTATCGAAGCGAAGCTGCTCGAGTCCACGTAGTGTCTTTGATTTGATTCTACAGATGTACTTTTTTCTCCTCATGATGGTGTTCTTTCTTTTCTTTTCTTGATCTTTGTGGTAATACAAGCGTTTGTGTGGATGGAGGTAATGTTGCTAGGGGTTGTCGGTGTTTTGGTTAAGTAACATGGCTGCATTCTTATTTCAGCCATACTGCATTGCAGAGCGAAGATAACTGCAATTCAGAAAAAAAAAATAGTTTGTGCTTCCACGTGGAGAACTGCGTTGTTGTACGTCGCTGACTGCATCTGTACGTTGACATTGTGATGAAGTCATGTACCTAGGGTAGGGTCATAGACCTGTCCTAAGTACCCTTCCATGGACACCCTCGGAAGAAGGTGCCTTCGATCGACCAGAGAGACTTCACTCGGCGGACTCGAAGGACTCGACCATGAAGACTCACTCGACCACCGGAGATCAAGAGCCACTCTGCATCGAGCGGTTACGTAATTAAGTAGTCTTTATGGCATTTGGGACACTTTATGTAGGCGTTACGATGCGCTTAGCCTTAATGTACTTTAAACCTGCATAGCGAGGGCGGGAGAGTGCAGCGAGACACTATATAAGCCACCCCCTCCTCGGTGTAAAGGGTTCGCACCCTGTAATCTATACACTCATAATCCGATCGACCGCCTCCGGGCTCAGGAGGTAGGGCTGTTACTTCCTCAGAGAAGGGCTGAACTTCGTACATCCTTTGTCTTCACAACTGCTCCATAGCTAGGATCTTGCCTCTCCATACCTACCCCCCATTCTACTGTCAGACCTAGAACCACGACAGTTGGCACCCACCTTGGGGCAGGTGTCCTAGCAATTTTTGGAGAAGTTGCAATTGTTCCGATTGCCTTCATCATGGTTTCTGGTGGAGTTTTGGTCGAGGGCCGCGAGATCCGTCTCGGCGCACTCACCTTCATCGCCGACGACTCCTCTTGGCTCGAGGAGGCTCCACTCGACATCGGCAGCGCTCCTGTGTCGCGGTGCGGCGCATTTTCAGCGTGTATCCGCGGCGTTCTGCTCTGCAACCGTCGACTCCATATCGATCGACTCCCTGTCGTCCTCCCTCCCTGTCTCCCTTGGTATAAGCGCTCTCCCGGTTGGTCGAGGCTCCGGTGTGGGTGAGACCACGGTGGCTCGCCGGTCGGCCACCACCCAAGTCGCGGCAATTGAGCCAGCGAATCCCTCTGACTTTATTCGATCTGTCGGTAGCTCGTGAACCGCATCCAGTCGACAAGCAAGCGATCTGGCGGCGGAGGTCTTGATGGTCAGCGGGCCTCATAGCCCTCCGGCTTCCCCATGACAGACAGGATAGGCGGTGGGCGACCCGCTCAAGTCCATGAGGAATACCAACCGAGCCTTAATTCCCCGCAAAGGAAGAACTTTGCGAGGAACATGGATGCCTGCATACTCCCATCGCGGAGAAACCCCGAGGCTCGCGCCTTGGAGGAGGCACGTTTAGCCAACTTGGCTGAACGCACTCGTCTGGAGAACCTCCAGCGAGCACTTTCGGCAGCAGCAGCGGCAGCGATACCGACTCGATCAATGTCAACTCTTCCATGGCCGACTCGGGTATATTGAACCCGATTCAGAATTTAGCATTTGCAGCCCGTATAGCGAGTCTATCCAGCCCTCTCGATCGGGTGGCGGAAGCAATCACGCAATCGTCGATTTGCTCGGCGGCGGAGATCGGAATTCAGGCGTGTCACGATCCGCAATAGGATTCTGATCTATCCGTCGCTGCGAATATAGTTCGATCGACTCACAGCCCAAGATCGCCTCCATGGCGTGAGGAAAAAGAAGGTCGGCGTGACCAATCTGATGACCGTTCGACCGTGATGGTAGGCGTCAGTGCCGCCTCTCCCCTAGAGGTGGGTCCCTCGCTCATCGGCGACAAGATGATAGGCTCGGATCGATTGTGGGGCGAAGAGCTCCGGTCGACCCGAGGAACCAGGCTTTGCGCGATCCATCATCGTGCAAGGCACTGGTCGTCGGAAGAGGGCTCATCGAGGTGGCCACACAGAGATCGCCCACTAGCAGCCAGTACATGTTTGGTCCGGAATGTTTCAGCGAGGGCTATCGAGAGCGGTGATTCCCCCAACTTCAGGTTGGCAAGCTGGAGTAAGCAAGTTCACGGTGAGTCTAAGCACGAAACTTGGCTTGAAGACTACGAGTGGTGGTGCAGATTAGCGGCGGAAATGATGAAGTGGCTATGAAGCATTTACCACTCATGTTGGAAGGTTCGGCCAGCGTGGTTGAATCGATTAGCTCAAGCGACATTTAAACTTGGGAAGATCTTTCCAGTGTTCGTCAGACATCTGAGGAACACCAAGCGACCATTTGGATTAATGAGCTGCAAGTCTGCGTCTGAAGTCGAATGAAACCTTAAGAGATTACATTCAGAGATGGATTACTTTGCATCATACCGTGGAGAGCGATGTCGATCATCGAGCGTCTGTGCTTTCAAGGATGGTGTTAAACGAGAGTTAAGTTTGAAGTTTGGGCGGACCGGAGATATGACCACAGAGTCGAATGATGGAAATTGCCACCAAATCGCCAATGGTGAAGAGGAGGACCGACTCGGGCGGCAAGTACAAGCGAGTCGATCGGAGAAAGGAAATTCGATCGGAGCATAAGCGGAAGGCAGAGCGATGGCTCTGGAAAGGCTCTAGCCGTGACTCATAGCAAGTTCAAAGAAAACCCAAGATCACTGGAACCCCAAGAAGGTGAAGGATAAAGAAGGAAATAGCGTGATGGATCTGCCGTGTCACATCCACACGAAGAAAACGCGAGAGGTAATTTCATATACCGAAGCATACCACTCGCTTGATGCCGGCTCTTGATCCAACAGTTCCAAGGTAAACAGCCCAAGGACAAGGAAAGGAGTCGGACAAAGCGAGGACAAAGAATACGATGATGGAGGATATCCTCATGTTAACTCCACTCGATGATCTTTGCTAATGTGGAAAGTAAAAGCCATTGAAGGTTATCAACCGTGAGGTGAATATAGTGCCCGGCGGCCCGATTATCTGAGATGGTCCCAAACTCCCATTACATTCGACTAGTCCGATCACCCGACTCATATAGCCACCCACGGGAGGCAAGCTTTGGTGGTCGACCGGTCGTCGAAGGCACTCGGTGTGAAGGTGCTAATGGATGGTGGTAGTGGTGAACTTATTATATGCGAGGTATTTGAAAGGAATGGGCATTCGATGTCCGTGAGCACCGACAACATGAATTTTCATGGAGTTATACCGGAAAGAAAGCTGAGTCACTCGGCCAAATAGCTCGGGCGTGGTGTTCGGTGACTCGAAGCATTTCCGCAAAGAGAAGCGACATTTGAAGTCGTGGATTTTAGGCGCTTACCACGCTGTTTTGGGGAGACCAGCTACGCATACGGTTCATGGCTCGACCATATTCGTGTACCTCAAGCTGAAGATGCCCGGCCCCAAAGGCGTGATCACTATCGGTGGTCGGAAAAAGCGAAGAGTGTTTCGAAAGGCTCGAAATTGCGATTCGGTAACAATGGTCGAGCTGGAGGGATATAAGAAAAATGCAGATCCGGGTGATTTGTTGCGGGCCAAGAAGCCCATACAGAATCAACATTTGATCGTCGGTGAGGCGAAGCCCGTTCACATTCAGCCGGCCGACCCCAATGCAGCTCCGACCCATATCTCCACAACACTCGACCCTAAATAGGAAGAAGCGCTCATCTAGTTCCTCCGTGAGAAGCGGGACATCTTTGCATGGAAGCCTGGCGACATGCGGGTGTTCGAGGGGCTAGCTAAGCATCGCCTTAGAGTTGACTCAACGAAAAACCTGTCAAAGAACATCTTGATGGTCCACCGTCGTAAGAAGAAAGGCCATTGGCGAGGTGGCTTGACTATTGGCGGCGAGTTTATCAGAGATATACCACTCCAGTGGCTCGCCAATGTTGTCATGGTTCCCAAGAAGGACAAGTCACTCCGCATGTGCATTGATTTCAAGCACATCAATCGGTCTGCCGAAGATCATTTTCCTCTCCCTCGCATCGATCAAATTGTCGACTCGACTTGGATGTGAGAGATTGTCTTTCTAGGCGCCTATTGCGGATACCATCAGATCCGTCTGTATGGACGGATGAGATCAAAACAGCTTTCATCACTCCATTGGGTGCTTACATTATGTCACCATGCCATTCGGCCTCAAGAATCTTTGGAGCCACGTTCATGAGGATGATTGATGTTTACTCACTCAAATCGGTCGGAGCGTTGGGCGTACATGGATGATATTGTGGTCAAGTCGCGAAAGGGTTCCGACCTGTTGGTGACCTAGCTGAAACATTTGCCAATCTCGGGAGGTATGATATCAAGCTCAATCCATCAAAGTGCACATTCGGAGTTCGGTGGAAAGTTACTCGGTTTTCGTTTCGAGCGAGGAATCGATGCTAACCGAAAAAGTTGGCACTATACTCCAAATGAAATGCCCATGCGAGTGCGATGTCGAAGCTTCTTTGGATGCTTGGCGCGTTAAGTCAATTCATCTCGACTCGGTGAAAAGGCATTGCCTCTTTACCGATTGATGAAGAAAGCGGAACAAGTTGAGTGGACTCGAAGCGATGCGGCGTTTGCGAGCTAAAATCTCTGCTCTCCACCCAGCCGGTGCTTCTGCTCCAATCAGCAAAGAGCCTCTGTCGCTTTATATTGCAGCCCACAGGACAAGTCGTCGATCTGATTGCTTACGATCGGCGGGAACAAGAAGGAAAGCCTTCAAAGTTCAGCGCCAGATGTATTATCTTTCAAGTTTTGACTCCATCAAAGCAAAGATATCCTCATTATCGAAGCTTGTGTATGGGATCTACATGACCACAAGAAGGTTGCTCATTATTTCTCACGATCATTCCATTACGATCGTCGTGACGCTCCACTTCGAGATTACACTGTGAGAGATGCTGGCTGGTCGAGTGGCGAAATGGGCGATTGAACTCCTTCCCTTGATATCAAGTTTGAGGCAAAAAAGCCATTAAGTCCCAGCGATAGCGATTTCCTTGCCGAGTTTATCGAACAGCAACGACCGACTCAAGTTCACTCGAGCATTGGACCATGTTCTTTGATGGCTCTAAGATGCTAAATGGTTCGGTCTTTGGGTAGTCTTAGTTTCCCCGGAGGAGATAAGCTGGATATGTGCTCCATATTCACTTTGATTCCTCTAACAATGAGGCGAATCTGAGGCCCTTTTGTATGGGTTGTGCATGGCCATTTCACTTGGCGTCCGTCGCCTTATGGTTTATGGCGACTTCGGTTTGGTGGTCGACCAAGTGATGAAGAGTGGGGCGTTAGAAGCCCGGCTATATTTGGATCTTGCAATGCAGTGAGGAAGCTTGAAAAGAAGTTCGAAGGGTTAGAGCTCCATCATATACCCATTGAAAAATCAAGCGGTGATGATTTGGCAACAGGTTCCAAGAAAGCCATCCCGATGATGTGTTCTTGGATCATATCCATACTCCATCGATCAAAGAAGATCCTTTTACGAAGAAGCTCCGCGCCCAAAAGTGCCACAGATCCGGCGAGGTTGAAGTTCGGCGATGGTCGACACTGGTCGGAGGCTTTAGTGATCACTCCCGATTGAGCGATACCATATATCTCGTATATCTTGAGAAAGAGCTCCCGAAGGGCGAGGAAGAGGCTCGACAGTTGTCCGTGATCCAAAGCCTTTCTTTGTGATCAAGGGCGGTTATGCGGAAGAAGCTTGTTGGAGTTGGTCAAAGTGCATAATGCGGAAGAAGGTCGGATAATCCTTGATGACATCCACTCGGGGACTGTGGCCACCATCGTCCTCTCGGACCATCGTGGCCAAAGCATACCGAGCGGATTTTCTTGGCCAAGGCGAATGAAATGGCAAAGGAGATAGTCGACAAATCGAGGATGTCGGTTTACACCAACATGTCACACAAGCTGCGTCGGCCGAAGACTATACCACTCGTCGGCCCTTCGCGGTATGGGGATTAGATATGGTTGGACCCTTGAGAACAGGCGAGCGGTTTCACACATGTCTTGGTAGCGATCGACAAGTTCACCAAGTGGATCGAAGCTAAACCCATCAAGAACCTTGCGCCCGGACGCTGCTGTCGGCTTCATCGAAGCGATATTCAGATATGGGGTCCCACATAGCATCATCACCGGCAATGGATCAAACTTCGATTCGGAGGAATTCAGGGTGTTTTGCACATCTCAGGGCACACGAGTCGACTATGCTTCCGTCGCCCATCCCTAGTCGAATGGACAAGCGGAACGGGCCAATGGCTTGATTCTCAAAGGGTTAAAACCCCGACTGATGCGTGACCTCAAGCATGCGGCTGGAGCATGGGTCGATGAACTTCCCTCGGTACTTTGGGGTTTAAGGACCACGCCTAACCGGTCGACTGGAAGAACTCCGTTCTTCTTGGTCTATGGAGCTGAAGCGGTCTTGCCGAGTGACCTGCTCCACAACGCTCCTCGAGTCGAGCTTTACACCGAAGCCGAAGCAGAACAAGCGTGGCAGGATGCAGTCGACCTCTTAGAGGAAGAAAGGGAGATGGCTCTGATCCGATCGACCATTTACCAACAAGACTTGCGTCGCTTCCACGCAAAAATGTGAAGAGTCGAGCCTTCGGGAAGGAGATTTGGTTCTCCGAGTGGATCGTGGCTCCACAAGCTTGCTCCTTCTTGGGAAGGTCCTTCATAAATCACCAAGGTTCTCCATAGCAGAGGCGTACCGTCTCTACAACGTCGAGCACAACATCAGCGAGCCCGAGCTTGGAGCAGCGGAGTTGCTCCGTCCCTTTTACACCTAAGTATTCACTTTCGGATGAGTTGTAATAAAAGTACTTCTGTAGTTCGTGTTTCACAAGATAATAGTGTTATAATTTCCCCGATGATTGATGTCATTTTTATTTATTTAATAAAATTCCCCCTCAGTGGGTGGCTTAGCTGCGAATCCGTTTCGCCTAAGTTGGTAAAAAATGCCGAGTGGAGAGCCAGCCTCCCACTCGAGGGCTTAGCTGCGAATCCGTTTTGCCTAAGTTTCAATGAAATCCTTGCCGAGTGGAGAGCCAGCCTCCCACTCGGGGGCTTAGCTGCGAATCCATTTCGCCTAAGTTTCAATGAAATCCCTCTTGAGTGGTGAGCCAGCCTCCCACTCGGGGCTTAGCTGCAGATCAAGTACTGCGCCTAAGTTTCAATGAAATCCTACCAGTGGTGAACCAGCCTCCCACTCGGGGCTTAGCTTCTGATCAAGTACTACGCCTAAGTTCAAATTCAAGCGTGCGCTCCGCAAGGAGGCAAGCTTGGTCATTGCTACCCTCTCTTCAGAGCACGCTACAAGTACAACGTGGCGCTTTGCATGGAGGGCGAGTGCAGGTCAGCTGCTACCCTCTCCTCCGAGCTCGCCACAAGTACAACATCGCTTTGCATGGTGGGCCGAGTCTTGGTCATTGCTACCCTCTCCTCCGAGCTCGCCACAAGTACAACGTCGCTTTGCATGGAGGGCGAGGTGCTGGTCGTGATATGCTCTCCTCCGAGCTCGCCACAAGTACAACGTCGCTCATAAGAAGGGCGAGGTGTGGGTCGTGATACCCTCTCCTCCGAGCTCACGCCACAAGTATAATGCATTCTCCATAAGAAAGGCGCCAGTAAAATCCTACAGTGGAGGCAGACCTCCCACTCGGGGCTTGCTGCAGCCCAGTGCTCGCCTAAGTTTTGAAAATCCTCTACAGTGGAGGCAGACTTCCCACTCGGGGCTTAGCTGCAGCCAGTGCTCGCCTAAGTTTTGAAAATCCTACAGAGTGGAGCAAACCTCCCACTCGGGGCTTAGCTGCAGCCAGTGCTCGCCTAAGTTTTGAAAATCCTACCGAGTGGAGAGCAAACCTCCCACTCGGGGCTTAGCTGCAGACCAGTGCTCGCCTAAGTTTTGAAAATCCTACGAGTGGAGAGCGGACCTCCCACTCGGGGGCTTAAGCTGCAGCCAGTGCTCGCCTAAGTTTTGAAAATCCTACCGAGTGGAGAGCAAACCTCCCACTCGGGGGCTTAGCTGCCGCCCAGTGCTCGCCTATGTTTTGAAAATCCTATCGAGTAGAGAGCAGACCTCCCACTCGGGGACTTAGCTGCAGCCCAGCGCCTGCCTAAGTATATTGGGGGACAAGTCGATTGCAATAAGCACTTCGCTTTAACCTGCAAAAGACACCTCAAACCAAATGCAAAGCACACTTAAACGTCGAATCCAAGTTCGGATAAACACCTAACGGAACCGAAAGTGCTCAGGCGCTAGGCCTGTTAAGGTTTGTCGGTTACAAAAAATCACTCGGCATACCGAGGCAAATTTAAAGTGTGGAGCTCAGAAGTTTTTTACCCTTCCTGTGGAGGGCTAGAAGGTGCAACAAACTCGTCCAGATCGATTCCGTCAGCAATCCAAGTGGCAGCGGCGATGAAGGTCTCCATGAAAGACCGGAAATCGTGCTTCTTGGTGTTAGCCACCCGAAGCGCCGCCAGCTTTTCTTCTCGCGCTTCCTTGCAATGGACTCGGGCCAGAGATAGAGCAACATCGCACCACACGGCGGAAGACTTCTTCCACTCACTTTCGACTTGGGGCTGTGTTCGGTCGAGTCATCGAGACTCAAGGTCGTGCGGAGGCGTCTCTCTAGGCGGGCGTGGCGTCGATGCGGGAAGTGGCGACCTTCAGCTCGCGAGATAATCACGATGGCAGCAACACGAGATTTGAGCGAACACGTTCATGGCGACTTCATCCTTCATGAGAGTTGATGGGGTCGGGTTTTGCTCCGATCGACCGGTCTCCTCTTCAAAGTTACGACAAAATTCTGCAAGCACTACCACGAGAGTCAAGACAGCGATCGAATGGAAAGATCACAGTTAAAATATACATTTTATGCAAAAGATTACCTTCAAGCATGAGGAGCAGCTTCTTGGCGAGTCCGCCCGGATAATCCTCGGATCGTTCTTCTTCCCCACCAACTCATGGCCTTGTCACTCGAGCAATCTTATCACTTTTCGATCGGTGACCTCTTCGTTGGCGACATCAAGAGCAGCTTTCAGATTGGTGTTTTCTTCTTCAAGCTTGGTGACGAAGCCCGACTTCTCATATCTGAGCTTGGTTTTCTCTAAAGCCATATACGCATTTCAGCCAACTCGAGGTCTTTCTTTTCAAGGCATCCTTCACTTTCCCTACAAAGTTCTGGAGGTCGGACTACTGAAACAAGCGAGGGCAAAAGCGGTCGTCGAAGACCTCACCAAACATACCTTTAGCTTCTTCCTTCGCCTTCGTTGAGTTCTCACAGGCGACTTCAGATCAAGCCCCAGTTGAATGTGTTTGTTCTCCATCTCGGTATAACGGCGGCAAGGTCGCGAGATTTCTCTGAAGAATCAATCGGCGGATGTCAAAGCCAATTCATACGGTGACTAAAAAAGAAAAATCATGCGTTTCTAAGACTACGGCGAATACAAACATTGACCATAGTCTAAGGGGACTACACCGGTGGGTGCACTCAGCGTGCCCCACTAGTTCTATCAAGTTAGAGTCGACGATCGACCAACAAAAAAGCGGGAGATGTTCTTGATGTGTAGTCAACTACCGTGATCGACCACGGTCTCGGGGACTACACCCGGTGGGTGCACTCAGCGTGCCCCCACCGGTTATGAATCCATTCTACCTAGTCTAATAAAGGAAAAACTTAAGACATAAAGACTATGGTGCGACTTCCGGTGATCCACCATAGCCTTGGGGACTACACCGGTGGGTGCACTTAGTGTGCCCCACTAACCGGAATATCAAGCGGACACACCCGGTGGGTGTAAGAAGACAAACACTAGGAATTTGAGAAGAAGAATCTTGGACATCATATCCTACACGAGCAGGCGGTGATCGGTCGACCTAGCGTTACTCACGAAGAGCTGATTTGGCGTCATAGGCTGCTGGTGGCTTCTCGGATGGCCTTCACTTGCTCCATCATGACTCCCGCTGGCGTATTGCTTCTTCGCAGCGGCTTGGTCCTCGGGATGTAGTGAGTCGAGAAAAGTGAAGGTTGTGCAGCACTTTCGGCGATGAAGGCGAGCACTTTCGTCAGCGGCACCGCAAAGGATACGGTAGGCGAGTGATGTTCTCTCCTCCGTGACGGTGTCTCGGGTCTTTGTACGTCTGAGTCGTCTTGCGGTGAGGCGCTTTCCCTCCTTTGCCTCGGTGGTTCCTCATCGTGCGTAAATCGGAAGGGTAATAACAACATTAGGCGGAGCTGCGAAAAAGAATCAAAATTAGAGACAAAGGGCCAATCGGTGAAAGCGGAACTATGAAAGTCATACCAGGTTTTGAAGTAACGACGTCTTCCTTCTCAAGATCTTGACCCTAGCGAGGTATTAGAAGTAGCAATGACTGCAGTTCGAAGTCGGTCGGTTGATTCATGAGTCGACCAAGAGTAAGTTCATGTGGAACGAAAAACTCAAATAGCATCATTACCACGAGATTGTAGGAATCACCATCTTCATCTTGACAAGACCTTGGGCGGCCGGCCGGCGCCACTGGATTGCCGGAGCCTTCTTAGTCGGTGCGGAGAAGTGGTCCTAGGGCGCTTAGTCATTGCTTGCGACGATCGCGACCCCCTTACTGGCTTCGATTCTTTGGATCATGGGCCGAGCTTGGCGTCTCTCCGGCGAGGCGCAACTTCCTCCTCCTCTTCCTCCTCTTCCTCTTCACCAGAGTCATCACCCTCATCATCATCGACAGCGTACGAATCCCACTCCTCCTGGCTTTCGCCTCCACTTCCTTCCTCCTCCTCAGTCGGCGTCTGTGCTCCATTGGGCATCGAGTATAATTCAGTGGTGGCCTGACAGACAACAAAACAAAGATCAATCGACCAATTTGCAGCAGAAGCAGGATGAGTAAAACAAGATTCCAGTTGAGGATAAAGTGGGCATACCGTGTCCGGAGTGTAGGAATGGTCAGTGGTGGAATCCTCCACGGCACCTCGAGGTTGTCCTTATTCCATGTGATCGCGGTCATCCACCTCTCCCGTGTGGCGTCGTCATTTATACGGATGGACCCGAGTTTCATCCTCGGTTCCATAGTACAGCCACATCGGGTGACCTCGGTACTGAAGTGGTTGGATGCGCCGCCTAAGGAAGACCTCCAGAAGGTCCATACCCGTCACTCCTTCCCGAACTATTTGGACTACGCTCCATCAACATTTTTACTTGGGCTTTCTCCTCGGGGAGCACCTTGAGAGAAGAGGGCTTGTTCACTAGGTCCATGGAAAGCGGAGGAAGACCGGTCGGCCTTGGCGTCGACTTCGTCTTGACAATAGAACCAAGTCATTGCCATCCTCGACCGACTCGGGAAGGGTCATGGCGGAAAGGTACTCCTGCTCCTCATCCGAATCCCAAGACCCCCACACATCTAAATAACCTTAGTCCTATAAATCGTGGGACTCGCCTTTTTCCTTTGCGTGGCGACAAGTGAATATGTACTTAAAGAGACCCGGTGTGGTGTCGACAACCCGGAAGTTCTCGCACATGGACACGAAGGCACAAGGTAGGCAATGGAATTTGGATTGAAATGGTGGAGTTGCGCCCCAAAGAAATTCAAGAACCCACGGAAGAAAACACTCGGAGGCGGGGAGAACCCACGGTCTACATGAGTTGCTAGAAAACGCACTCACCCTCCTGCGGCTGCGGTTGCCACTCGTTCCCGGGAGCCTCGGCTGCCCGTGAGGATCAAGCCCTCGTTAGCGGTCATTGAGATCCGTCTCGGTGATGGTCGGCGGATCAATCCTTGGACCCAACCTTGCGGCGGCGGGACCTTGGCGAGATCCGCCCGGCCGCGCTCTCCCCCCGCCTTCCGTCGCCGTCGCCTTCTTGGCGCTCCAAGGCCGCCGTCTTCTCCTTCACCATTGTTGCCGTGGCCTTGAGAGTGGATGGGCGGGGGCGAGAGCAGGCACTGCGGGCGGAGATGGAGAGGGCAGAAGAAGGAATGGAGAGGTACTGTTCAAAAACCCTCGCCCGGCACCTTTATAAGGACGCTTCCGAGTGGCTGACGAGTGGGCCCGGGCGATCCTATCACATCCCGAAACAGTCGCGCAGGCATGATACGTGGCGAAAAAGGTGGCGCGGAAATCGAGGCATCTACGCCCTATCCCATCCGAGCGCCGCGGTCCGCCCTGCTTTTCGCGCTTCCCAAAATTCGGATCCCACGAAATCCACTAACAGCAGATCGATCTGTCAGACGGTAGATTTCCTGCGATCCGTCGCTCGGAAGTTTGCTAAGTTCAAAAGTTCACTCGACGGGAGAAAAGAATGGATCAAAGCGTTGAAAGAAAAGTTCTTGCCATCAACAAAAGATTATTGGTCCAATATGAGACGTGTTCAGAACACAAAAGCAGGTCGGAAATATTATCAACTCCTTCCTCACTTAAACCTCGATCCATTCGGGGGCTAATGATGAAGTCATGTACCTAGGGTAGGGTCATAGACCTGTCCTAAGTACCCTTCCCAAGGACACCCTCAGAAGAAGGTGCCTTCCAGTCGACCAAGAGAGACTTCACTCGACGGACTCGAAGGACTCGACCATGAAGACTCACTCGACCACCAGGAGATCAAGAGCCACTCTGCATCCAAATGGTCTGTAATTAAGTAGTCTTTATGGAATTTGGGAAACTTTATGTAAGGCGTTACCAGTAACACCTAGCCTTAATGTACTTTAAACCTGAGGCCGAGGGGGAGGGGTGCAGCGGACTATATAAGCCACCCCCTCCTCGGTGTAAGGGTTCGCACCCTGTAATCTATACACTCATAATCCGATCGACCGCCTCCGGGCTCCGAGGCGTGGGGCTGTTACTTCCTCGAGAAGGGCTGAACTCGTACATCCTTTGTCTTCACAACTGCTCCATAGCTAGGATCTTGCCTCTCCATACCTACCCCCCATTCTACTGTCAGACTTAGAACCACGACACATTGGGCTTCCTGCGTTTTATTTATTAATATTCTTACAGTGCTGACGCACATTTTATTTTGTTTGTTGTTATTCATTTAAAAAACGTTTGTCATTTTTCTTTTTAATGTTTTATTTTTGAACGTATTGTTTTTTCTTAGTGGGCTTTGTTGGCCGTGTGTTCGGGTAGTGAAGATGTAATTGGGCCCAAGTCGGCCTGTGAGCACGGCTTGGTTCCTGTTTCGATGTGTGTGCGTCCTAATGTTTAGTCCCACATCGCCCGTGGAAGGCGCGCCCGGCCTGTTTATAAGCGCTGGCGAGGCATACTGGTCGAACTCCTCTGTATACTTATCTGGGCGCTTATACACGGCGCTCGCTACTATATGCTCTATGACCTATGGGCCCATGTGCGGCCCCATGCTTGTGTGTTCAGGCGACTGCATACGTAGGCGTAGACCGGTCTGAGGCTGGTGGGGCGGTGCCACTGAGTGGTCAATTTTTTCTTTTATATTTCTCCCTGTGTGTTTTTTTCAATGTTGGAGTGTACCTTTGCATTGATCGTGGTTACATCTTTGCATTGTATCGCATTGCGTCTTGCATGTCTGATTGTCATTTTTTTGTTTAGTCTTTTTTCTATCATTTAACCTTTTTCCCAATGTATGGGAGTGCCTTTGCTTTGTAAATCATACATACTTCACTCATTATGGTTACATCTTTGTACTTTCGTGTACTTCGGACTGTATTGAATTATTTCGTGTTTTGCGTTTTTCTATTTGTGTTTTGCTCTTATGCATTCCTTTTTTCAAATTTAGGTTCGTGCATTGCTTTGTTGGGTATGTTAAGACTTCATTCAACAAATTCGAGTGTACTACATTAAATGCATAACTTACCTTTGCATAAATCTGTTTGCATTACATACGACAATTTCATCACCGACAAGCTAAGTTGAATAGAAAGCAAACTAACATAATCTGAGTTCATCATTACAGGCGATTGTGCATGGCAAGCAAACTAGGTTCAGCACACAAGCAAACTAACAATACATAAGCAAGCAACACAAAGCAAATTTGATGATAATTCTAAAAGAACGCTGGCATTCTTGGCTCCTGGCCGGCACCATCTTCTTCTTCACCAGTCAGGCTCTCCCCATCCCCAGCTGCTCCTAGCGCGCTTCTTGGGTGGCTCCTCCTTTTCCAGCTATGCACGGCGAAGGCCGTCCTGGGTGAGGGTGATGCGGTTCCATATCTCGTACGCTGCGTGGCGTCCTTTGCAGCGTACTCGATGTGCCTCTGAGCGAGGCGGGATGGCCCAAAGCTTGGTGCTTTCGGCGTCGGTGATCTTCTTCTTCATGTTGTTGTAGTAGTAAATCGATGACCACGCCGGAGGCGTCTCGAGAGAGTCAACGGCTTGGTTGCCTCGGGCACCCTCCACTCCTTACGGATGTCGGCGAAGTTGGCGACCTCGATTTAAGCGCTCGACTGGTTTTGTCGCCGTCGATGGAGAAGCCTACAAAGGTGTACACAGGGTCGGCGAGGAAGTTGTCGAAGACGGTGCACCTTTCAGTGTCGCTCATTTGGAAGAGCAGCACCGGGTGATTCTTGCCGGTGTCTGTCTATCACTTCGTCCTTTGTGTTGCAGGGAAACGCTATGTCTTCACCGAGCAGGCCGGGAGAAGGAGTTCAGGGTATGTGGAGTGCTTATTCCTTAGGCTTTGTTTATTTTGTTTGGTCCTGCATATTGGGTTATGCTCTGTTAGTTGTCAGCGTTCGTTTGCATTATTTTGTCATGTGATGTTTTTGTAATTTCTTTTTTCTTGTTTTTTTAATCCGGCGATTGATTGCGGTGCTCATAATGATACACCAATTGTCTCTCCTTGTCACGGTGGTAAGGATCATGGTGTCGAGGAGGACATCAAGTGAATTCACCGATTGAATCTTCTCCTATAAGTGTGGCCCCTCATACGGTATGTGATTAATTTGTTTATTTTTGTGTATGCTTTGTTTTATCTAGTTCGACATTTTTGTTGCGAATATCCGTGGTTTTAGTATATGCAGCACTGCATTTCATTTTTGTATGTGAACTCCAGTGTATGTACTTATGAACTGCATTGTTGTTTTATTCAAGTTTTTTGTACAATGCATTATTTTTTAGTTTGAGTTTATGGTTGAGCACTACATTTATATGTCTAAGCTGTCTTGCATTTGTTCTTTTGTGCAATTTTAACGAGCATAGAAACTTTATTTTGTGTGATGTACATTTTTCCATCTTTGGGCGCTTTGGGTTTGAGGAGGTTACTCAATTGATTGACCATTATTTTGCGAGAGGTAATGTTGGTGTGAGCTTTGATCGAGGCGTCTTGTCTTATGCGAAACACGATCCTGATCTGTTGATGGTACTGAGAGGAAGTTACACGAGATTGGATGGTCCGGAACAACCGACAATATGATTTGAAGCAAAGCAAGAAGAAGTTGAGGTTTGAAATTGAGTCAAAAGAGTTTCTTTGAAAAGGAGAAGCAAAGGAGATCTGCAGATGGTGCCAAGGGTGGTAAATTTGGCAAAGCGAAGAAGAGGTTGAGTCTCTGTTCTTTGAGGAAGGTGGTACACCTCGGCGAATCCACGTGTTCTTTGGAATGAAGAAGAATCTTGGCAAGAGAACGGCTGAAGTTGGTGGAAGTGATGATCCTCGGTATAGCGACTACATGTCCTTTGAAGGTCCCAATTACGATGGCGATGACTTTGTGCTTCTGATTATGTGAAGGGTGTTCATCCTTCTAGGCGCAAAAGCGTGGTTCATCTAAGACTGTACCCAAAGCGTGCCCATGATGATGTCGGCGAAGGTGTTGGTGCTAACAAGCAAACTAGGTTCAGCACACAAGCAAACTAACGATACATAAGCAAACAACACAAAGCAAATTTGATGATAATTCTAAAAAACGTTGGCATTCTTGGCTCTGGCGGCACCATCTTCTTCTTCACGGTCGGGCTCTCCCCATCCCGGCTTTGCTCTGGCGCGCTTCTTGGGTGGCTCCTCCTCGCTTTGCACGGTGAAGGCCGTCTGGGTGAGGTGATGCGGTTCCATATCTAAATGCGCTGCGTGGCGTCCTTTGCAGCGTACTCGATGTGCCTCTGGGCGAGGCGGGATGGCCCATGTTGGTGCTCGGCGTCGGTGATCTTCTTCTTCATATTGTTGGTCGTCGGTGAGCACGCCGGAGACGTCTCCGAGGGAGTCCAACGGCTTGGTTGCCTCGGGCACCCTCCACTCCTTTTAGATGTCGGCGAAGTTGGCGACCTCGGTTTAACGCGCCCGGCTGGTTTTGTCGCCGTCGATGGAAGCTTGCAAAAGGTGTACACAGGGTCGGCGAGGAAGTTGTCGAAGGCGGTGCACCTTCGATGTCGCTCATTTGGAAGAAGCGACACCGGGTGATTCTTACCGATGGAAATTTGGCGGGGCGGGTTCTGCGTCGCTTCGAGTCGTTATCGTACTCGAGATCAATTAAGCGATCTTGTGGCGCTGGAGGCGAGGTGGCGCCAGATCTTCTTGCGAGGTGATCACCATCTGCTTCTTGTCGTTGGTGTGGATGGCGTGCAACTTGGTGTTGCCGTGCGCCTCCAGCGTTGTCGCCCTGTACTCGTCGGTGAACTTCGCCGCCGGTGGCGGGGCTTGGTGCTTTGGTGGGGCGCAATGGATCGTGTGTTGTTGTGGATGAGAAGGTCATTGGCGAAGTCGAATTTAAGGGAGGGGCGGGTGGTATGGCCTCGTCGGATGAAGCTGCGATCATCGATGATGATCTTGTTGTGTGCGGATCGTGAGTTAGTTTTGCATCTGTGATCATGGGCTTGTGGCGATGGGCCGCTCCGATCGGGTGTATGTATCTGACGTGGGTTTTTAAGGTGGGTTTTTTATCGGCACATTTTTTAACCACCATTTTTTCTATCTGAGCAGGCGTTTTGTTACGTTTTGTAGATGCATCTGTGCGATAATGAAGCGCATTAGTATATAGTCTGCCTTTGCATCATCTAGAATTGATCTTGCACTTGTGTATACATGTGCGTACTTCACTTATTTTGGAAGTTTATTTATTAGTGTAGGGTAATCGGAACTAGATTGCCATACCGCCCGCATCGTGTAACGTAGTGCCTTGTATTGTTTCTGACTCGTCTTGCATCTTGTTTTGCTTGCACCTCTCTGCAATTTGATGCAGGAGGGGTAGGGAAAGGGGGTGGGGCCATTTTTTAACTTATTGTTTTTCTTAGTCGGCCTTGTTGGGCCTTTGTTAAACTAGTTTAGAGACATACTTGGGTCCAAGTCGGCTGTGAGCGGCTTGGTTCCGTTTCCTTGTGTGTGCGTTCTAATGTTTAGTCCCACCTCGCGCGAAGGCGCAAGCTTACCGGCTTTGTTTATAAGTTGGCGAGGCATCTTGGTCGAACTCCTCCGTATACTTATCTGGGTGCTTATACACGTAGCTCGTAGCTATATGCTCTATGACTGTGGGCCCACGTGCAACCGCCCCATGCCTTTGTGGCTCGAGCGACTTCCCATACGTGGGTGCGGACCTATTACGAGGCCATTTGGGGCGGTAGCACTGGGTGGTCAATTTTTTAGTAAATCATCGTGCCTTTGCATTGATTTAGTTTGATCTTGCATGTGCACACATACCATCTTGCACATTTTCTAGGCTACATTTTGTGCCTTTGCATTGGTATCATTTTTCTTTATTGTTTTCCTCTTTCGTATCCTTTTTTCTTAGTGTGCAGGTGTCTTGCATTACGTCATAGTTACGTGATCTTGGTGTACACATCTTGCCTTTGCGTGCATCCTTCTTTGTGCCAAAAAGCACGTCTTGCACTTCATGCACACATATAGTGAACTACAGTGCAATTTGGAGAATTGCACACATAAAATGGTCAGTGGATTATAATTTTTGAGTATTATTTTTTAGTGATCGTGGTTTTGTTAGGTAGGAATTTACGTAGTCAAAGTACACCTTCTTTTTCCGTTCCTCTTTCTTTGGTAACATAAACTTTCATTGATTGTCCTTTATTCTTGGGAACATAATTTCCATTAAGTCCCCTTTAATTTTCATTTTTGACCTTTTTGCATTCCTCTTATATAAATGAAGGCTAACTTATACCCTTCATTTGCATTTCATTTTTCTCCTCTAGCCGTAAGTTCTCTCCTTTCTCTAGTTTTTTGTTGCGATGGCTCCGGGCCCTGTCGTATCTCTTCTGCTGTGGCCATGGTTGTGGTGTGCCGGCGTCTTTGCAATTGTTTAGCTTGCTCTTGAGCCCGTCGTGCTCGTCGTGGTGGGAAGGTATTGTGCCGAACTGGGCGAGCCGAGCAGCTTGCATATGGTACAGTATTCACAGAAGGATTGGATATGGGCCAGATCAACGTATCTGCGTTCTATTCTGCGTTGCTTCGCCGTGGCCTTGGCTGCACGAGTCCTTTTGTCCATCAGCTTACGCCAACAGATGTGGAGACTCACTACAAGATGGTATGTTTCGTTAGATATGATTTTTTTTCTTAGTGTTTTTTTTGTATAATTCCATTGTATCCTGAACTTGTAGTATTATAGGAACGCACTTTTTTCTTTGTGTTTTTTGAAGTGTACTGCAATGTGTTTTTATTTTCTTGTTTTTTTCCTTGTGTGCATGTAGCTTATGTTTTAGTTTACAGGTTAGAATATGTGAACTGCTTATATATTAGCTGAGCACTTCATATTTCTACATTTTTTCCAATTTTGTATGGTGTGTACTACATGTAGATAGTCTATAGCACTGCATGATTGTTCGAAGAGAACTGCATATTTGTAAGTTGCATACTGCATATTGAAAATGTTTTATATTTACTACTTGTTGGACTGTAGTGCACTTCATCTATCTCTGTTCAAAACATGAGAATTGTACTGCTAGTTTCGTTATCAAACAGTTTTATTATTTTTTTACAGAAAAATCCTCAGCGAGCTATTAGGTATGTGCGGCTCAAGAAGAAAGGAATTCTTGAAGTTGTTCTTGGTAATGGATACCTTAAACCATCCAAGTCTGATTAAGCGTTGATGGCGGTGTTGTATGCGCACAAAGGGTGGAAGGAATTTGTCATTGATAGCGGCACGAAGTGCGAGAAAGTTGTTGTCCTCAACTTCTTTGAACTCGAGGATCGTCTTTGTTAGAATCACGTTTGGCGTGATTGGCTAAGAATTATGAGGTTGATTTGTAATAAGTACTTCTACGTGTTGAGCGCTTTCATCTTTGTGATGTGTTTTGTAATAAGCACTTTTGTGAT
The DNA here is from genome assembly GCA_021437245.1 of Aegilops speltoides. Classification (NCBI taxonomy): domain Eukaryota; kingdom Viridiplantae; phylum Streptophyta; class Magnoliopsida; order Poales; family Poaceae; genus Aegilops; species Aegilops speltoides. Next base: position 338,116,565 of record CM038143.1, read on the forward strand.
CTGAAGCGCTTCAATTATTATTCAACGGTAAATTTGTGTTTGCATGGTTACAATATGTGAGCTGCTTATATGTCATTTGAGCATTACATGTTTCCACATTTTTCCCAATTTGCATGGTGTGTACTACATGTAGTTAGTCTATAGTCTTTGCATGATAGTCGAAGCGTCTTGCATTTTTGCAAGTTCCATCTTGCATATTGAAATGCTTTTTATATGTACTACTTGTTGAATTGCAACGAACTAACGACATTTTTTACATGGTTTTGAATCAAAATGTGTCAATGTTTTACTCAAGATCGCTATATATATGGTATACTCTATATACCATTTTCTTCTTGCATAGTTTACACAAAATTTAAGCGATACATAAGTCATAGATTTAAGCAAATTGCTATGCATACGATAAATTTATTGTTTGTTCATCTATTTGGTCATTAACTTTCTTTATACTGTGATGTCGGGGCGTGTCTAATGTTGCACTTTCTTTTGTTTTCCATGGCGGTGTTCTTTGGTTCTTGTCTCTACACCTTTGTGTTTGTAGCCCCTCGCGTCTTTGGTTGATGGCTGCTTTTCGTTTTTTATTGTGAACTGCATCCTTCTTTGCTCCCCATTTGGTTGATGGCTACTTTTGTTTTTCAGCGATGTGGACTGCATCCTTCTTTGCTCCCCGTGCACTGGTTGATGGCTACTTTTGTTTTCTAGTGCTGTGAACTGCATCCTTCTTTGCTCCCCGCGTGTTGGTTGTTGGCTGCTTTCATTTTCCGGTGGTGAAGCGCATCCTTCTTTGATCCCAGCGTCTTTGGTTGATGGTGGTTTTCATTTTCGGTCTTGTATGCTGCATCCTTCTTTGATCCCCTTGTATTTGGTTGAAGCATTTCCTCGTGGTGGTCTTGTTGATATTGTTTATTCATGTTCTTCGTCCTCTCCACTCTCTTCAGTCTCTTCACTCTCTTCTTCCTCTTCATCATCTTCATCATCTGTTTCTTCATAAGCCATTGTTTCATTAGTTTCTTCACGTTCTTCGTCCTCTTCACTCTCTTCTTCTTCCTCCTCTTCTCCATCTGCTTCTTCATAAGCCATTTCTTCTTCAGTTGTGTCATCATATTCTTCTTCGTCTTCCTCATTTTCTGATCTTTTTCTTTTTCTTTTGAGGCAGGTTCTTGAATTGTGTCTCTTCCTCTTTTTGCAGATGCTACAACGTCTCGGTTTCATCCATTTCTTAGTGTTGTGAGTGGAATTTCTGTTTTGTTGTGCATCTCCGTGTCCTCGTTTTTCTTGTTCATTTCTTTCTGTACACGTCCTGGAATTGTGGCTGCTGACTTCATTACATGTTCTGCACATTCTTACTCCCAGTGGGCGACCATCACTGTGCAGCTCAAGCTGTAGCTTACATTTTTTGTCATCATTTTTTTCCTTGCATGCCACCTTTTTCTGGTTTGCGTCTCCCCCTTTCTTTCTTCCTCTTGTGTTTGAAACAGGAGGTGGAAGAATTGTTTCTTTTTTGATAGCACCAGTTCCAATGTGTTGAGTTTTTCTTCTTGCTCGGCTTTATTGTCGGGTTGGTATTTCTCTGCTTGCTTTAGTTTTGCTGCTTCTTCTTCTTCTTCGTTGAGCACGTCAACTTCCTCTATCAGTGCCCTCATACCAGACAACGCTCTGTGGCACCCAGCGTCTGACCTTGTCGCTCTGTTTGCAAGGTCCATTGTTGTTTCATCGGCAATTTTCTCTGCAAAAAGCGAGGTTCCATCTGGTCTTTGTTTGTTCGTAGTCTCTTCATCCAAGCGTTGCATCGATCTTGCGTTCTGGTGTATCTCTTCATGATGTACACCTCGGGAATGTTGAGTACTCTCAAATGAGAAAGCATGCATAAGACATGGGCCTTGAAGAGGGCTGCAGACAAACACATTTTTTGTGTTACGTAAGTGAACTGCATGAAATTAGTAAACATATATTTTTTCATTGTTTGTTCATTTTTTAAAAAGTGAACTTCATTTGGTTTCGTGAATTACACATGCATATGTACTTTTAAATTTGATAAGTTAGCTTTCGTGCATGACTATGAGAATCTAGAATTTTTTTGCAGAGTCTCACTGTGTGTGTCGAGTTTGCACTCACATTAAGTAGAGACCTTTCTCTTCATCGGCTACCACTTGGAAATTATGCCTTGCCCAGTCAAATGTATCCGATCTGTTGTAGTGGTGTACTAGATACTTTGTCGGGTTCTCAGGGCACCGTTCTGCTCTGAATGTAGTGCTACGGTAGAGTGTTTCTTTGAAATCTGCAAACACTGCCCTTGTATACACTTTTGATAGCTGAACTTCGAAGCCAAACTTTGTTGTTGTTTTTACCTCATTGCATGATCACAAATGCCTTTATTACGATCGGAGAAATGAAAAAATTGTTTTTTTGTCATATTTTTTAAGCAGTTTTTGATTGACATTTTGTTTACCTCATTTTCTACTGTCTCTGCGTGCTCGACGGCCTTCCTGATCACAATGCACTTGTCCACATGCTGAGCAAACAGATGGAGATCATGCTTCTCCACGACAAAAATTTTCTTGATGATCACGGTTCATGCTCTCGCTTCTCGTGTGGAAGTCATCCGAGCACGAAAATTTCCTTGTAGTAAGTGAGATCCACTCGTACTGTCATCCCACGGTGAATTCATCACTTGTCGTCTTGCAAGTTGTACCTCACGAATGAGGTTCTTCCATGCTCGTTCAAATTCGGCGGCATTAGTGGGTGGTTCAAACCTTTGCATTGAGTTAGATCCTTGAGCTTCTCGTGCGCCTTATCTGACAAAGCGAGGTGGTCCTTATACTTCTTCATGATATGCCACCGACCACGACTTATGCGAGTTTGTGGGAGGATAGTTTTAATCTTGCCTTCATCGAAGAACCTTTGGTGCGAGAAGAGACAAACAGTGTCTTTTTATTAAGTTGTTTATGTGTTTGCAAGATAGATGGAAGGAATGTAAGTGCACAAAACAAAACAAAAGCGTAAGTATCACGGTGTTTTTATTTTTTGTACTGTGAGCATGCAGATTAGCGGCTTGTTGTTCATACACCTCGAAAGGTTTTGAAAACCCACTCAAATGATGGTATTGTTTCATCTCGCACGAGTGCAACAACAAATATGGTGCTTTGTAGATGATGGTTCACCCCACAAACACTCCCGGTGACATGTGGAATTTGTTAGTTTTATACGTCGTGTCAAATGTAGCGTAGTCTCCAAAATCTTCATACGATCCTCTGCAACTTGCGTTAAGCCCAAAAGGCGTTTCTTACGGTTATCGCATCAGCGTCATAATCATAGAACTACGGGTTTATCTTTTGCATTTTCTCGAAGAAATTGAAGTTTCTTGACATCATCTTGAGACTCTTCTCGGCAAACTTACATTTCTGCATTTTCATAGACAATTCAAACTTATCTCACCAAGCAGGAATAATTACGCAGACAGAATGCTCAAGAGATATGCTCATTACGTGCTTACTGTTTACCCGATCGTGGCTAGTATGTCCCATGTCTTTGCAGACCACCGGACATCTGTGACAGCGTCGACATCATCTGAGCATGTGTGTGGTTGTCGATTGCATGTCTTTCACTAAGCGGTCTATCAAAGGATCGTCTTTTTGTGCGATTGCATGTGCAAAAGCATCCGGGGCTTTCCGACATCTTGTGATTGTGGTTGAGTTGAACCATTTCTATCACAAATTTGCCATCCTTCCTTTTTGACTCTAATCTTTGCATTGCGGCCAATCCTTTTGATGTCTTCGGCGTGCGGTGATAATCGACCTGACACGCTTGTGGACCCCTTCTCTTGAAGCGGACAATGTAGGCATTTGTCACGTGTTTTGCCCTCTTGTGTATACCAAACCACGCACATCTTGCATAATTGTTGTAAAAGTCCATGCCTTTTCATACGTGGTGAACTTCATTCGGTGAGCAGTACGAGGTTGAGCGGCATTTTTTTATCCTGCATTAATTGAAATGCTATATGAGAAAATTCGTTCTGTTCTGTTTTTTGAATACGAGGAGTGCATACGAGTTTAATAAAGCATTTGCAATGTTCCTAAACAAAGCTCATAAGAAATATCAGTGTGCACTGAAATGTTATCTGTATGGACTGCAACTAATTTTTTTCAGACCATAAACTTACATGTGTGTAGAGTCGTTCGCCTGATAGTGTTTGCAGCTCGCCGGGTTGTATTGGACATGGCGGGGTTATAGCAGATGTGTGTAGTTGAGGATCTCGCGGCGGTAATAGTGAGGAGGATTTGTACCTGCTGTTTACTTTTGATTGAGGCACCGTTGGTGGTCGCAGCGTCGAAGTTGATCTGCAGAGTCTGGTTGGAGCTACATTTTTGGTGCGGCGGTGGACGCCGAGCTCTGTTTTGGGGTGCGGCGGTGGGCGTGGTGGTAATCCGGTGTTGTGCGATGTCTCGGTGGATTGGTTTTAAAATTTTGGAGCGATGGCACATCATCGTAGACATAATCATCGTCTGCTTTGCAACATCGTGTTCAAGCTGCGTCATCATTATCTGTTCGTACATCTTTGTCCAAGCGTAGTGAACTTCGTGCTTATACTACGGGTTGAGAAGCTGTTATCGGCTCATCTTCATCGTCATCGTCTTCATCATCGCGTTGGTGAGTGCCTTCCCGGACAAATGTGACATCATCGTCATCTTCAACTACATCTTCTTCACGGAAAAATCTTCTTGTGGAAATCTTGCACCTGTTTGTCGTCGTGAAGAATCCATGAGGAATCTCGGGGTAACCCAGCCGATATCTCTGTCGGAAGAATATCCACTCTTCGAAAGTTGTTGTTCTCGATCTTTGTCAATTATCGCGGCATTTTGTATCTGGCTGAACGTTATCTCCGCACACAAAATGACCGAGCTGCATTGTCGAGTTAAATGAAGCGAATCATGCGGCGCAATGTGTTCAAAATGGTCTTGCTAAAATATTGCCGGTGGTGCATCACCCCTCAAGGTGAATCAAGCAAGCTGCCTTTGCATCATTATCGTAATGAACCTATACAAGCATCTTGCATTTTCCCCACAATGGCCCGAAGCAACCGCCTTTGCATAAGTTTTGTCTTGCATAATCACGCGTTGTCTTTGCTTGTCTTGATTTGTCTATAATGCTTCTGCTGAGATGGTTTAGGAAGTGTCTTTGCTTACCTCGTGATGCGATGATTTCTTGCGTTCTGGAGGAAGTTCCTTCTCGTCCGCTTTGCACAACTTTCACGTTCGCCGTGCGATCCACTTGCCCTTGAAGTTCATGGGCGGCTGGGCGTTGCTCAATGTGAGCGGGAAGGAGGATTTGCTCTGAAGGTTGATGCGGACTTATTCCAAGAAGCTACCGTGGATGAAGCAACCTTGCGCACCTCCTCCTTACTCGAATTGGTTTGATGTCGGCGGCACCAATCCACATCGATGAATTCTGACTAATTGCGAGCCCCGAGGAGTTGGTGGCGGCGCCACCGAGCTGCCGTGGAAGAAGGCCGATAATTTGGTGTTGCTCGGTGCTGCCGCGGAAGAAGGCCGAGAGGCGACGGGCAGCGTCATTTGCACTGCCGCCGCGCATGTGAAGGCCGGAGGGAGGCGGCGTCGCTGCCAGTGCCGCCATGAAGAAGGCCGGGAGGGAGGCGGCGTCGCTCCAGCCGCCGCCATGGAGAAAGCGGGGGGAGGTCGGCATCGCTCGGCCGCCATGGAAGAAGGTCGGGAGAGGAGGCGGCTAGCCGAAGGCCATGTGATAGAAGGGGGAGGAAGGCGGCGGCTCGCCAGGACCGCTGCCATGATAGAAAGCCGGGAGGGAGGGCGGCGGCGCGATCTGTTGGTGGTGTGCAGAATAAGGTGTTTTGGTGTGCAGAATAAGGTCTTAAGGGGTGTTATCATAATAGACCCACCCTATATATATATATATATATATATATATATATATAATGGTGTCATACAAGTCCTATATAAATATGGTATGAATTACACGGTAAGACTACAATACGAGTATGGTATGAATTACACGGTAAGTCCTATATAAATACGAAGTCTAGCAATTTTGTAGTCTTACCGTGTAATTTTGTAGTCTTATGATTTTCGACGATTACTCTGCTGGTCTCGGATGAAGAGAACGAAGGCCTGGGCCTCGCCTTCCTTCCTCAGGAAATCGACCAGGCGATCCTGGGGATGAAATCTGACACGGCACCCGGCCCGGATGGGTGGCCGGTGGCGATGTTCAAATTTTTTTGGCAAGTCCTCAAGGGCCCAATTTTCGAGGTGTGTAACGTGTTTATGCGTGGCACTGTAGACATCTCGCGCCTTAACTTTGGGGTACTTTCGCTTATCCCCAAAGTTCAGGGCGTGGACAATATTAGACTTTTTCGCCCCATAGCGCTTATCAACGTCCCATTCAAAATCTGCTCTAAGGCTTGTTCTACGCGCTTGTCTCCGGTGGCCCATCGTATTATTAGTAGGAATCAAGCAGCGTTTATTAAGTGGTCGCAACATTTTGGAGGGCCGTTGGCCTCAAGAGATCGTTCACTCGCTCAGCGTAGCCGCCATGACCGCAATACTTCGAAATTAGATTTGAGAAGGCGACGACCGAGTGAGCGGGAGTTCTCAAACAAATCATACGGATCGAGGTTTTCGGCGGTTTGGGTTCACCGTATGATGCTGGCGGTCTCGGGAGGCCAAGCGGCGATTGCGGTGAAGCGAATGAGGAACTTCTTCGCATGACAAGCGTGGGCTGCGTCAAGGGACCCGGCCTCGCGTTGCTTTTCAACTTTGTGGCGAGATGCTTTGGGCGTCATGCTAGACAAAGCTCGCGTTGCTGGCCACATCAGGGGGGTGGTCGGCAATCTGATCCCTGGAGGGGTGTCGCACCTTCAATATGCCGACGACACCCTACTCCTTTTCGAGCCGGACACTCACAGCATAGCAACGGTTAAGGCCATCTTGTTATGTTTTGAACTAATGTCCGGACTAAAAATTAACTTCCACAAGTGTGAAGTGGTGTCCATAGGGATGGACGCGGCCGAAAGCGAACGGGTGGCCAACTTGCTAAATTGCAAGCTCGGAAAGTTCCCGTTCACCTACCTTGGCCTCCCGATCGCAGAGAAGAAATGCTCGATTGCCGATTGGGAACCTCTCAACACTAAGGTGGCGGACCGGGTATGTCCATGGAGAGGTGGATTTATGTCATCAGGGGCACGACTAATCCTTACTAACTCTAGCCTCTCGTCCCTACCCATGTTCGCCATGGGTATGTTCTTGTTGGCGGATGGCGTCCATAAGAAAATGGACACTCCCCGGGCACGTTTCTTTTGGGAAGGTGCGGGCCCTAAACGGAAGTACCACATGGTTAAGTGGCAAACCGTTTGTAGACCTAAAACCCAGGGGGGTCTCGGGGTCATCAACTCTAAGCTGATGAACATTGCACTTATGTGCAAGTGGATCTGGAAGCTGTCCCAGGGAGGGACCGGCCTCTGGATTGACCTCCTTCGTGCCAAGTACTTCCCACATGGGAATTTCTTTGAGGCGTCTCCTCACGGGTCACCTTTCTAGACCTCCATCCAATCCCTCACACCGTACTTCGCCAGGGGAGCGAGGTTTACGGTTAACAACGGCCGTTCCACTCGGTTTTGTCACGACGTGTGGATTGGCCAGCAACCCCTTTGGTCGGAGTTCCCCCACCTCTACGGCATCGCGGTTGAACCCAATCAACTAGTGTCGTCGGCCCTCAGTGCCTCCCCGCCCCCCATATACTTCAGAAGGGAGCTGGTGGGACCGGAGCGGGCCGAGTGGGATCATGTGCGGGCTTTGACTGCGACCGTCCGCTTATCGGACTCCGCTGACGAGGTCTCTTGGAGACTCTTGGGCTGTGGCAAGTTCCTTTGTCAAGTCAATGTCACGAGGAGGCTGCATGAGCATGCCTATGGCAGCCTCGGGGCTTTGGAAGGCGCGAATCCCGCTAAAAATTAAGGTCTTTCTTTGGCAATTATGTCGGGATCGCCTTCCTACCTCTATTAATATAGCCAAGCGCAATGGCCCGCTTCCGGACCGTGCGCTTTGTGTCCTAACGGAAGATCTTGACCACGCGTTTTTCGGCTATCTCTGGCGCGGTTTGCTTGGAGTCTTGATCGGGGAGGCGGCTGGGGTGGATTGGGATCACGCTCACGCTTTGAGCTTGTGTCTTACTTATTTGTGATCCGGGCTCTTTGCGCGGATTATGTGGGCGTGTGCTTGGCCTTGCTATGGGCCTTATGGCATATTCAGTAACAAGTTTACTATTGAGGGCGTTTCCTCTCCCCGTGATGTTATCTTCAAATGCATCTTATTCTTGCGGCGATGGGCTCACTGGGAAAGCGACAAGATCTTGATCTCCATCGACATGCTATCGCTCGGTTCCGCACAGTCTACTCGGTGTCCCGAGCCCCGTCGCCTCCTCCGTCTGCTGCCTTATAGGGATAGGCGGCCCTTTTGGTCCTGCTTTCTCTGAGCCTGCGTGCTCGCTACTCTGGCTAGCTATGCCATGTAATGCACTTATCACCGGTCTCGCCTCTTGGCCCTGTTTCGAAACTTGGCTGTCTAGCTTCGGTTGTAGTTTGGTCTTGATGTTTGTTTGCACGCTGCCTAATGTTGTGGGCTTTATTAAATTAAAGCCGGACGTCTCTGACGTCTATGCTCTAAAAAAACAATGGAATGTATGGGTGAATAACTCATTAAACAAAATCATCACGATCGACAGTAACCAAGGGCATGTACAGTAGTACGTATCATTCTCTCCGATCTGACCCAACAAAAATATCTAGAAAGACCGCTTATGGGTCTGCAGGGATGAGACATTGCCGAGGCAGTAGGAAAAGAACCCCCAAAAAGCAGAGCAGGCCCGCATACTTAGGCCCTGTTCGGTAGTCCGCTAGCTCCGCAAAATCCTGCGCTCCCGCTCCTCAGAGTGAATTCCCGCTCCTCGATCGATCGAGCGAGCCAGAAGAACCGTTCGCCTCCCTCGCTCCACTCCGCTTCGTGAGTTGGGCTGAAAGCCCGGTAATCTGTTGTGTGGCCTGTCCTACAGGCCCGTTTGAGGTCAAAACGTGACCAGCGCAACAGAACAACTCCATCGAACCGGTACGTTTCACTTATCGGTGGCATTCGCTCGTAAATTCCACGAACTCCCTCGTTTTTAGGATCTGCAGATCAGCTCATTCGTCGCTCCGCGATTCTTAACTACGGCCGGCTCCGCTCCACTCTCCTGACTCCGCGGAGTTACAGCGTTTGGGGCTGCTCCGTCCGCTCCGCGAGCGGAATTCTGGAGCGGAGAGAACCCGAACAGCCCCTTAGCAAGGAAGGATTGAAATTATGCTGGGAAAAGCGTGCACTGAGAGCATCTGCGCCACTAATCCAGAAAGGTGAGCTGTCATTAAAAGAAGAAATGGAGAGAGGTGAAAGCACACGATGGATGGACTGTCGCTTAGCCATTTAGAGGAGTGGTGGAGCTACTGCCATTCAGAAACACAACGGAAAAAAGGAGAGTTTCAAGGCAGGCAGATGCAGTGCAGTGGCACCAAGCAAGCATGGGTAAGGGAAAGTGCAGATGGGTATCCGTGCCAGTGACACCGGCCGTGTCTGCTCCTTGGTGCGCATGCATGGCATTTCCTCGAGAAGGAGAGAGGGGCAACCCGGCCGCGCAAAGCCGAACGATGGCTGTCACCCGGTGTCCCACCTCTTAAAGACAGAAATTTTGGTTTTAATTGCGGGGTTGGGGCCTTTGCCGAGCTTTGCATGCTGTCCATACAGATACAGGCGGGCGGCTATGGATAGGCTCGCCGACGTGGATCCCATGCTGCTATATCTGCATGCTGCTGCTCGATTATCTGTCCCTGTCATCTTTGCCGTTTCCTTTTTCCTTGTGGAGAGCCACTGTCCTAGTTGCCGTGCCTGTCCGTTATGACAATTGTTTAGGGGCTTTGACTGACGCTCATCTTTGGGTAACACTACTCCACTCCAGTCCAGTGTGCAATGTGTAGTGCGTGTGCTCCTACTGTCAACCGGTCACTCTTCTCGAGCTGTTGATTGATTGAGGGGAGTACGTCAGAGAATCTCTCAATTATTTAGGAGATCCTGCCGAGAGTATCTACTTGCGCACTTTGGTGGTGGACGCGATGAGTCACCAAAATCGCTCCATGCACGGGTGCGCCCAATCCATCGGTACAAAATATGCCTTATGACTTGTACATGTACATTAAATATTTCCTGACAAACACTGGGGCTCCTACAATTATACAGTGAGTAATTGCTTGCTTCTCTCTGCTTTAATTCATTTTTAATGGCGGGAAAGTGACGTTCCCTTTGGATCTTGTGCAACGGTATGTACAAGTGGGCGCTCCTCTCCTCTTGGACCCTTCACGTTGTTCTGCAGATGCATACACGCACACACTGTAGCACATGATGCATCTCACTGCAGGCTGCACCATGCCATTGCAGGGTTGCGAGGCTCTACCAACAAAGAGCTCAAAACATTGCTAGGCTATACCAATGCTTTAAATACCAAACGACGGTTTTGAAAGTAACATAGGCCAACAACTCCATTAGATCAACATATCCAAGCATCACTGACATAGGCATGCGTGGGGTCTCTTGGGTTAAATACATTGTCCATTATCATACGGGAATTATTGGGAGTACTTTAAGTAGTAGTACGTCAGTCTAAGACTGCTTTCTGCAAGTTGCATTATTGGAGAAAAAATTCCACCTGTTCCTGCAATTATTGTATTACATGAATGCATAAGGTCTCTACAAAATGATCTAGTGTTTGGAGCCGACTATATTAGTCACGAGCTTGATGGTGTGGTTTACTCCCGGAATAAAGTCGACAAACATGCCATATGCAGCACTTGTTTGGTGCTTGAGAAAATTAATGCACACTGATTTTATCTATGAGGCAAGAGCACTAGACACCCATAAACTTACGTTGGATGTGATGGTTTAGTCCAGAAACTTGCAAAAGGTGATCAACCCATCCATAAACTTGCAAAGTATGTGATGGTTTAGTCCACAGCCAATCAGACGCGGACAATTGGCACCCAGCTGACTGCTTCGTGGCACACCTGGTCGGACCGGCTTTTTTGCGAAAACCCCCTCAACTTTGTCTATAATTTTAATACAGCCCAAACAACCACCCTGTTTCAATATGACACTGAAAAAGCAAGTCAGTTTAGCATCTTTTCCTCCAGGGACCAGGCTTTAATAGATTTGTCTCTACTACCAGTATAAAGATGACCGGTTCCGGACACAGCCAAATAGTGAACACCCCAGTAGATCCAATCATTAGTTTCATACCATTTATTCAATGGCTCTTGCTTCAGAGAGGTACCAACACGCCAGACAAAAATTCCACTGCCACTTTCTCCGCTTATACAAAGAGACTGGTTATCATTGTCAACAACAACAATTGCTGTGATTTTGTGCTCGACCCTTTAAAGTTTGCACATGAGAGAAGTCCTGTAGAAGCAAGTCAAGTCAGAAAAAATGGGCCACAGAAAGGTTATGCGTTTTATGGTAATGGATGTGTTTGATGTATGCCACTGTGATTTCTCACTACGAGAAAAACATGCTATTCATTTCAAGAATGACATTCACACAATTAACAGCTCATCAAGAGAAGAGTGTACACCGACAGTTTCATACCTGCAGCGACCATACATTGATTGTTTTGTCGTAGGAAGAACTAAAGAATCCCCCTGCAATACAGTAAGATTCATCAACACGGATTACTTGAGTCATAATTCTGGTCAAAGGCATTAGGAAGATCCACTAGCATGGTAAGGCAAGCGATGGCCACAGACAGAAACCAAATAACATAGCACAACAGATAAAAACATAGTAAAACACTGGTAAGTATATGAAGTGAGATATCTAGCAGAATTGCAAAATACTCCCTCCGTTCACAAATATAAGATGTTTTGGATACTTCAGTATGGACTACATACAGACTGAAATGAGCGAACAAACACATTAAATCGTGTGTATATACATCCGGTTCACAAAAAAGTTAAAACGTCTTATATTTGTAAACGGGGGGAGTAATAGAAAGGTCAGTTGTGCATTTCATTTTGGTTTCGGCATAAAATGAACATAAAAACTTCAGCAAAAAAAATGTTAGATTTATTTCTCAACACTACACTATGGAATTTGAAGTTATAATCTATGTCCAAAGATATGAAAATAAAAAATTAAATCTGTCAAATGACACAATAAATCTGTCTATGGAGGTTTCGTTGAAATAATTATACACTGTTTTCTTCTAACACATTTTGGGTTACAAGTTGAAATTTTCAATGGTACTAGAACACTCCATAGACCTAATTATCATTTCTTTCCAGAACTTTTCATATTGCATCGGTGCCCAGATCAAAATGTTTTGCATGATTGTACTAAATTATGGCATGATGCCTCCAATAATGAAACAGTGTATTATGTACACAGTACACTGGCCATGTTGTGTTTATACCTCCAATTCAGGCTGCAAGTGGGACGATCCGCGGGCCGCCCGCATAACGCCGCATTGTCCACATAATTTAAGTGGGATTATATGGGTAACCCATTTAGCGTTAAACTTTACGTTCATGGTCTCACTTACCCACATAATCAGGCATGCAAATTAGAAAGATAGCAGTACTTGTCCGCCGCGTTTGTTGAGCGATGTTGGTTAGTGTACGCCCGCCATGCAGCCTCGTTGCATACCATCACCGCCATGTGTAGCCATGGCGTCCGCATGTGAAGCCATGTCCCATTGGACATGGAATTAGTGGCTGGCTCACCTGCACTCCAAGCTCCGTGCGACATACCCACTGGTCTCGTAGGCGCGCGACGAACTGGTCGTCCTGCCGTCCGCTGCGTCCTGCCATCTGTTTTCTTAAGCCTGTGAGCCGATGGCCATCATCCTCCATCACGCGTGCCGCCGCTAGGCATCATCCGAGTGCTGACGCGCTCTACCGTGGTACAGGCGTGCGCCATCCCTGGCCATGTCGCGTGTCTCGCGCGAGCTCTGCACGCAGATGCCGCGAGCCAAGCAGCACGGGCCCCGACGGCCGTCGCACCTCTGTTGGCCTTGCCGCAACGTGCCGTGCCGCCGCAAGCTGCTGCAGTGCCACCACGCCGGCTGGCCAGGCTTCAAGCCACACCACGGCATCGCGCTCCCGTTGGCACCGCGTGCAAAGCTCGCAGCTCGCCGCCGCCGGCCATGGAGGAAGCGGATGGTTGTGTTAAGCTGTCGTTAAGCTGCCGCGCGGCTTGACCCACTCTGCATCGTTCGTACAAGTATGAGGGGACGCTTTCGTTTAGCAACCACCGAACAAGGAAGATGATGTGGGTTCTATGTGGTGTCCGCGGGACAACCCACTTAATCCACTTTCAAATACGCTAGATACGCGGGTGTCCACGAACGCAAGATATGTGGGATTTTAAGTGGGCACCGCGGGCGGCCCACGTCCACTTGCAGCCCGACCTCCAATGGCTAATCCTGTGACGTAGTCACGGTGGGCAAGCAGACTTGAAGATTTAAACACTCCATTACGATGTGGCTCATCTGTTCCTGCTGTGCAAACAGACTCACCGTTTGAGCAACCACAACTGCTTTCATTATCTAGAGTTGAATTTTTGTCATCAGAATCTTGAGAGGGCTGCACTATATCATCTGACTCAACAGCTTGGGCGGAGCACATTGAGGACAACTCCCCGAGGAGCAAACACCTAAAACTTTTCTGAGCTACAATATCATCAGCAGGAGCCAAAGCATCAGCACCATGTTTCATCTGTGAGCCTCTGATACATTTCCAAACATCAGCAATCTCTGGGTGGCTTGTGATTTCCTGAAAGTTGAGGGGTTTTCCGCAAAAAAGCCAGTCCGACCAGGTGTGCCACGAAGCAGCCAGCTGGGCGCCAATTGTCCGCGTTTGATTGGCTGTGGACTAAACCATCACATAGTTTACAAGTTTATGGATGGGTTGATCGCTTTTGCAGAGTTTTTAGTAGCCATCGCATTCAATGCAAGTTTATGGGTCTCTAGTGCTCTTGCCTCTTTATCTATATTGAGGTTTTGTGTGTCTGTCTTGCACATGTGTTGTTCAACAATTGCATGGACTATTAGGAAAGTTGGTGCTTGTTGTTCCTGAACTCAACCTATCAAGGGTGGTCCGCTATATAGAACTAATTTTCGTTCGGTGCGCACATGCGGGCGATGCTAGTATCTATGTTAAGTAAATAGAAATTCAGACTCTTTTGCAGGAAGAAATGCATACTTTATTATTAAAATACGTAAACAATTCACATTATATGCGTTAGTAAATTGCATTGGGGAAAAACATGCTACAATTATATATAGAAGATTTCACTGCATTACTTAACGTATTTGGATGAATTTTTTTTTAGTTTTCTCTTGATACCACAGTTTTTAAAAATACTTTCTGGTGTTTGGATCTAATAAAAAATCACAGCTTTACAAAACTATAGTTTCTCTCATATAAGAGCATCAACAGCCGGGCGTCTCAAACCCTCTCATACACCTGGGCGGACGGACCGGTCAGTGACTTGTCAGACAAATCCGACCCCGATGGGCGCCTAAAACCGGCCTCAAATGTCCGGGCTGACTGGTATCCCTATATCCAACCCAAATATGGGACAGATGTGGGGAGGCCCGGGCGCACCGGGCGTGTCTGCCACGTCAGACCCTGCCCACGCTAGCCCACCCGACCCCACATATATTCATCCCCATCCCCTCCCGGGACCAAACCCTAGCCACTCCACTCCACTCTGCCACCCAAGCTTCCGTCCGGCGATCTCCGGCATGGTGGGCAGCGGATCTGACTCCGGCCAGTCCAGATCTGTCGACTGGGGTGTCGTCCCATGCGGGTTGGAGGAGGCAATGGTCGTCCGCATTGCACTCCGTCGTTCCTGGGAGGACAACACTGGAGCGACGGCGGGCTCTATTCGACACGAGTCGATTGCATTGGCACATGGGCGCTCGGATCCGCCAGGACAGGATCATCGCGGTCCTCCTGAGAGCCTACCAATCTTCCTTTTCCCATCACCGGTCTGCCGAAGTATGAGTGCTACCAGGACTAGTGTGCCCGCCGTGGGAAGGAGATGATGAGGCCAGCGAAGGCGGTTGATGCGGCTGTGCGGGCGGCCGCAGAGGAGGAAGCCATGTACGCCCGCATTATAAAGAAGCGGCAGTGGAAAAATACACACGACCTCACTCGAGAGCAGAATCGGGCGGTCCATGCCATGGCCGGACTGCCCCCAAGGAGAAGGAGGACAACGTCGGGTCGGACAACTCCGGCGACGGGCAGATTCGGCTCAATCCCTACTGCGTCTACGACCGCTACTTCCGCGAGAAGGGCGGCAAGGGCGCTGGGAAGGGCAAGGGCAGCCGCGGATGATTTTCTCTTGCATGTAGGTTAAACATGTCAAATTTTGGTAGTCCGATAGCATGTCCTAATGTAGTAGGCGAACAATGTGTGTAATGCATCGTTTACGTAGTTGCATGAGTTTGTATGATTTTGAGGTGTCCGATTGTGAAAAGAGAAATTTGAGGTGTGACTCGAGCAGTGCCCGATTTGAGGGGCCGGATTTGCCAAGTCCAGCATCCGCCGTCATTTTTCGAATAACTGTATAACATGTCTCATCATAGATGATGCGGAAAGCTATGAAAAGAAGTATCTTGACAAACTTAAAAAAAATAACTGATGTACATTGTCTAGTCACACATCAGCACAATTTACTCACGTAAAATCAGAACAAGAGCTACTCCAGCAGAGAAGCGACGGCACTCTATCCGTCACTGGCCTACACCAGCTGCCGTTTCGCGTTTGGACGGAGTAGAGCCGCGGCCAAGTCTCCGACACTGGCTTGGCTTCACCGAGACAGCTCCGGCCTGTCGTCCCTGTCGCTCCGAAAAACGACGAGCAGCCAGGCACCGAAATGAAATGGAACTTGGAGCCCCCGAAGCGATGGATGGCTGGATGCAGCGCATGCATGGCTCGCCCGTCTGCCCCAATTTGTGCAAGTGGGGGTGCCACCCCCTTCCAAGCCGCGGGTCGTGCTCTGCAGGCTTCGCTCCCTCGCTGTATCTAGCTGCAATAGACTAGACGCCCCTCGGTCGGTTTCGCCTCGCGCTCACGGCGTCCGTGCCTGCCGGAGCGACCGCGGCGGTCAAGCAAGCGCGCGGTACGTCGCCTTCTCGTGTGGCGTCGCCTGCGGATCAACGCTGAGCGCAACGTTTAGAAAAGAAGAAGCGCTCGTGTCGGGGCCGTGGGTCACGACGAACCGACGGCGAACGCACGGCCCGGGTGGGCCAGCGGACGGCGACGTTGCCTTTTCGAGTAAAAGAGACGGCTCGTCCGATCAATTTGTCCGGTGCCCGCGCGCACATGTGACATGTACTGGAGCGGGGTTCGGACTCGGGCAAACCGGATGGATGCACTCCCCTCCCCGGCTAGTTGCCCAAAACAACCCAGTTAGAGCCGAACATACTCAACAAAAGCTAGGTTTTGCTTCCTGGAACACAAACAGAAGCGGGCAAGGTTGGTGAAGATCTATGCCGTTTTAACTTTTTCTTTTAGAGAAAAGGCAAGAATGCCCGATTTCAAATTAATGAAGCCATCAATTGTCCAAAATACAATGATGTTGAATACAAAGGCCAAAGGCTTGACAAAAACCGAAAAAAATACAAGCACAACTCGCTAACGACCAAGGATGAGCAAAGTGACACCAAGCATAACACTAGGTGAAACCAAGATCAAGCCGCTGGAGTACTCGACGCAAGCAGAACAACAGAGCAACTGCATCCAGATAATAGTATATCGATGGGAGCGAGATGAGCCAGGACGCTTGGAGAAAATGTTGACTTAGCTACCGGCCTCCTCGGGCCAATGTTGGAGGGGAGTCCACATTCCCCCCTTAGTCCAGAACATGCCACAACACGTGGACACCAACACATCAGTAGGCAGCCTGCAGGCAAGCAAGGCAAGAAGTCGCTGAAGGATGCGGGGGGACGAGCTTGCCACCACCAATTACGTTGAGCAGGAGAGCAAAGCAACACCACCGCCAACAACCACCTCGCAGCGGGACCACGACCCCCATCCTTCCCTAGAACGACGCCTACAGGAAGGGCGACGCCAGAGCGCCGTCGTTGTCCGGCCAAGGCTTTCACCCGGGAGCAGGAAAGGGGAGGGGGCGGCCATCGGAGCTCAACACTCCCTCGAGAGAGAGAGAGCACAACACCGGAGTGTTTGTCCGACCCTCTCCCATTAGATCGATCTTTTGGTTGAATTGGCTAGAATATGCACTTCTACATGGTATCAGAGCCAAGAGGAGTGTTGGCGTATAAATGTATTGTCTAGTCTCTTCCATCAGATCGGTCTGATGGGTGAACTGGTTAGATGCATAAACTTACAACCAAGAGGTTCAGGGTTCAAAATCTAGTAAACGCAATAAATCATTGCGTCCTGCCCCCGCTTTCGCTGCCCACATCATAAACTCCAAAGGTATAATGTCCGACCCTCTCCCATAGATTGATCTTTTGGTTGCATTGGCTAGAATATGCACTTCTACACTGAGCGCCACCGGCGTCGAGGTCGATGTGAAGGGTTTCCCCCGTTCCAAAGAGCCCACCACCCCACAATCAATAGCCAGAGCCGCGACTAGATCGGCGAGGGAGGACCACATCGAGGAGGGAGGAGGCCGGGGAGCAGACCAGAAGAGACCATCAAAGCCACATGTTGCCCCAACGAACCCTCGCCACCCCCATGCCAGCCAGGCCGCCGGAAGGGACGACCAACACCTGCAAGCGCCATCCACCAGAGAGATCGACACCGTCGTCTCCATTGAGGGCCGCCGCCCTGGCTGCCAAAGCACCTTGCACCAGCGCAAGGCAACATATTTTTTACAGAGTTAACGGACACCGGTGGAGATTCAAGATTGGAAATTGGGAAAAGAAGGGGTGTCAAAACCGGCGGATCTCGGGTAGGGGGTCTCGAACTGTGCGTCTAGGCGGATGGTAACAGGAGACAAGGGACACGATGTTTTTACCCAGGTTCGGGCCCTCTCGATGGAGGTAAAACCCTACTCCTGCTTGATTGATATTGATGATATGGGTAGTACAAGAGTGGATCTACCACGAGATCAAGGAGGCTAAACCCTAGAAGCTCTATGGTATGATTGTTGTAATGGTTGTTAGATCCCTCTGAACTAAAACCCTCAGGTTTATATAGACAGGAGAGGGCTAGGGTTACAGAGTCGGTTACAATGGTAGGAGATCTACATATCCGTATCGCCAAGCTTGCCTTCCACACCAAGGAAAGTCCCATTCGGACACGGGATGAAGTCTTCAATCTTGTATCTTCATAGTCTTGGAGTCCGGTCGATGATGATAGTCCGGCTATCCGGACACCCCTAGTCGAGACTCCTCGGTAGCCCCGAACCAGGCTTCAATGGCGATGAGTCAGCGCATATATTGTCTTGGCGTTGCAAGGCGGGTTCTCCTTCAAATTCCGTGTACTGCGAGCAAGTGTCGGCTTCCTTATCAATGTTGCGCTTCTTGGCTTCCACGCCCAATAATGGCCTTCTTCCACGCATCATACGAATGCAAAAAGCTAGGGTATCTTTTATGTTTTACCCCTAGCTGCGCAAATAATCTGCCTATAGAGAGGCAAGAATCGAGATCCAAATCACACCATCTTCCTTCGCGAGTACTCATCGGAGCGCTTCGACCAAAATCCATTCCATCATGGACCATCGACGCGGCTCCTCTTCTCGCGCTCGGCCCTCTGCCGGAGATTGGAGGAGATGTTACATCCCGCACAATGAGTGGTGGCGCTCAAGCGGAGATATATTCCTCGGCCTTTATGGTCCCGGTTCGAGCGGGTGGCCACCTACAAAGGTGGGAAGCAAGCGAGAGCCACCCCTAGTCCCAACAAAGGGGGCGGGTATGCCGTCCCCTATCGATAAGGGGCTCGGATTTCTGTACATCCGTTCCTCGCGGGCCACGGAGTTCTACGGACTCCAGCTCCATCACCTCACGCTTTGCCTCTATTACGCATATCGCGGGTTTCGTAGCTCTTTGCGAGCTATTCACGGCATCGAGCCCCATTTTGCGTTGTGGAAGAGGTTGTTACGCCTCGTACCCGCTCTCACAAGGGGTCCATATATCAAGTGGGCGGTGCGAAATATGGCGCATCGCCGGGACGGATATCCATCCGGAACCCCTAAGAAAGCGTCCAAGACCGGCCTTGAGAATGGTTTTATGTAGAAGGCGCTCATTCTGGGACCTGTTGGATCGGCCTCCGGAGTTCAGCAATGCTCCTCTGAAGAAACGCTGAGTTGGCGTCATGAGTCCCAGTGGAGGAAGACAAGAGCGTCCATTATTTGATGGGCGGATAAGGTTCTTGGCCCATTCGGATTGACCATGATTGGAGTCATGGCCACGTGCATCATGCGAAGTGCGGCCGCTGCTGTCTGAGGCCACCGCATGTGGGATTTCAACAGGAGAATGATGCCACCGTCATGGCGCAAAGGGCGGGATCGGCGAAGATCTGGTGAAGATTCTATCCGGCTGTACAAGGGGAGAAGGAGGACTTTCTCGGGCGAGCCCATTAAGCGGGTTCTCCATGAATGACCCTCGGCATTGGGTAGCGGACACTTTGTTTATCCGACCGTGCTTTCAAAGTTAAGTACCTTACTTTATGATTTCGACGCAGAGCTGCGTCGGGATGTGGAGGGCATACATAGTCGGCTCCACAACCCGAGGATCCGGAAAGATCCTTGATCCGGCCTCGAAGAGGATCCGGACATAAAGGTGGAGCTAATCGGCGGGTGTTCCATCAACTCAAGCATGGACAATGCTCTAGTCGCCATTACGGTGACTACCCCGCCTATCTCCGGCTCCCGGTGATTGTGACGAAGTCGACCCCATTATTCCGTCCTTGCGCATTTCGACCACCGTATACAATGGTGTCTCACAGGAGGTGCCTTCAAGGCGGGGGCGAGCCACGGCGGTGGCCAACAAGGGTCGATCCGGCCAAAGAAGCGGAAGAGGAGTCGGCGCGGATCGAAACATCGCCGCAGCGGTATAGCTCGCGGTTGTTATTTAGGACAAAGTTCCTAGGAAGTGTTTGAATGCTCATGACCTTTGCGGAGAAAGAGTGCCCGCGGTTGTGGGCGTGGGGTTGCCAACCAAGCCTCTGCCAACCAGGCTCCAACACTGGCACGAGGGGAGGCGGCGCAAGGTGCGAGGCGGATACTCCTCAGCGGAGGATGCCGACAGATCGTATCGCCACAGTGTCGAGGTGGAGAGCGCCATGAACCATAGGCGCCGCGGACAGTTTTTTCGTGGCGTGCTTCTCCCTGAGGCGTTGAATGCCTTTAACGGGGGACGCGCACCTCCGTGCTGCTCAAGATGGTTTGACGAGCCATGGAGCGGTATGTAAAGGACATCTGGTAAGAGATTTTAATAGTTGTATATGCGGAGCCCCGAGACTTAAAGTAGTTAGAGTGGCGATTTAAGGATCATTTGATGTCTTGAGGATCTTACTGAGAGAAGAATACCCAATTGTCCGGGGAGCTACAAGAGTGCAAGGCCCAACTTGAGGCGCTTTTCATTGCCTTGAGGAGGAAGCACGAGACCCTCACGGAAACACATTATTTCAAAAAGATAAGCGGTGTGCGGTGTGCGTGTAAGTCTAACAATGATATTGCGAAGTTGCGGATGGATCCGGACAAGCAACAACTCTGCGCCGGTGAAGGCCGGCGAGAGGTCTTGACCAAGGTGCAGCGGGAAAAGAACAAGCTCAGGATGCCTATGCCCAGCTTGGAGAAGAGCTGAAAGGTGTTCGGGCGAGTTATGCAGCTCCGTGAAGGAGAATCGGCGGCCGTCGCGGCATCTATAGTAAGTGCTTGAGCGAACTCCTTTGAAAAGAAGAGTTGGCGAGGAAGTCAATTGACGAAATATGTCTCGTAGGTGTGCTCGCAGTCGCCTGAGGAGATGCCCGTATCAGCGGGTGATCAGCTTCGAGCTGGTACAACCGCTTGAACGAGTTCGGCAGCAATGAGCGGCGTCGTCCGGCCCTATGGTCGCCCCTCTCCCGACCGAGGGCCTTGGAGAGCTTGAGAAGCTTCGAGGAGCGGCGCTTTCGTTTATGGAAGATGCCGACTGCCGCCAAGGTGCCCGGAGGCTGGGCCATGGTGAAGCAGCGGTACAAGAAGGCGGATCCCAACCACATGGCGAGTCGGACTGTGGGGCCCGATGGGAAGGAGATCCTGTGAGCTTAGTGTACGGCCAAGTAGAGTTGGCGCTAAATATTCCCAACGGAATCAGAATTAGACACTGTTAGGCGGGATTGAGGAGGAATCTGATCGGTCGATTTGACAATGTATTGAAAATGATATGTAAAATGCCTTCTAGCGGCTTGTAGATCGTTTGTCTTTGCCGAACCTTTTCGCTTCAACCTCGGGACCCTAGAGTCCGGAGTGTGTCCGAATACCTTCTCGGTTAAGAAAAAACCGGGGCATGCATGGAGACCAGGCGTAGGGGTCATTAGTGCTTTATCAGACAAGTGCCCAACTACTTATGTTATATTACATGGTTAGTAAGAAACATCTTCCAGGGAGAATAGTTTCGTTAAGGGTTCCTTTCCCTGGGAGGCATGCCCTAAAGTGCATGTCCGGACTGCGAAAAGAGCAGGAAAACATCCGGGGGAAGATAAATAAATGGGTAAAGAATCATCTTTCAAGTCACCGACCGAATATTCCCTTAAGAACGCTAGCTTTCGGCTTCACCCAGTCTGAGGTACACATCCGGCTGACCCGGCAATAACAATCGCAGAGGTGCTCCCTTTACCTCCTAGCCGAACAATCGGGAACGTAGGGGTAAGCACAGGAGCCAGGCAACCCAGCTTGGCCAAAACTTAAGTCATATCGATGCATATAATGGTGAATAAAAGGTACATGTGGAAGTTTGACACATGTCTTTGGGCATGAAGCCCGTATAAATAAGCACGGTAAAGAAGCCCCCTGTATAATGAGTGCGGATAGCACATCAAGCGTGTGCGAACAATGCGCAAGTAGGCCTTTAAAGGCTTTTATGAAAAAAGTTGAGAGAAAAGAGAAAATGAAAGACAGCTGAAATGTAAAAATTTGGGCGGAGGAAGGAGGCGAACTCTTAGTCGGCGCTAAGCGTAGAATCTTGAAGGCGGGCTGCGTTCCATGGGTTCGGCTCGAGTCGGTTGTCCGATGCATTTCACGGGCGATGCGCCCGCGGTCGAGACTTGATCGATAATGAAAGGGCCTTCCATTTGGGCTTGAGCTTGTCCTTTTTCTTGTCCCGGCGTAGAACTAGTTCGCCAACATTGTAAGTTTTAGCCCGTACTTCTCTGCTTTGATATCTTGAGCCTGCTGGCGATAGAATGCGGAGCGAGCCTTTCTGACGTCGCGTTCTTCCTCCAATGCATCAAACTGTCTGCCGATCCAGCTCGGCTTCTCTTTCTTCGTACATGCGCTTTTCGAGGTGAGTCATGAATAATGTCGCAGGCAAAATGGCCTCTGCGCCGTATACCGTAAAAATGGTGTGAATCCGTAATACGGTTGGGCGTTGTCCGCAGCCCCAGTACGGAGTCAAGCTCCTCTACCCGGTCGTGTTAGATTCCGTAAGGGACCGCACTAATCCGGGTTTGATGCGCTCATTATTAGACCATTTGCTCGTTCCACTTGACCGTTGGTTTGAGGATGATAGGCTGAAGCGTAATCGAGCTTAATGCCCATATTTTCACCATAATTTAACCTCATCGGCCGTGAAGTTTGTGCCGTTATCGATAATGATGCTATGGGGGCGCCATAACGGTGTACTAACCGGATATGAAGTCTATCACTGGTCCGGACTCTGCCGTTTTAAGCGGCTTGGCCTCTATCCATTTGGTGAATTTGTCCACCATGACCAATAGGTATTTTTGCTTGTGGGTTCCCCCTTTAAGGGGTCCAACCATGTCAAGCCCCGGACCATGAACAGCCGGGTAATGGGTATAGTTTTGAGGCGGTGGGTGGCATATGGCTCTGATTAGCAAAGAGCTGACAACCAACGCATCTTTGGACTAAGTCCTGAGCATCTGCCCGGGCCATCGGCCAATAAAATCTTGTACGGAATGCCTTTCCTACAAGGGCCCGAGCTGTAGCGTGGTGTCCTCCTAGTCCGGCATGAATTTCAGGCAGAAGGTTTCGCCCTTCATCTTCGGAGATACACCTTTGAAGGACTCCGGTTGTGCTTTTCTTATAGAGTTCTCCCTCGTGGACCTTGTAGGCTTTAGATCGTCGAACTATGCAGCGGGCCTCATTTTGGTCTTCGGAAGTTCTGCATAAGCAAGTAGGCTAGGAATGGCTCGCCCGCAGGCGATTACGCCATTATTTCGTGAAATGAAGGTGTTATTTCATCGGCTGAATCGCCGATTATGTCGATTGTTACGTGTTGGGTGGTGCGGCTGCTTCGGTTTATTATTTCGGACTCCTCTTCCCATAATGCGGATGGCTTAAAGAGCCGTTCGGGAAGATGTTTGGAGGGACAACGTCACGTTTTCGCCGATGCGTGCCAATCGTCGGCTGCTTGGTTATTATCCGAGCCACGTGGTGGAATTGAGTCCTTGAACCGAGTGACATTTTAGGACAGCATTACGATAGGCTGCCATTTTGGATCCTTGGCGTCAAAGTCTCCATTTACTTGGGATATTGCAAGGTTTGAATCGCGCACCTCTAGGCGTTGAATGCCCATGGAGATTGCCATCCGGAGGCCATGTAGGAGGGCCTCGTATTCGCTGCATTGTTGGAGTCCGTGTACATTATCTGAAATGCGTATTGGATGTGTCCCGGTTGGGGGCGTCAATACGACGCCAGCCCCCAATCCAGCCAACATTTTGGAGCCGTCGAAGTGCATAATCCAATTGGAGTATGCGCCGTACTCTTTAGGGAGTTCGACTTCGGTCCATTCAGCGACAAAGTCAGCCAAAACTTGCGACTTTATAGCTCGCCGAGGTTTGTAAGTTATATCGAATGGTAAGAGCTCAATGGCCCATTTTGCAATCCTGCCCGTCGCGTCGCGGTTGTTTATAATGTCGTTGAGGGGCACTTTGGAGGCCTTGTTATCGAACACTCTTGAAAGTAGTGTCGAGCTTCGGGATGCCATGAACACCGTGACACGCTATCTTTTGATAGTGCGGTAGCAGGACTTGCGGTGAGTTAAGGCGGTGGATCGTAGTACCTGGTTTTGAAGAGGGAATTTGTGCCCTTACATTTCTCGTTCGACGACAGTACGCGCTTACAACTTGATGTGTTGCGCGATGTATAACAACATTAGTTCGCCTAAGGTTAGGCGCAGCCAGGACGGTTGTTGCCAATATGGCTTTTATTTCTTGAGTCGGCGGTGGCAGCATCCGTCCACTCGAAGTGTTCGTGCGCTGAGGAGGCGATAGAGGGCAATGCCTTTTCTCCCAAATGGGAGGTAAAGCGGCTTAAAGCCGCCACGCATCTAGTCAATTTTTGTATTTGTTTGAGGTCTTTTGGAATATCCAGCTGTGACTGAGCTCGGATCTTGGCTGGGTTTGCTTCAATTCCTCTACGGATACAATGAAGCCCGAGAGCTTTCGGTGATGCGCCAAAACGCATTTTTCCGGATTCACTTAATGTCATATGCTCGGAGGTTGTCGAATGTGAGCCTCAAATCGTCTACTAGAGTTTCGGCGTGTTTGGTTTTGACGACTACGTCGTCTCGTATGCCTCTCTTGTTTTGCCGATCTGGGTGGCGGACATGTACGAATCATGCGCCGATATGTTGCGCGGCATTTTTAAGTCGAAGGGCATCGTGTTGAAGCGAGAATGGTCCATATGGAGTAATGAATGCCGTTGCGGCTTAGTCGCTTCCGCCATCTTGATTTGATGGTAGCGGAGTATCGTCAAGGAAGCACAATGAATCGTGCCTGCGGTAGCATCGATTATTTGGTCGATCTTGAGGAAGGAAGGGATCCTTTAGGCAGGCCTTGTTGAGGTCTTTAAAATCGACACATAGGCGCCAGATTTGTCCTTCTTTGGTACCATTACCGGGTTTGCTAGCGGTCCGGATGTTTGATGTCTCGATGAATCCGGCTTCCAATAGTTTAGCTAGCTCTTCTCCCATTGCTGTCTTTTGGGTTGGAAAATCATTGAAGAACTGTTTGGTCGGCTTGAATCCTTTTAGGATGTTTAGGCTGTGTTCTCGCCAATCTGCGTGGGATTCTGGCATATCTGAAGGGTGCCGAGCAAAGATGTCCCAATTTTCGAAGGAATTCTCGCGATCGGCATCTACATCGGGGTTCAAGCGTGCCCGATGGAGGCCGTCTTTGTTGGGTTTGTTGGATGGACACGGAATTTGACTATTTAAATCTGCTGCTTTAAAGGAGGTGGACTTGGATCTCTTATCGAGTATCACATCGTCCCTATTCACCGTAGAGCGCCTTGTGCGATGAGTTCTTCTGCCGCTAGGGCCGGATAGTGCCTCGGGGCTAATCACGGTTGTCTTGTTTTTGGTAGCGAGTGCTATGTCCGGATCACTAGCGAGAGTGATTATTCCGCGGGCCGGGCATTTTAAGCTTCATGTACCCGTAATGGGGTATGGCTTGAAAAATTGTGAATGCCTCTCGTCCTAATATAGCGTGATATCCGCTGCTGAATGGGGCCATTTGGGGCGTGACTTCTTCGGACTGTAATTGTCCGTGAGCGAACACCACATCAAGTGTGATTTTTCTGTGCTTGTAGCGCTTCGGCTAGGGATTATTCCTCTAAAGGTTGTCTTGCTTCGCTCAATGCGGCTCGAGTCTATTTCCATTTTTGAAGAGTTTCCTCGTAGATGAGGTTTAGTCGCTGCCGCCATCCATGAGTACCTTGGTAAGGCAAAGCCGTCCACTATTGGATGAGGACCAATGCGGGTGGTGCTCGGGCTATTCGAATTTAGGTTAAATCATTGGCGTTGAAGGTGATGGCCGTGTCGCTCCATGGATTTGTTATTGCTACTTGGTAGACTTGGCGAGGCTACGGATTGTTCGTTTTCGCATATTATTTGATCACGAAAGTCTCAAGACTATTGACACCGTCTTGGTCTTGTTGGAGTGGTTTTCGGGGCTAGAGCTCTTCGCCACTTTTGGCCACTGCCGCAATATCCAACATGCTCGAAGGCTATGTGTTGGGGTGGCATATACATACTATGAATTTTACAGGTCCATTGAGCCATCCCTCGAGACGGTTCCATGCCCTTTATGGGGTTTTTGCTTTTTGGTTTTTGTACACGGTGTGCGAGTGTGATGCACCCTTTTGTTGCGGACTAGGGTTGAATTCGGGCGGATTGTCCCAAAACTTAGTTTCGGTTTTCGAAACTCTCCATCGCCTGATATTTCGTACTATGGGCCTTGGTCGTGGCGTGTAATATTACGACGGCCGACGGCGTTCAAGATTCCTCGTCCGTGCAATTATTGCAAAAATTGAAATTGTGTTTTCCTCTTGATGAGTCCTTTATCCTGTCCATAACGGGAGGAATCTGGCCCGATAATGATGTCTTGTTTCAGCGGGCTATTGCGGATTAGAGATAGGTCGCATATATGCGGGTGGGTGGGTGGAATCGAGTCGGAACCCTACCCATCTCGAGGCTCAAGGGCCAAGAAGTTTCCGAATTTGGAAGCTTGGATTGCTGAACATTGTCCAACGAGTCCGGTCCGATGCCTGACTTTAGGTTCAGTGCTTGATCGAAGTCCATCCTCCGCGGGAATCCGGCATGGAGGGTTTGGGAGCCGGACATGACTAGTTTTCAATCTGAGGAGAAGAGTCGCGCATTGTTCCTCTACCACCATAGCGTGGTGGGTAACTGAGGGAGAGTTAATCTCTCTCGGATCAGTTTAAGCCCAATCGATTGTAGTCTATAGCGACTCGAGCGGCGATGCGATCCAAGAGCTCGTTCGGACGAGAGCTCTATTGGATCCAGCTGCTCGGCGAATTCAAGTTAGCGTGAAGATTGCTTTTGATGACGAGAGCTCATCGTCAAGCGGTGGCGAACAGCGGTCATGAAAACCACCCAGCGGATAGTTTGGCGGCGACCAAGGCTCCTTTGGCGAAGATACCGTCCTTGAAGGCGGGAAGAGGCATCCTTCCTATCGGTGGCACGGCAGAGGAACTCTCAATGAAAGCACCAATGTCGGTGTCAAACCCGGCGGATCTTGGGTAGGGGTCCCGACTGTGCGTCTAGGCGGATGGTAACAGGAGACAAGGGACACGATGTTTTTACCTGAGTTGGGCCCTCTCGATGGAGGTAAAACCCTACTCTGCTTGATTGATATTGATGATATAGGTAGTACAAGAGTGGATCTACCACGAGATCAAGGAGGCTAAACCTAGAAGCTAGCCTATGGTATGATTGTTGTAATGGTTGTTAGTCCCACGGACTAAAACCCTCCGGTTTATATAGACCTTTGGAGAGGGCTAGGGTTACACAGTAGTCGGTTACAATGGTAGGAGATCTACATATCCATATCGCCAAGCTTGCCTTCCACACCAAGGAAAGTCCCATCTGGACACGGGACGAAGTCTTCAATCTTGTATCTTCATAGTCTTGGAGTCCGGTCGATGATGATAGTCCGGCTATCTGGACACCCCTAGTCCAGACTCCTCAAGGGCCCACCCATGAAATTCAAGGGGAGATTTAGTTGGAAAAGATCTGTAAAGTGCGTGTAAAGTCCATGGATGTAGTCCTATTGGGTGAAGGGACTCGTGAAAAAAATTCGAGGAGGGATTAGTGGGAGGTCGGTGAGCGGACTCAACATGAAATTCGGAGGGTTAGTGGGAGGTTAGTGATCGGACTAGCGTGGGGGCTTCAGTGAAAAATCCTCTATAAGATTTTAGTTAAGTTGATGTCATTGTTGCACGTAAACCTTCCTATATAGGTTTTGGTGGACATGCTCAATCATTTATGAAAAGAAAAAGGTGACCGTAAATTAATTTGAACCTAAAGGAGTTGTCAGAACTGATTTTGCAAAATTCTTGAGACTAGACTGATCATCTAGTCAGCGTCATTCGGATTTCGTCTCCTTCTTTAAGCAAGCACCACTGTATACACCCTCGGTCCCAAAAATATAAGATCAGTTTTACACTAACATAGTGCAAAAAATGATATTATATTTTAGCACAGAGGGAGTAGCATTTAGTCGGTCTGACCTTATGGGTCATGTTAAGCGTGAGATCTAATGGTCAATTGACACGTGCCAGATCTCCTAGGGTGCCTAATTTCAATGTCCTGGATTCTTTTGTAGAGGTTAAGGTAAAGGGGTAGTTTGTGTGAGGACCAATATGTGATTAGGTGGCTAGGAAAGTGGTTGCATCCTAAACTAGTAAGGATTCAATATCCGATGTTATTTGAGTTGTGAGAGAATGCGAAAAAAATAAAATGCGTAAAAAATCTCAAATAAAAATTCAACATGGATTTATCCTATTTTGTCCTATCCTATAAATTTCTTTAGCCATTGTTGACTTTGTCCTTGAAATTTGTGCCAAAAAATGCCTAATTAACTTCTCTGTTTATAAGATATCTATATGTTCATAGGGGCAAACATTTGTAAATAATGGTACTCCCTTCGATCCAAATTAATTGACGCTGTTTTAGTATAACTTTAGTACAAAATTATACTAGAGCAGGGTCAATTAATATGAATACATGATTTGCAATAAAATGGTCATATAAACTTATATTCCAAGTTTCCGTAAAACTTGTAGTATGCTGTAAGCACTTCTATAGTACTCCCTCCGTCCCAAAATTCTTGTCTTAGATTTGTCTAGATACGGATGTTCTAATACTAAAGCGTGACTTGATACATACGTATCTAGACAAATTTAAGACAAGAATTTTGGGACGGAGAAAATATCAAATTTGTAAACAAACTAAACCTGAAAGGAACTACCTTAGGAACATGAGGAGTGTCAAACACAACAAGCTAGAGCATGAATCTTATCACTCCACTAAGTCATACAAGCAGACGTGTTGAAATGTAGAAAAGTAAGTAGAAGGAATACATATGTGTATACCTAACAAAGCAAGAACGACACAAATTCAAGGAAAATAAAGCATATATTGAAGCTCAGAGAGGCAATAATTCTGTAAATGATTGTGAACACTATTAAATTCTTGAATATACACTGTCAAGTAGAAAAGGATTGCTCGTAAATCCGTTTGATTCACATATAATCATGTTGTAAAAAAGATTCACATATTATCATGAGTTGAGGAAGCACCCAATTTTGAGTGATGTGGATATCCAAGGGTGGCAATAATTACCTGAATGATTTATTCCCGTGATTGGGTAGTGTTAAATCACAAGCTATGCGTATCAGGCATAAAAATGATCAATGGATTTTTATTTGTTACACCCGTTAGTTTTCTCGATCATAATTGCTAGTACTTTTTCCATACTAACTGTAGCGTGATAGATGGTTGTATTTTTTTGCGTGTGTACGAGAATAACATGAATGGTAGTCAAGTTGAATTTTGTTTCCGCGTACAGATGATATGTTTAGTGTTAAGAAACAAAGCTTGCGAGTAAGCATGTACACATGTCATACATTGGCATGGTTGTAGCGCATATGATACCGCATTGGCATTATCTCAAGGAAATAAAAACAAGAAATACACAATTATGAATGAAATATGCCCTAGAGGCAATAATAAAGTTGTTATTTATATTTCCTTATATCATGATAAATGTTTACTATTCATGCTAGAATTGTATTAACAGAAAATTAGCACATATGTGAATACATAGATAAGCAGAGTGTCCCTAGTATGCCTCTCTTGATAACCCGCAAGTATCACGGGATCAATTGTAGCCTCTTTCGATAAATAAGAGTGTCGCCCAACGAGGAGCTAAAGGTAGAAAAAATATTCTCTCAAGTCCTATCTGCCACTAATACGACTCGACGCACGCTTAGTGTTAGCTTTACCTAGAACAAGCATAAAACTAGAAGTACTTTGTAGGTGTGATAGGATAGGTTTGCAAGATAATAAAGAATGCGTATATATAAACTAGGGGCTGTTTAGATAAAGAAGCAATAAAGTAAATATAGCGAGTGTGGAAAAGTGGTGGTAGGAGTTGTGAAATTGTCCCTAAGCAACTGACTACGTTACTAGACCGGTAATCACTATTGCAATTCTATTTGAGGGAGAGGCATAAGCTAACATACTTTCTCTTCTTGGATCATATGCACTTATGATTGAAACTCTAGCAAGCATCCGCAACTACTAAAGATCATTAAGGTAAAAGCCCAACCATAGCATTAAAGTATCAAGTCCCTTTATCCCATACGCAAACAACCTACTTACTCGGTGCATTAGCTTACATCACTCACGCCATTTACCATAAGCAAATCATAAACATATTGCAAACCCTACAGCGAGGAATCCCTCACGCTTGCGTGACACGGAGGGCACAATAGAACAACACCAATAATAAAACATGCAATTCAAACCAATCATAGCAATTCATCAATCACCGGTAGGACAACAAAATCTACTCACACATCATAGGATGGCAACACATCATTGGATAATAATATGAAGCACAAAGCACCATGCTCAAGTAGAGGTACAGCGGGTTGCGGGAGAGTGGACCGCTGGATATAGATGGGGAAAGATGATGGAGATGTTGGCGAAGATGATGGAGGTGTTGGTGTAGATCGCGGTGATGATGATGGCCCCCGGCGTTCGGCGCCACTTTGGAAGCAAGGGGAGAGAGCCCCCTTCTTCTTCTTCTTCCTTGACCTTCTCCTAGATGGGAGAAGGGTTTCCCCTCTGGTCCTTGGCTCCCATGGTGTGGGAGGGGCGAGAGCCCCTCCGAGACTGGATCTATCTCTCTGTCTCTCCCTGTTTCTGCGTTCTCAGATTCTTCCCCTTCACCGTTTCTCTTATATCCGGAGATCCGTAACTCCGATTGGGGTGAATCTTTCGCCCAGATTTTTCTCATAAAATTAGCTTTCTTGCGGCAAAAGAAGAGCGTCAACCGCCTTACGGGTGGCCCAGGAGAGTGTCAGGCGCGCCCGGGGGCAGGGTGCGCCCCTATCTCCTGGCCACCTCGGGCACCGTTTCGCGTTGATTCTTCCTCCGAAAAATCCCAAATATTGCAAAATAATTCTCCGTCCATTTTTATCCCGTTTGGACTCCGTTTCATATTGGGTTTCTGCGAAACATAAAACATGCAACAAATAGGAACCGACCTTTGAGCCTTTGGATCAATATGTTACTCCCAAAAATAGTATAAAAAGTTGCGGAAGTATATGAAAGTTGAATAATATTGTCATGGAACAATCAAAAATTATAGATCTGACGGAGCGTATCAGCCTCTACTAGACTAGCTCGTTAATCAAAGATGGTTAAGTTTCCTAGCCATAGACATGTGTTGTCATTTGATGAACGGGATCACATCACTAGAGAATGATGTGATGGACAAGACTCATCCGTTAGCTTAGCATAAAGATTGTTTAGTTTTATTGCTATTGCTTTCTTCATAACTTATACATGTTCCTCTGACTATGAGATTATGCAACTCCCGAATACCGGAGGAACACCTTGTGTGCTATCAAAGCGTCACAGCGAATCGGGTGATTATAAAGATGCTCTGGTGTCTCTGAAGGTGTTTGTTGGGTTGTTATAGATCAAGATTAGGATTTGTCACTCGTGTATCGTAGAGGTATCTCTGGGCCCTCTTGGTAATGCACGTCACTATAAGCCTTGCAAGCAATGTGACTAATGAGTTAGTTGCAGGATGATGCATTATGGAACGAGTAAAGAGATTTGCCGGAACGAGATTGAACTAGGTATGATGATACCGACGATCGAATCTCGGGCAAGTAACATACCGATGACAAAGGGAGCAATGTATGTTGTTACGTGGTTCGATCGATAAAGATCTTCGTTGAATATGTAGGAGCCAATATGAGCATCCAGGTTCCGCTATTGGTTATTGACCGGAGATGTGTCTCGGTCATGTCTACATAGTTCTCGAACCCGTAGGGTCCGCACGCTTAACATTCGATGGCGATTTGTATTATGAGTTATGTGATTTGATGAACCGAAGTTAAATCGGAAGCCGGATGAGATCACGGACATAACGAGGAGTCTCGAAATGGTCGAGACATAAAGATTGATATATTGGAAGGTTATGTTTGGACACCGGAATGGTTTTGGAAAGGTTCAGGCATTTTCCGGAGTACGAGGGGTTACCGGACCCCCCCCTCCCGGGAGTTAATGAGCCTTCATGGGCCCTAGTGGAGAGAGGAGGCGACGCCCAGGGGGTGGCGCACGCCCCCCAAGCCCAAACCGAATTGGACTAGGGTTTGGGGGGCCGGCCCCCCTTTCCTTCCCTCCTCCTCCTCCTTCCCTCCTCCTAGTGGGAATAGGAAAGGGGGGACCGAATCCTACTTGGACCGGGAGTCCAAGTAGGACTCCCCCCCATGGCGCGCCCCCCTTGGGCGGCCACATCTCCTCCCCTTTATATACATGGGAGGGGGACACCCCAAAGACACACCAAAGTTTTTTTAGCCGTGTGCGGTGCCTCCCTCCACAGTTACACACCTCGGTTATATCGTCGTAGTGCTTAGACGAAGCTCTGCGCCGATAACTTCATCATCACCGTCGCCACGCCATCATTCTGAGAAACACTGCCTTGTCCTCAACTAGATCAAGAGATCAAGGGACGTCATCGAGTTGAACGTGTGCTGAACACGGAGGTGTCGTATGTTCGGTGCTTGGATCGGTTGAATCGCGAAGTCGTTCGACTACATCAACGCGTTGCTAAGCGCTTCGCTTTCGGTCTCACGAGGGTATGCGGACACACTCTCCCCACTCGTTTCTATCCTTCTCCTAGATAGATCTTTCGTGATCATAGGATTTTTTGAAATACTACTTCCCCAATAGTGGCATCCTAGCCGGTCTATCGTAGATGTTATATGCACGAGTAGAACACAAAGAGTTGTGGGCGATAATAGTCATCTTGCTTACCAGCAACATCTTACTTTGATTGGCGGTTAATTTGGATGAAGCGGCCGGACGAAATTACATGACCGCGTGCATGAGACTGGTTCTACCGGCGTGTTAGCCGCACACGGTGGCTAGCGGGTGTCTGTTTCTCCAACTTTAGTTGAATCGAGTTTGACTATGCGAGTCCTTGTTGAAGGTTAAAACAACACACTTGACGAAAAATCGTTGTGGTTTTGATGAGCGGTTCTTGCTAGAAGCCGTAGCAGCCACATAAAACTTGCAGCAACAAAGTAGAGGGCGTCTAACTTGTTTTTGCAGGGCATGTTGTGATGTGATATGGTCAAGACGTGACGTGATATAAATTGTTGTATGAGATGATCATGTTTTGTAAAACTTATCGACAACTGGCAGGAGCCTTATGGTTGCCGCTTTATTGTATGAAATGCAATCACCATGTGATTGCTTTACTTTATCACTAAGCGGTAGTGATAGTGGTAGAAGCAATAGTTCGCGAGAAGACAATGATGCTACGATGGAGATCAAGGTGTCAAGCCGGTGACGATGATGATCATGACGGTGCTTTGGAGATAGAGATCAAAGGCACAAGATGATGATGGCCATATCATATCACTTATTTTGATTGCATGTGATGTTTATCTTTTATGCATCTTATTTTGCTTAGTACGGCGGTAGCATTATAAGATGATCCCTCACTAAATTTCAAGGTATAAGTGTTCTCCCTGAGTATGCACCGTTGCTACAGTTCATCGTGCCAAGACATTACATGATGATCGGGTGTGATAAGCTCTACGTTCAGATACAACGGGTGCAAGCCAGTTTTGCACACTTGAGAATACTCGGGTTAAACTTGACGAGCCTAGCATATGCAGATATGGCCTCGAATCTTGAGACCGAAAGGTCGGCGTGAATCATATAGTAGATATGATCAACATAGTGATGTTCACCATTGAAAACTACTCCATCTCACGTGATGATTGGACATGGTTTAGTTGATATGGATCACGTGATCATTTAGATGACTAGAGGGATGTCTATCTAAGTGGGAGTTCTTAAGTAATATGATTAATTGAACTTTAATTTATCATGAACTTAGTACCTGATAGTATTTTGCATGTCTATGTTCTTGTAGATCAATGGCCCGTGCTACCATTCCCTTGAATTTTAATGCGTTCCTAGAGAAAGCTAAGTTGAAAGATGATGGTAGCAATTACACGGACTGGGTCCGTAACTTGAGGATTATCCTCATTGCTGCACAGAAGAATTACGTCCTGGAAGCACCGCTAGCTGCAAGACCCGCTGCAGGAGCAACTCCGAACGTTATGAACGTATGGCAGAGCAAAGCTGATGACTACTCGATAGTTTAGTGTGCCATGCTTTATGGCTTAGAATCGGGACTTCAACGACATTTTGAACATCATGGAGCATATGAGATGTTCCTGGCATTGAAGTTAATATTTCAAGCAAATGCCTGGATTGAGAGATATGAAGTCTCCAATAAGTTCTCTGACTGCAAAATGGAGGAGAATAGTTTTGCCGGTGAACCTATACTCGAGAATGTCTGGGTACCACAACCACTTGACTCAACTGGGAGTTATTCTTCCTGATGATAGTGTCATTAACAGAGTTCTTCAATCACTGCCACCAAGCTACAAAAGCATCATGATGAACTATAATATGCAAGGGATGGATAAAACAATTCCCGAGCTCTTCGCGATGCTAAAGGATATGGAGGTAGAAATCAAGAAGGAGCATCAAGTATTGATGGTTAACAAGACTACTAGTTTCAAGAAGAAGGGAAAAGGGAAGAAGGGGAACTTTAAGAAGAACGGCAAGCAAGTTGCTGCTCAAGTGAAGAAGCCCAAGTCTGGACCTAAGCCTGAGACTGAGTGCTTCTACTGCAAAGGGACTGGTCACTGGAAGCGGAACTGCTCCAAGTATTTGGTGGATAAGAAGGATGGCAAAGTGAAAGGTATATTTGATATACATGTTATTGATGTGTACCTTACTAATGATCGTAGTAGTGCACAGGTGTTTCATCTTTGGTTACATTGCTCATATTTGCAACTCGAAATAGGGGTTATGGATTAAACAAAGATTGGCTAAGGGCGAGGTGGCGATGCACGGGAAATGGTTCCAAAGTCGATGTGATAAATCGTCGACCGCTACTTCTACATCTACCTTGGATTAGTTTTAGACCTGAATAATTGTTATTTGGTACCAGCGTTAAGCATGAACATTATATCTGGATCTTGTTTGATGCGAGGCGGTCATTCATTTAAATCGAGAGAATAATGGTTGTTCTATTTATATGAGTAATATCTTTTATGGTCATGCACCCTTGATGAATGGTCTATTTTTGTTGAATATCGATAGTAGTGATACACATATTCATAGTATTGAAGCCAAAAGATACAAGTTTAATAATGATAGTGCAACTTATTTGTGGCACTGTCGTTTAGGTCATATTGATGTAAAGCGCATGAAGAAACTCCATGCTGATGGACTTTTGGAATCACTTGATTATGAATCACTTGATACTTGCGAACCATGCCTCATGGGCAAGATGACTAAGACTCCGTTCTCCTGAACAATGGAGCGAGCAACTGACTTTTTGGAAATAATACATACTGATGTATGTGGTCCGATGAGTGTTGAGGCTCGCGGCGGGTATTGTTATTTTCTGACCTTCACAGATGATTTAAGCAGATATGGTTATATCTACTTAATGAAACATAAGTCTGAAACATTTGAAAAGTTCAAAGAATTTCAGAGTGAAGTGGAAAATCATCGTAACAAGAAAATAAAGTTTCTACGATCCGATCGCGGAGGAGAATATTTGAGTTATGAGTTTGGTCTTCATTTGAAACAATGTGGAATAGTTTCGCAACTTACGCCACCTGGAACACCACAGCGTAATGGTGTGTCTGAACGTCGTAACGTACTTTATTAGATATGGTGCGGTCTATGATGTCTCTTACTGATTTACCGCTATCATTTTGGGGTTATGCTTTAGAGACGGCTGAATTCATGTTAAATAGGGCACCATCTAAATCTGTTGAGACGACACCATATGAACTGTGGTTTGGCAAGAAACCTAAGCTGTCATTTCTTAAAGTTTGGGGTTTCCATGCTTATGTGAAAAAGCTTCAACCTGATAAGCTCGAATCCAAATCGGAGAAATGTGTCTTCATAGGATACCCAAACAAGACTGTTGGGTACACCTTCTAACATATATCCGAAGGCAAGATATTCGTTGCTAAGAATGGATCCTTTCTAGAGAAGGACTTTCTCTCGAAAGAAGTGAGTGGGAGGAAAGTAGATCTTGATGAGGCAATTGTACCTTCTCCCGAATTGGAAAGTAGTTCGTCACAGAAATCAGTTCCACTGATTCCTACACCAATTACTCAGGAAGTTAATGATGATGATCATGAAATTTCAGATCAAGTCAACCAGAGTACGTTCCACACTAGAGTGGTACAGTAATTGATATGTCTCCAACATTTCTATAATTTTTTATTGTTCCATGCTATTATATTATCCATCTAGGATGTTTTATATGCATTTATATGCTATTTTATATGATTTTTGGGACTAACCTATTAACCTAGAGCCCAGTGCCAGTTTCTGTTTTCTCTTTGTTTTTGACTTTTACAGAAAAGGAATACCAAACGAAGTCCAATTGACGTGCCAATTTTTGATGATTTTTATGGACCAAAAGAAGCCCCTGAGTGAAAGAGTTGGGCGGAAGAGTCCGGGCTGCCCACGAGGGGGGCGCCCCTATCTCGTGGACAGCAGGGAGACCTCCCTGACTTGTTCCCTACGCCAAAAATTCCTATAAATACAGAAACCTCCAGAAAATAACCTAGATCGGGAGTTCCGCCGCCGCAAGCCTCTATAGCCACCAAAAACCAATCGGGACCCTCTTTCGGCACCCTGCCGGAGGGGAGGATCCATCACCGGTGGCCATCTTCATCATCCCGGTGCTCTCCATGACGAGGAGGGAGTAGTTCACCCTCGGGGCTGAGGGTTGATACGTCTCCGTCGTATCTATAATTTTTTATTGTTCCATGCCAATATTATTCAACATTCATATACTTTTGGCAACTTTTTATACTATTTTTGGACTAACATATTGATCCGATTGCCGTGCGGTTCTGTTTGTTGCATGTTTTATGTTTCACGAAACCCCATATCAAGCGGAGTCCAAGCGGGATAAAAGCAGACGAAGAATATTTTAAGAATATTTATGATTTTGGGAAGAAAAATCAACGCGAGGCGCGTGCCGAGGGGCCACGAGGCGGCGTGGCCGAGGCAGCGCCCGACCTCGTGGGCACCCGTAAGGCAGTTGGTGCTCTTCTTTTGCCGCAAGAAAGCTAATTTTAGGAGAAAAATCTTGCGAAGGTTTCAATCCAATCGAATTACGGATCTCGGATATATAAGAAAGCGGTGAAAAGGCGAGAATCAAAGAACGCAGAGAAATAGAGGCAGATCCAATCTCGGAGGGCTCTCGCCTCCCACCATGGAGACCATGGACGGAGGAAACCATTCTCCCATCTAGGGAGGAGGTCAAGGAAGAAGAAGAAGAAGGCGGGGGTACTCTCCTGCTCTGATGGCCGGAGCGCCAGGGGCCATCATCATCACCGCGATCTACACCAACACCTCCACAATCTTCACCAACATCTCCATCACCTTCCCCCATCTATATTCAGCGGTCCACTCTCCCGCAACCCGTTGTACCCTCTACTTGAACATGGTGCTTTATGCTTCATATTATTATCCAATGATGTGTTGCCATCCTATGATGTCTGAGTAGATTTTCGTTGTCCTATCGGTGATTGATGAATTGCTATGATTGGTTTAATTTGCTTGTGGTTATGTTGCTGTCCTATTGTGCTCTTCGTGTCACGCAAGCGTGAGGTATTCCCGTTGTAGGGTGTTGCAATATGTTCATGATTTGCTTATAGTGGGTTACTTGAGTGACATAACCATAAACCCGAGTAAGGGGGTTGTGGCGTATGGGATAAAGGGGACTTGATGCTTTAATGCTATGGTTGGGTTTTACCTTAATGATCTTTAGTAGTTGCGGATGCTTGCTAGATTTCCAATCATAAGTGCATATGATTCAAGAAGAGAAAGTATGTTAGCTTATGCCTCTCCCACATAAAACTTGATATCGGTCTAGTAAAGTAGTCAATTGCTTAGGGACAATTTCACAACTCCTACCACCACTTTTCCACACTCGCTATATTTACTTTATTGCTTCTTTATCTAAACAACCCTAGTTTATATTCGTGCTCTTTATTATCTTGCAAACCTATCCAACAACACCTACCGGTACTTCTAGTTTCATACTTGTTCTAGGTAAAGCGAGCGTTAAGCGTGCATAGAGTTGTATCGGTGGTTGATAGAACTTGAGGAATATTTGTTCTACCTTTAGCTCCTCATTGGGTTCGACACTCTTACTTATCGAAAAGGCGCTACAATTGATCCCCTATACTTGTGGGTTATCAAGGGTATGTACCCGTAGCTATCGTTTGATCTCTCTCTCTCTCTCTCTCATGTTCTTGATTTGTACGATCTTGATGTACTGTGAGCTTTGCTATTATAGTTGGATCTTATGATGTTTCTCCCCTCTACTCTCTTGTAATGGATTGATTTTTCCTTTGAAGTTATCTTATTGGATTGAGTCTTTAAGGATTTGAGAACACTTGATGTATGTCTTGCATGTGCTTATACGTGGCGACAATGGGATATTCACGTGATCTACTTGATGTATGTTTTGGTGATCAACTTGCGGTTTTAGTGACCTTGTGAACTTATGCATAGGGGTTGGCTTTGCGTTTTAAGTCTTAACTCTCCGGTAGAAACTTTGGGGCACTCTTTGAAGTTCTCTGTGTTGGTTGAATAGATGAATCTGAGATTGTGTGATGCATATCATATAATCTTACCCACGGATACTTTAAGGTGTTATTCTAATACGAACTCTAGGATAGATCAAAGCGAAAGAATAGCTTCGTGTTATTTTACTCTGAGACTCTTG